>JAJIBD010000874.1:0-555922 GCA_021461705.1 Cryptotis parvus
GTGGATTGCCTTACAGACATTTAGGGTTTATCATGTAAGTCTCTTTGAGTATATTCAATGGTGAGTTCTAGTCTGACATTACCATTTCCCACACTTAATAAAACACTGGTATATATTTATATCCCATTAATGAATGCAATCATTCTATATCTGTCCTTTTCCTTCTGACTAATTTCACTCAGCATGATAGCCTCCATGTCCATCAAATTGCAGAAAAATTGCATGACTTCATCTTTTCTGACAGCTGCATAGTATTCCATTGTATAGATATACCACAGTTTCTTTAACCAGTTCTCTGTTCTCAGGCACTAAGGTTGTTTCCAGATTCTGGCTATCATGAATAGCTGTGATGAATAAAGAATTACAGATAGTGTTGTGTTATGTGTTTTTGGGTCTCAGGGTATATTCCCAGGAGTGGTATTGCTGGATCAAATGGGAGCTCAATATCTAGTTTTCAGAGGAATGTCCATATTGTTTTCTAAAGGGCCTGGACCAATAAGTACTCCCACCCAGAATGGATAAAAGTCCCTATTTCCCCGGTTGTTCTTGCTCTTTTGGATGTGTGCCAGTCTCTGTGGTGTGAGATGATACCTCATTGTTTTGATTTGCATCTCCCTGATGATTAATTACAAAGTGCACTTTTCATATGCCTTTTGGCCATTCAATTTTTTTTTTTTTGGAAGCTTTTGTTCATTTCTTCTCCCAATTTTTGATAGCATTGGCTGTTTCCTTCTTGTAAAGTTCTACCAGTGCCTGATACATCCTGGATATTATCCCCTTATCAGATGGATATTGGCATTTTTCTCCCTACCATTTCCCACTCTGTGAATTGTCTTTGTATCTTGGTCACCATTTCTTTTGAGGTGCAGAAGCTTTTCAGTTTTATATAATACCATATGTTTATCTTTGCTTCCATTTTCTTTGTCAGTGGTGTTTCATCTTTGGCGATGCCTTTAGTTTTGATGTCATAGAGTATTTTTCTTATGTTTTCTTCGATGTACCTTATACATTCATGTCTGGTGTTGAGATCTATAATCAATTTTGATCTGACTTTTTGTGCATGGTGTTAGAAGGAGGTCTAAATTCATTTTTATACATGTAGCTGCCTAGTTTTCCCAGTACCATTTGTTGAAGAGACTTTTTTTGTGCCACTTAATGTTTTTTGCTTCTTTATCAATTATCTGTTTCTGTGGCTCAAACATTCCTGGGTTTGAAATAATCTCCTCTGAAGGGCGGGTCTCTGGAGGGTGGGTCCTTGCAGGCTGGGTTTCTGACAAGCCAGGCTAGAGACTGGCTTAATCTCTTGGGTGGAGATCTTATGAGCTGCGGAGTGTGGATGGTGAAGATCGCTGCCAGCAAGGTGTGGGGGGTTTCTCTGAGTTCATCAGGATGGTGGACTCGGCCGAAGTCACTCTTGTGCTCAGTGGAGTGAAGGGGGTTCAACGGGGAAAGCTGGTTTCTGCAGCAGAAGCCGGGAAAAGCATTCGCACTGCCCGCCTGTCCTTTGCCAACTATAAGACCAAGATGACTGCCCTCCGACGCCCTGATGTATCTCTCACATCTTCCAGAAAGGCAATGGAGATTATCCATGACTTCTACTCAGATCTCTTTGGCAGCCACGTCCACCTGCCCACATACCAAATTCCGCAGGTTGGATATGTCATTCCCAACGTTCTCCCTTCTGAAATCGACATGCCTTTTCGTCGGAAAATAAGGGAAAAGCACCAGGCCCAGACTAAAGGCAGACCTGAACACCTGAAGAATCTGCCATCGGTACTCATCAATACACTAGCTCAGCTCTTCACACGCTACCTGTCAGAATGCAAGGTGCCCTCCCAATGGAAAACTAGCAGGAGAGTTCTACTGTTCAAGAAGGGAGACATTCATGACATCGGCAACTATCGCCCCATCTGCCTGTTGTCCGTCATCTACAAGATGTTTACATGAGTCATCCTGAACAGGATTGGCAGAACACTAGATGAAGGACAGCTTCTGAAAAGGATTCAGCACAATCGACCATATCCACACGGTAACCAAGCTCATTGAGGTTTGTAGGGACTACAAGATGCCGCTCTGTCTCATGTTCATTGATTTAAAGAAAGCCTTTGATTCTTGGAGACTGAAGCCGTCATTGAAGCCCCTAGTCAAACAGGGTGTTCAAACCCAATATATCAAGATCCTTCGTGAGCTGTATTAAGGATTCACTATCAGGATCTCACCATTCTACAAGGATGTGATCATTGATGTCAAAAGAGGGGTTTAGCAGAGTGATACCATTTCACCAAAACTCTTCAGTGCCACCCTCGAGAACATCATGTGACAATTAGAATGGGAAGGAATGGGAGTGAAGATAGATGGTCTGCAACTGCACCATCTTCGCTTCACTGATGACATCGTTCTAACAACACCAAACATTAGCCAAGCGGCACAAATGCTGGCTGACTTTGACCAAGAATGTGGAAAGAGAGGTCTACAGCTGACTCTAAAGAAAACAATGTTCATGAAAAATGAACTAGTTCCAGAGGGCCCATTGACTTTCAATGGAACAGACATCTCTGAATGCAGCAGTTATGTGTACCTAGGTCGAGAAGTCAACATGATGAATGACCTAAAACCTGAGCTGCACAGGAGGACGAGAGCAGCATGGAATGCCTTCAAAGGCATCGAAGAAATAACTAAAAGGACAAAGAACCTCCGGCCCGGGCACATCTCTTCGACTCCACCGTTCTCCCTGCATTAACATACGCCTCAGAGACCTGGGCCCTACGAAAGCAGGATGAGAATGCTATTCGGGTCTCCCAGAGAGGAATAGAAAGAGTTATACTTGGACTATCACGCCTCACTCAAGTGAGAGAAGGAATCCAGAGTTCCGACCTCCATCGCTATTCCATAATCAGGGATGCTGTCTCGTTTGCCAAGGTATTGAAAATCAGATGGGCTGGACATATAATGCGATTTGGAGATGGCCGCTGGACTAGAGCCATTACTGACTGGATCCCAAGGGATGTCAAAAGACCACGTGGCTGCCCACCTACAAGATGGTCAGACTTCCTTGTCAAGACCATGAAGGAACGGTTTGAGGCTCTTCATATTCCTGAATCAACCAGATGCCATTGGGCTACATTGGCATGTGATAGTGTCCAATGGAAATGTTACTGGTGCCCGCTCGAGCAAATTGATGAATAATGGGGTTCAAGTGATCAAGTGATCAAGATCAAAGATTAAGTAATTTTATATTTGAGAGTGCGTTTCAGGATATTCAGTTCTATTCCTCCATAGATCTACAGCTCTGTCTCCATACCAATACTATGCTGTTTTAATTATAAGTGCTTTGTAGTAGAGTTTGAGCTTGGGGGAAATTGATACCTCCCATCTTCTTTTTCCCAATGATTGCTTTAGCTATTCGTGGGGGGTTTATTACTCCATACAATATGCTTTTTGCTATCTTTTTTCTTCCAAGCTATTTTGTCATTAACCAAATGTATGTCCTCTTGCATCCAGTATATGGTTTTGTTTTATTTTTTCGTAATTTAGTTTGATAATCTTTGCCTTTTGACTTAGCTACTTAATCCATTCACATTGAGTCCTATGATTTATATTATTGGATTTTCATTTCCCATTTTACCTTTTTCCTCCTTACCCTTAGTTGTTGAGATGACCAGGGGCTCTACTTTTTTGTGGTGCTTTCCAGGAGTTGCATATCTGGCTCCAGTGCTCATACACTGAGTTCTGGTGTTCTCCAGGTGTAGCTCCCTTTTCATGTCACATTACCTCTGTGCTCACCAGCGGTTACTGTCATTCTCAGTTAATGCTGAGAATAGACATAGTGCTGACATATCTTCAGTTTCAGTGCTTACTGGAGTCCACACACTTCAGGTCTGGATCATTTTTTGCTTTTGCATCACACTCGGTCATGCTCAGGGGTTACTTCTGGCTCTGCACTCAAGAATTACTCCAGGCAGTGTTCAAGGAAACATATGAGATGCTAGGGATTGAATCTCTGTTTGGCAGCATGTAATGCAAGTGCCCTATCTGCTATACCATCACTCTAATCCTTCACTACAAAAAATTTCTGAGCCACAGTTTAGAGTTGATAAGGGTTGATGACCTTTCTTTCACCGTGAAATCTGTGAGTTGAATAAGAGGACAGTTGAATCCCTACACTTTACACTTTTGACTTACTCCATCTGATATTGCACCTCTGCCCTACATGTGATATTTGAATTGTGGATGGAACATCTTCACCACTCAGCTACATTCACCAGGAATTTAGCCTTTTTGATTTGAAGTTGGAGGACATATGAAATGCCAGTCCTGCTTTTCACATTGTAAAATGAGAATGCTTAGTAAGTAACTAGAGAGAGAGTAACTAGAGAGAGTAACTAGAGAGAGTAACTAGAGAGAGAGGGGCTCTTCATGGTGGGGCTCTTCATGGTGGACTTTGTCTCAAATTGAAGTAGAAGTAGGATCCATCAGGTCATGATCTATGCCACAGTCTCTGTTCTTTCCAGATGCAGCAGACTTTTCTAAATAAACATTTCTTCATATTTTATATGTCCCTAGGACAATTTCTAACGTAGTTGCTACTTTTCAAAGGCCTATAAAATGCTCTTAGATACAACAGAAACATTTCCGGGTGCTGCTGTGTTATGGGAAGTGGAACTAGATACATAATCCAGACAGAGAATGACAAGTTATAGGTAGTAGTCAAGGTTCTAGCAGGAAACAGATGAGCAGCATAAAAGACCTTCTAAAGAGGACACCTTGAAAAATTTGTGGGAAAAGTGAAGTCAACCATCAAATGATGATGATGGGAACCAGAGGCTGCAGGAAGTGATGTCATTCTGCTCAGAATCTGAGAGAGCAGGGAGGGGTTATCAGACAGCTAAGTGAGCTGGAGCTCTCTGGAGAGAAGCCTCACGGATAGGAAACGTGTCTTTGTGCATGGCACAACTAAGCCCAGAAAGAAGGAGAGAGGAGACTGGACAGGAAGGAAATTCATCTCCAAAGTACACATAATGCTTAGCTTCTGAAATCTCTACAGTCTAGATGGCACTGAGGTTTATAGTTAGAAAATACGGTATTCCAGGAGCCATTATTCAGAGTCAACTTGCAAGTGCCTGCCCCCACTCCTTTTGTGTTTACACAAGAAAGAAATCTCTTTGGCCTAAGCCAATGGCCTAAGGATATGCAAATGGTTATACAGAGAATAATCCCTTCTCAGCAATGCAAAAATCCAAGGTTAGGGTTTTGCTAGAGTGTGATAAAACAAGTTGTCCAATGAGCAGAGCAGGTAAGTGGAAACCAGAGGGCAGTAATGTGACCTACAGAATCTAGCCTAAGTGGGAAGGAAATAGAGCTGGGTGAAGCTCTAATGACACAAAGGACAGTGATGCAGCCCAGGGTACTTCTCTGCAAAAGGAATGACAATGCTATGACTTTGATTCTTTCTAGAAAAGGTGGCAAGAAGCAAGGACTGCATGCTGCTCTGCTTCTAACCTCGCAGCATACGTCTTCACAGCAGCCACCACCATCACCCTCACTGTCTTCAGGCATTGCTCATTTGTAGATCAAGCAGGTCAAAAATTACTTCCCACCTGTATTTTAAGCCAAGAAAACAGATGCAAAGATGTCAGCAGGGTTGACAGAGCTCTGGGAAACAGGCAGGAAGAAGCTTTCTTACTTAGGTGGCACGGTGGAGTAAAGCAGCTTTTGTTCTGTGGCAGCTGTCAAATCTGTCTCACCACTACTTGCCCTCCAAAGGCAGGGCAAAGAGGACATTGGCGAATGAGCTCATGATATTTATTGATGACACAAGAATATCCTGCAATAAATCACTCTATCACTAAAGATGCAAATGCATGAATAACAGCCCGTATTGTAATCTGAAATAGATAATGTGGGCCGACTTGTGTAAGAGTGAATGCAGAGGCAGTATGATAGAAGTGCTTGAGTCAGGTTTTCTCTTTAGGCAAGAAGAAAATTAAATCTCTGGATTATAGGAAAGGGCATAAAACAACAATATCACCAAATTGGCCTGGTTTTGTGTATTTACTTGCTAACGTTATGTCAGAAATGAACAGGATTCAAATTTCCACTTCCCCTTCTATTTTTACTTTCCTTAGCTAGTTCCCCTTTTCATGTAATTTTACTTTCTTCTATTCTCTATTTCTAATGCCAACAAAGATGTTGTTACTGTTTTTCCATGGACCCATGAAAATCTAAACCTCGTGTCTGCTCTTAATTCCCTGGCACCCACTCTCTTGCCAACATTCTCTTCTAGTGGGTGTAGGTGGGACCTCTTTTGGCAAAAGAATCATGTACTTGCCATTGTATGGTCCAGTGTGGAGTATTCTTACCGCTGTGTTCACTTCATTTCTCCAGAAGGTTTTTATGCCAACAGAGGTTTTCAGTAAGATAGCTTTTTCTTTCACATGTGTTTTATCCTGGAGTTTTTTTTTTACATGCATAAAAGTTAATCTGTGTACCAGAGCGATAGCACCGCAGGTAGGACATTTGCCTTGCATATAGCCAACCTGGTTTTGATCCCTGGCAAACTCTATGGCCCCCTGAACCTGCTAGGAGTGGTCTCTGAGTACAGATCCAAAAGTAAGCTTGAATCTTACCCTGTGTGGCACCAAAACAAAATAAACAAAACTTTAATTTGGGCTTTGTCACTGGGAAAACCTTACACTATTGATGGTCGTAACTTGCACTGTTGATGGCCCTTTTATAATCTCAACAGGGTCATTAGACTTTTCTGTATCTGTCCTTTTCTGAAGGACTTGCTCTTCTTTCCATAAAGGGCTTTGATTTCTGCATCTGAGTCTTGCTTCTGTTTTCATCTCCGAAGAGGTCAGGAGTTGCATTTCCATAGAATGAAGTATTTGGGCTACTTCAGGACTGGGTGATTTTTTCTTAAATTTTACTATTTCCCCAGAGTACATTGCCGGCCTCCATCACTCTTGCCCCACTCAGCACTGCCTACAACAAAAGGATGGATTGCAGTGTATTTAAAATTAGGATTCCCCAAGAATTTTCACCAATGAATCTCATAAAATCTAGTATGTCTTATTTTATTTATTTATTTATTTATTTATTTATTTATTTATTTATTTATTTATTTTTGTTTTTTTGGGTCACACCGGCAATGCTCAGGGGTAACTCCTGGCTCTGCACTCAGGAATCACTCCTGGCAGTGCTCAGAAGACCACTCCTGGGATTCCAGGGATTGAACCCAGGTCATCCGTGTGCAAGGCAAATGCTCTACCAGCTGGACTATCGCTCCAGCCCCTCGTATTTCTTAATATTAATTTAAAAAATGCATTCACCTCCAGTATATTTTGAGGGACCCAGGCTACCCTCAGTAGTGTTTGGGTTGTAGATAACCAGGATTAAATTAGGAATTTGTTTATGCCTGGCATGTATTCTACTACTTGTGCTATCTCCCTGGCCCTTGATTTTAATTTAAAAAATTAAAATCAAAATTAAAATCAAAATTCAAAACTTAAAATTTAAACAATTTAAACAATTTCTTGCTTATAATTAAACTTTTGAATTTAATTATAAATATAGCTCTCATAAGCATAAAAAGACGGCTACAAAATCATCTCGCTTCATATCACATTAGGTCTTAGGGCACATTGCAAGTGAATCATTTTACTTTTGGAGGCAAACAGAACACGGAATATAGTGAAGAAGTGATTGCTTGTTAGACAGTGACATTTTAGGCATTATTCTTATTTTAAGGAATGGTTATAATCTTCTGTTGGGACTCTTGTGCACTTTGCTGAATGAATGTAAACTTCAACTTAAAGAGGGAATGTGCTTAGCTTCTATCTCAGTAGGCAGTGAGGAAGTGAGATTTACCTAGGAATTGCTTTAGGTTGAAAAAGAGAAAACTGCTGTGTTCTCTCCCCTAATGACTTGTTCTTCTCTAAGACTTTTGTCTTCAGTGACTATAAACTTAACCAATGACGGGGCAGTAGCGATGTGAAGAAGTGCCCAAGAAAGCAGGAGGTCTTGAGAATGAGAAATCAATTAACATGTATTTGTCTTTCAGGAGAGTTTAGGGTAAAACAAAATGTAGCAGGTGTCACATTTATTACCTCCCTCTCTGGTCTGGTTAGAACTGCTGGGAAAGTGGGTCAGCCAACTCTGCTGAGAGTCAGTTGCTTGAGAATACCTCAGGTCCACTGGGGTTTCGGATTGCTTTGTGAAAACCTCTTACCAATCTGCAATGTTGTGAATCTGACAGTGGGTTGTAATAGCAAAATCTCGGTCTTTATAGGTTACTTCTGCCTTGGGATAGAACTAGGCGATGGAGTGATTGTACTGACTGAGTACTACTTTTTACTAGCCAGGAGAGAGAGGCAGAAGGCATAAGGTAGCCAGTACTGACATCCTTATTTTAATAAACATTCTAGTTCCTGAGGAGAAAACTCTGAATTCAAACTGAGTTTTTTGGGTGTAAGGTGTTTGGCAGCAATGTCAGGGCAATAACGTCCAGACAAGATCTCTGGGTTCTCAAGCAGTTAGAACTGCATACAAGTATTCATTCAACTTGCTTAGGATCACGACTTCCCTATTCAATGCTGTCTGCTGGTAGATAAATTTTTTCATTGTTTAGAAAGAAATCAGGGAGTAAACCACTCATGTCTTCTGTTAGCATATGGGCTAATAATCTTCAGGAAACAGTTGAACAATTCCCTTTCTGATGGTAAAGATATATGGTTAACAGTACGAAAGTTAACACTGAACATTCCTGCAGGAACTGCATTTGGAGGGCAACTACGTGTCTCTGTGGTTTTGCGTTCTTCAGTGTTGGAAAAACAATGAACAGAGGAGTAAGTGCAGAACAGTAAAACTAGGCCAACACATTGCACTATTCAGCTTCCAGCTCTGATGCCCTGCAAGATGAAATTTTTAAACTCACCTGCTTGCTCTAGGAAATTAGGCAAAACCTCTGTAGAAGAAATTTAAATCAGCATGTTTTAACTAAGAAGTGGGTCTTGGAAATGTTTTTTGTTCAGAGTGGTTCAGAAAAGCTCTGTGGCAACAGGGAAAAGCATTTTGCCATCTCCCCATTCTTGGGGTATGAGACTCAGCTTGTCATTTTGAACATCAGGTTCTGGCAGAGTCATTCTAGAACAGGGGGTGGCTGTTCACCACTGCCTTGCTGCTTTGGGAGGCTGAATGCTTAGTGGAAAGGGCATATCTTTTGAAGTTGGATGAACATGAATTCAAATCCTGGCACGATTGCTTTCTGAGTGACCTGGGAATTTCTTCATCTGGGAAGTATGTTAACACTTGCCTTATAATAAGGGTTGAGAGAATGCAATGAGGCAAAGAGCAAAGCATCATGTGTAAAATGGTGATCACTATGTATTGGTGGCGGAAAAGGGTGATTTAGTACTGAAGCACTGCTGCTGCTTATTGTAAAGGAAGTCACATGCTGTGTTATAGCCTGCATGATATTCATCTTGGTCTGTCTATGGAGCATACAGACATAATATAGCCCATAGGCCTTGAATTGGAATGCAACTTTCCAGTTAGTTTCACTCTGAAATGCATTTTTGTTTCTGTGTTCAGTTTTTTTTTTTTTTTTGCCTTTTTTTGGGTCACACCCGGCAATGCTCAGGGGCTACTCCTGGCTCTGCAATTAGGAATTACTCCCTGGCAGTGCTCGGGGGACCATATGGGATGCCGGGGATTGAACCCAGGCTGGCAGAGGCCAGCTGCGTGCAAGGCAAATGTCCCTACCCGCTGGGCTATCGCTCCAGCCCCTGAGTTCAGTTTTGAATAGAGAGTTATAAATTACCAGAAGGCTCTTGACCATTCCAACTTTATCTGCAGCTTTGGAAACTTACAAGGATTAAGATTAAGGCTCTAGTGTTCTCTTTTTGAAAAAACAACAACAACAACAAAAAAGCAGGGTTCTCAGGAGGGCCTCAACTTGGCATGGGTCAAAGGACAATTCAGTTTATTTAAATAATGGAAAAAGGTATCATTAGACTGATTAGACTGATGGAACTGTAAGACCATAAGCAGGTCAATATTTAAATCTGCTCACTCACTCCTCAAGGTTACAGAATTAAAATACTCTGGGAAATCAATTCAAACAGCTCACTAGGCTTTAAGCTACAACTAATCCAAAGATTTCCATTCCTTGCTTCTGCACTTTCTCATGGAAGTCTTTTCCTTGACTCCTAAACACGTCCTGCTAGCTCCTGACTTAAATGGATATTTGCTCAAGTTAACTTTGAAAAACATGCTTCATTTTATATTCTAACAGGTTGAATATCAGATCTCTGAATGCTTTTTGGATGTGGGACTCATGATATTTAGTAAAAGATTCGAGGGACCCTTAGGGCACCAGAGAAATGAAGGCGAAGGAACATCTATTTCTTCCCTTCAGACTTCTCTGGAAGTGAACAAAAATCTGAGTGGAGGATTCTAGACCAGGTTGGGGAAGGGGAGGATAATGTTGAAGGGTCTTTATGTTACCAGATAGAGCCATTTCTTTGACAGGCCATTGGGAGTACCTCAGTTCAGATGCTGTGGAGGCAAAGCTCAACAAGACCTTGCCTTTGTCATCCAAAAGATTTTATCTTTTACTGTAACACAGATGCTACTGGCTTATTTTTCTTTTGTCTCTTTGTGTGTTGTGGAGCACACTGTGGTGTGCTTAAGGGCTGAGCTAGGTTCAGGAATTGGGGGTCTTTTGCATGCAAAGCATCACTTCAGCCCTTTGAGATACTTCTGCAGCCCCCAGACATCACTACTTTAAAGACAGACGATCATTTCTTCCAATCTCACCCCTGGGCAAATCTCTTTTGAGAGAGTGGAGAGCTCAGATTGCAGTGTTGGCTTTCTGTCAAATGACATTGCTCTGAACTGAATTTCTTTCAGGGGCAAGCTAAAATGAGTTGTTAGGGGTTCTTAGCTCTGCTGCCTCACAGAATTTCCTCTAGGTGCTTTTGAAATACTCAGGTTTGGATCCTGAGTCGCACTCTAAGCATTTTCCAGCTCAGTCAGGTGATAATAGAGAACCTAACAAAGTGACCTCCAAAGCCAGGTTCCTTTAGAGATCCTAACAGTGGAGAATTAGAAAGGAAAAAAAATCTCTCACAGCACAAAACATGTCTTATTTGAAGGTGAAGTGTAATCCTGCTACTGGTTACTGGCAGGCCAAGTTTTCCAAGGCATCGAAAATCAGATGGGCTGAACATGTAACGTGATTTGGAGACGACCGCTGGACTAGAGTTGTTACCTACTGGATCCCTCGGGATGTCAAAAGATCACGTGGCTGCCCACCTACAAGATGGTCAGACTTCTTCCTCAAGACCCTGAATGAACGGTTTGAGGCTCTTCATATTCCCGAAGCAACCAGATGCCATTGGGCTACACATGCACGTGATAGGGTCAAATGAAATGTTACTGGTGCCTGTTCGAGCAAATCGATGAATAACGGGATGTCAAGTGATCAAGTCAAGTGATCAAGTAATCGTGCTCTTCTTCAGAGCCTTCTGAGAGCTGAGAAAAAAACAATATTGTCAGAGATAAGAAAGTGCCTTGGAGCTGAACAGATGGTACTGAGGGTAAGGACCTTACATTGTGCTCTGCCAACCAGGTTGAATCTCCTGCATTCTATCTACATGGTCCCCTAAGTCTGCCAGAAGTGATCCCTGACCACAGACACAAGAGCAAGCCCTGAGAACAGCCTGGTGTGACTCCAAAACAAAGCAAAACAAAAGCAAAGAAAACAGTGTTCCAACATGAAATATTGTCACCAAGATCCTCTAAAAATGGGAGTCAAGCCTGTTCTTGACTAGAAAGATTCTATGTTGACTTTTTGAATCCACTAAGAGTTTTATTCTCTCCCAGACAGTCCCCAAGGAAGAGACAGATACACACAGGACGATGCACTGCTACTATTCTGGGCATGTTACAAGGGAGGTATCAGAAAGCCCAAGTTTTACCTCACTTTCCATTTATCTGTGTGCATCAGACAAAGTGTTGTATTGTAGAAGTAGGGGCTTCTCATAGTAACATCTGGAAATGACAGTCAAGACCATCACCATTTGATTCAATACACAATGTTAGAGGAATGATTTTCTTTTGAAGAAATTACACTATTAAACATATATGCACCCAGCCAGAGGCCAGCAAAATACATAAAACAACTGCTAAGAGACCTCAAAGAAGACATTAACAGTAGCACAATAATAGTTGGAGACTTCAACACTGCTCTATCAACGACGGATAGATCAACAAGACTGAAACTCACTAAGGAAATATTGGACCTGAAGGAAGAAATGGAAGAAAGAGAGCTAGTGAATATATACAGGGCTTTTCATGCCAAAAAGCTGAATACACATTTTTCTCTAGTGCACATGGAACATTCTCCAAGATAGACCACATGCTGAGCCACAAAGCATACCTCAATAAAATAAAAAGATAGAAATTGTGTCAGCTATCTTTTCAGACCATGATGCACTGAAAATGGAAGTTAACCGCACACAGAAACAGGGAGTCAAACCAAACACCTGGAAACTGAACAGCTCACTCCTGAACAACAAATGGGTCATAGAAGAAATCAAACAGGAAATCCAAAGATTTCTGGAAACAAATGAAAATGAAGACACCAACTATCAGAACTTGTGGGACACGGCAAAAGCCGTGTTAAGAGGGAAGTGTATAGCTCTGCAAGCATTCATCAGGAAACAAGAAAGGGCCCACATAAATAACCTGACTACACAGCTGAAGACATTAGAAAAAGACCAACAAAAGGAGCCCAACCCAGGCAGAAAAAAAGGAAATAGAGGAATGATTTTCTGTAGAGTGGTTTCTATTAGAGACCTTAGTAGAGAATCCATAGGCAATACAAATCATCTATTTGTTTTTAATTTTTTTTGTGATTTACAATACAAATAAAGGTTTCTCTTGGACATAGTTCCAGCACCACAACCATCACTGTTCTACCCATCACCATCCTGTAGGAACTGCATGCCTTTCCTCTAACTCAGCTGTGTGAATCCGCTCTCCTATTATATTGTCTTAGATTTTTTGTTGCTATCTCACTGAGTGTCTTTAAGTTCAATATATGAAATATCATTCTGGACTCCTCTTAGCCCCACTCATTCATGTTGCTGCAATTGTATGGTTTTATACGATCATATATTTAATTGTTTTTAAAAGCCTCCTAGAATTGTCACCTTAAAAATAGAAAATTTCTTCTAATCCTTAATAGCACCAAAAGGATTTCTATTAATTAAAAATAATATTTTCCCCATCTCCAACAGCAAATTCACTTTAATCCTAAATGGGCACCGAAAGGATTTCTCTGAATGCATAATTTATGCAAATCAATGTAAATGTGGGTTCAGTTATACAGAAGAGGATTGGGTGGCATTTGCAAAGACCAGCATGTGCTCTAAGATGTCACCTGCCAGCCTACATCTCTCTGGAGTCAGATTCAGACCAGATGGCAGAAATGAGAAACTAAGAAGTCTCCATTTTTGAATGTTCACCTTTGAGTCTAATTTAAGCATCAGGAGCTTTGAAATGGCAGGACTGCTTGGGTCCGCTTTGAAGAGCTCTTTCAGGGCTTGCACCCAGACACTGATCTGGAAACAATAATACCTGCTCCTGCAGACTTTGCTGTCCTCTTATATGGTCTGCTAAAGTAATGGCCAAAACTCTCTGGCTTCATAGAATTAGATTATTCATTACTATATAATAAACAATGACCAGAAAGTGCCACAAAAGAAGTCATTCATTTTATTTCTTCCAAGCAAACAAATTAATAGTAGTAGATACATGCATGTGTGCACATACAAGTGTGCACACATACACACACACACACAAAAGAACAAGCATACACAGCATTACTTTAAAATGGAGCTAGCAGGAATTCTGCTATGAGCCCTTGTTCTGTGCCACTCAGGGCTAGCAGCTGATGCAAAGTGTTGACTATAACTCCTTCCTTTGTAAGTGTTCCCTCTAGACCCCTGAGTCAGCATCATTATCCAAATAAACATCTGCTGCGTTTTGTCATTAGTAATGATATTGACTAACCGGGGTCACTAAGGATGGGCCTAATGCATACCATCCAATTGGAAAATTGGAGAAAACTGGAAACTTTAGAAGAACTGCAATTGTGTTTCCCTATTTACTTGCAAAAACAAGACTTTGCCTTATATTTAAGTCTTGTTTCATTAGTATATTCAGCACCATGGTCTTAGGATTTGATTTAAGTCCGTGCATTACAAAGTGTTGTTGGACAGAGAAAGAGGTTGAAGGACTTGAGGCAAAGGTGTTTTTGGGTCTCTAAAGCCTGTAACAAATACAGTGACTGCAAAATAGCAGTTGAGCTACCAGGGTGGGCTCACAAGGGGGCTAGCTAGGGTGGTTGTTGGCTTTGGAGTTCTGGGTGGAGGGTTTCTCTAGTTGGTCATTGCTGGAGGTCTTCCACGCCTCTTTAGAAGGTAAGGCTGCCATGATGGAGTGCACATGATCAGGGCTGTGTATTGTTGTGGATTTGACACAACTCAAAACTCAACTTTCTTAGTCAATGAGGGAATCCCCCCCCTTCCCTTCCGGTTACCACACAGGAGGATCCTATGATGTGAAGTCTGAGACACTGATATGGCCATGAGAGCAATGAATCTTGGTCACTGATGGGAGGTAAAAGCTTCTCTGAGAACAATTACATTTTTCTTTAGTAATGACCACTATACTCAAAGCATTTTCTAGGTCTCAGAGGCAAATAATATATAGAAGAGCTTAATAAAGACCTAGAACAAATTCTAACTGAGAAGTCTGAGAGTGTAGTTTTATGATAAGACCCTGGATTGCTATTGTCTGAGATCTCTGAGATGTGAACTGATTTATTTTCATGAACGTCATTGTAAACTGACGTTCTATGTAAATGAGCATGTGTTGTAAGGAGCTTTGGATTCAGCTCCATAACTTTAGTAGATGCTATAGCTAACTCAGACTGATACGTGTAGGAAACTGATAAGTGTAGGAAACTATTTTTCAAGTGCGGGAGAGAGGTTTTCTGTGCTTTCACTTCCACACAGAGACAACAAGGCAGAGATGATCCTCACTATAGGAGGAAGCAAGAACACATTATATTAGGGTTTTCCCCTCCAATTTCCATATGGAGGAGTATTGACTTCCATTTATTCTTCTGGAATCCCTAAGACCTCTTTCAGACTGCTTTCTGAGGGCATAATTTCTTTTTTTTACATCTGAAATCACCTTTATTTATTTATTTTTTATTATACCACCGTGAGATAAACAGTTAAAAAAGTGCTCATGTTTGGGTTTCAGTCATACAGTGTTCCACACCCATCCCTCTACCAGTGCCTGATTCCTTCTACCAATGTCCCATGATTTCCCCCTCCCCAGCCTGCATCTATGGAAGGCAATTTTGTTTTTTTTTTAAATTTTTTATTATACCACAGTGAAACATAGTTACTAAAGTGTTCATAATTTGTTCTTGGTAATACAGTATTCCAGCACCCATCCCTCCACCAGTGCCCCATTTCCACCACCAATGTACTGGCACCCCCTCATGCCCACCCCAAGGCTGCCTCAATCACAGGTACCCCCCTTTTCCTCTCTGTCTTTCTCTGTTTCTTTTTTTCCCTCTCTCTGTCTCTGCAACTCTCTCCCCCTTCTTTTATACATTGAGGCTAGCCCTGCAGATATTTAGGGTTTATCATGTACGTCTCTGTCTCTTTGTGTATATTCAATGGTGAATTCTAATCTGACATTATCATAACCCACACTCAGTAAAGCACGTGATATATTTATATCCCATTAATGAATGCAGTCATTCTATATCTGTCTTTTTTCCTTCTGACTAATTTCACTCAGCATGATAGTCTCCATGTCCATCCATGCAGGTAAATTTCACAATTTGTCTTTTCTGACAGCTGCATAGTATTCCATTGTGTAGATGTACTACAGTTTCTTTAGCCAGTCCTCTGTTCTCGGGCATTTAGGTTGTTTCCAGATTCTAGCTATAGTGAATAGTGCAGAGATGAATAAAGAAGTACAGATAGTGTTTCTGCTATGTGTTTTTCGGTCTCTAGAGTATATTCCCAGGAGTGGTATTGCTGGATCAAATGGGAGCTCAATATCTAGTTTTCGGAGGAATGCCCATATTGTTTTCCAAAAGGGCTGGACCAATCGGTACTCCCACCAACAGCGGATGAGAGTCCCTTTTTTCCGCACCCACATCAGCACTGGTTGTTCTTGATGTGTGCCAGTCTCTGTGGTGTGAAATGGTATATCATTGTTGTTTTGATTTGCATCTCCCTGATGATTAATGATGAAGAGCACTTTTTTTATATGCTTTTTGGCCATTCGAATTTCTTCTTTTTGGAAGCTTCTGTTCATTTCTACTCCCCATTTTTGATGGGATTGGCTGTTTTTTTTCTTGTGAAGTGCTACCAGTGCCTGATATATCCTGGATATTAACCCCTTGTCAAATGCATCACTTGTCACTTGTTGCTTGTCTTCCCATTGTTCATCTATTTGCTTGAGTGGTCACCAGTAATGTCTTCATTCGTTGAGAATAAGATCCGTTATTGTTACTGTTTTTGGCATATTGAATACACTACGGTAGCTTGCCAGGCTCTTCCGTGGCTCTGGGTTCATCTCAGGGAGCCCAGTCTTTTTCTTTTTTTTTTTTCTTCTTTTTTGGGTCACACCCAGCAATGCTCAGGGGTTTCCCCTGGCTCTGCACTCAGGAATTACTCCTGGCGGTGCTCGGGGGACCATATGGGATGCCGGGATCAAACCCAAGCCGGCATGGGCCGGCCGCATGCAAGGCAAATGCCATACCCGCTGGGCTATCACTCCAGCCCGGGCCCAGTCTTTTCTATGTCAGACAATCAACCATCCAGGGCCCATGGGTCAGAGCTCTGGGTGTAGACAAGGCTGTCTCCTGTCTGCCAACTATTTACGAAGCTGAGCACCGCAGCCACACCTGCAACACCTTTTGGGTGAATATTCTTTCCCACTCTGTGGATTGTCTTTGTATCTTGGTCATCGTTTCTTTTGAGGTGCAGAAGCTTTTCAATTTTATATAATCCCATTTGTTTATCTTTGCTTCCATTTGCTTGGTCAGTGGTATGTCGTCTTTAAAGATACTTTTTAATTTCGATGTCATAGAGTGTTTTTCCTATGTTTTCTTCTATGTACCTTACATATTAATGTCTGATGTTGAGATCTATAATCCGTTTTGATCTGACTTTTGTGCATGGCGTTAGAAGGAGGTCTACTTTCATTTTTTTACACTTAGCTGCCCAGTTTTCCCAGCACCATTTGTTGAAGAGGCTTTCTTTGTTCCACTTAATATTTTTTGCTCCTTTATCAAAGATTAAGTGGTTGTATATTTGAGAGTGTGTTTCAGGATATTCAGTTCTATTCCATAGGTCCACTGGTCTGTCTCTATACCAATACCATACTGTCTTAATTACAACTGCTCTGTAGTAGAGCTGAGGTTGGGGAAAGTGATACCTCCCATCTTTTTTTCCCCCAAGGATTGCTTTAGCTATTCGTGGGGGCTTATTGTACCATACAAATTTCAGGAGTGTTTGTTTAATTTCTTTGAAGAACATCATGGGTATCTTTATAGGAAACGATTGAATCTGTATAGAGCTCTAGGGAGTATTACCATTTTGATAATGTTAATCCTTCCAATCCATGAGTAGGGAATGTGTCTCCATTTCCTCAGGTCCTCTTTTATTTCCTGAAGTAACGTTTTGTAGTTTTCTTTGTAGAGATCCTTTACATTCTTTGTCAAACTGATTCCTAGGTATTTGATTTTCTGCGGCACAATTGTGAATGGGATAGTTTCTTTAATGTCCCTTTCTTCTCTTTCGCTGTTTGCATATAGGAAGGCATGTGACTTTTTGGGTATTGATTTTGTACCCTACCACTCTACTATAGGAATGCATTATTTCTAGGTGCCTCTTGGTAGAGAGTTTCGGGTTTTTCAGGTATAATATCATGCCATCTGCAAATAGTGACAACTTGGCTTCTTCCCTTCCACGTGCAACAAGGAGAGCTGGTAATAGCTCTGTCCCTTGTATGGTGTATCTGTGTCTCTGTTTCAAGCATAACTGGGCTTGAAATAGGCTTCTCTGTAGGTTGGGGCTCTGACAAGTCGGGCTTAAGATTGGCTTTCTCTCTTGGGTGGAGCTCTGACGAGCTGTGGAGTCCAGATGATGAAAATGGCTGCCAACATTTTGCGGGGGTTCCTCTAGATTCTTCCAAGGCATCTTCAGATGGCAGGCCCAGGGCAGATGTCGCCCTCTCCTCCGGGACACCTCATGATAAGTTAGCACAATCTAACATGATAAGTTAGAACATCACTTGATCACTTGATCACTTGAATCCCGTTATTCATCGATTTGCTCGAGCGGGCGCCAGTAACATTTCCATTGGACCCTATCACGTGCCAATGTAGCCCAATGGCATCTGGTTGATTCAGGAATATGAAGAGCCTCAAACCGTTCCTTCAGGGTCTTTACAAGGAAGTTTGACCATCTTGTAGGTGGGCGGCCATATGATCTTTTGACATCCCCTGGGATCCAGTCGGTAATGGCTCTAGTACAGGGATCGTCTCCAAATCACATTACATGTCGCATTACATTACAAGTTAGATTATATTGTTTAGAAATGCTTTTGCCTGCAGATAATATGAATCTAAAATAGGTGGTTTCAACAACCAGGAGTTAATTTTTTCTCCCATCTCACAAAACCTTTATGCAACAGTGTTTTGATTGACTTGCTAGTTCACTCTTGCCAGGGTTATGTCTCTGTGAATCTCTTGGCTTTTTCCTTGAGTCTGCAAGAAGTTACTGTATTCCAGGCATATTAAAAGAAAACACTTATCAATTTTTTAGTATTTAACAAAACTTATTAATATAATAGTAAATTGATAGAGAAAATGGTAAAATGGTGAAACACTGATTTGTGCATTATATGGTCTAATTTTTCTTTTCTGTATATGTATATTCTGTTAAATTTTTAAATTAGTAGAAAGTATACTATTAAAATGAAGGCTTTTCATCAGACTCTACTTCATTAAAACTGTCTAGTAATTTCTAAAGACCAAAATCAATTTTTAGTCCTGATTTTGAAAGAGCATTGATACTGATTTCTAGTTTATAAAATAAGCATTCTTCTCGTCTATTATACATGCAATAATTTAAATAGCTACTTGGACACCATTTGATTCCTGTCAGAATACATGATTCCATGAGTGAAATAAGGAATATGGAATCTTGGCATCTGGACTTGCTCTTTATACTGACCCATAGATAATTTATGCAGCATTTGTCTAGGGAAAGTGCAGGAATTCACAGCTATGTAAATGAAGGAAACCATCACAAACCCTGTGAGACTGAGAAGTACACCAACTCACCAAGCTATAGCCCACTGTGGACATTCAGAATGGGAATTCATAAGACTGATATTGGAGGCCATCAAGAAATTAATCTTCCTATAAATTTAAAAAAGAAACATGGTGTTTGGATTTTATATTTTAACTTATACAATGTGCAGATAATTTCAATTAGACTTGAGGAGCATTTTATCTTTGAAAAACAACCAAATTCAAATGAATTATGATGCAGGACCACAAAGGGCTGTAATAAATAAAAATAGCATGTCTCATATTGTCTCTTAAAATATCAAAGACAATATTTATATAAACAGTGATAGAAACTTGTTTTTTCCTGACAGCTGTATAGTATTCCGTTGTGTAGAAGTACCCCAGTTTCTTTATCCAGTCTTCTGTTATTGGGCATGCTGGTTGTTTCCAGATTCTGGCTATTGTGAATAGTAATGCTATGAACATAATAGCGTGGACGGTGCTTCAACTGTGTGTTTTAGGCCTCCCAGAATATATTCCCAGGAGTGATATTATTGCTGTGTCAAATGAGACCTCAATTTCTAGTTTTTGGAAGAATGTCCATATCGTTCTCCAAAGAGACTGTACCAGTCGACATTCCCACTAACAATGAATGAGAGTCCCTTTCTCGCCACACCCATGCCAGCACTTGTTCTTGCTCTTTGGATGTGTGCCAGTCTCTGTGGTGTGAGATGATATCTCATTGTTGTTTGATTTGCATCTCCCTGATGATTAGTGATGATGAGCATTTTTCACATGCCTTTTGGCCATTCAAATTTATTCTTTGTTGAAGTTTCTGTTCTTTTCCCCATTTTTTGATTGGGTTGACTTTGCTTCTTGTAAATTTCTACCAGTGCATGATATATTCTGGATATTAATCTCTTATAGAAGGGTATTGAGTGAATATTCTTTCCCACTCTGTGGACTGTTGGATGGTCATGGAAATGATCATGCTGAGTGAAAAAGACAGATATAGAATGCCTGCATTTATTTGTGGGATATTCAAACAAAATAGAATGATATCAATATCCAAGGTCAGGCAAAATATGGCTCAGGAGGTCTTGTCAGTGGGTGGAATATACTGCAAGTGTGTTGGAGTCAGAGATTAGGTAAGACAGAGAAGGGAATAATGGCTAATAATTTTTGGAAATGATAATACCAGCCAGAACTGAGCACTGAATATAGGCAAAGGGTGGTGACCTCTAAACATTTGTATTGCAAGCCACAATGTGTAATAGAAGGAAGGAGGAGAGAGAGAAAGAGAGAGAGAGAAGAGAGGCAAAGTGAAATTATCTTAAATAATAGTCTCAAATTCCCTGATGCATTGACACATCTTCCATTGAGAAGAGTGACCCATACAATCTTCTCTTCATTCTGGATGAGTTTGTGACTATTGACTGTTTCAATCCCTATAACATGGTGGAAAACACATTCTCTAACATCTGAGGTTCAACATAAAATGCTGCAAGGATTCTAATTCTCTTGAAATGTATACTCTCTGGATGCTGCATTCTTTCTTTCTCTCGATCGTCTCCTTTTCAAATTCAGATGCTACCGTGTGAGAAGCCCTGGATTATAGAAAATTAAAGATGATTTGTAGCTGGGGGGAGGGATGCCAAAAGCAACAACACTACTATTAGTAAGATGAGATGGAGATAATGGATATTTCTGAAACAAGTAACAGTCTAACACATTAGCATATGATAAAGTATATTTCAAAGTGCTTCTTGTACATGAGCATCATTTGTATATAGGTTAAGTCAAAACAAGGTAAATAAGATACTTGTGAACCCACAGCCTACATAAAGGAATAGTAATCACCAATAAATCTCAACCTACTGGAGCCCCTTTTTGATTACAAATGCCTCCTTATTCCTATATCCTATGAAAAAAATGGAGCTTGGACCTTTCTGCTCAAAATTATGTTCTAGAGATTTAGCTTCATTATCAGTGTGCCAATAGTTTGTTTTCATGACTGTATTATATTTTGTTATATGTATGTATCACAGTAATTTTATGTCAATTTATGTTTAGCATTTTTGACTATTTTGATTTATTGTATTATTATATATGCTCCATATTAAATATATTTGATATATGGTATTTGATATGTCAAAAACCTGTAACAATTATATAAATCATTCCCATGACCTAAACAAATAGGTTGGGGCTCTTTGTGCTCCTGGAGCCAGCAGATGCCTTGGGCCACACTAGCTCTAGTAAGAACATATGGAGATGTTACTGGTGCCCCTCAAGCAAATCAATGAACAAGGGGAAGACAAGTGATACAAGTGACAAGTGATTATATAGGCCCCTTGCCAGGACCTGTGCCACCTTAATCTAGATTCCACAGGCCGGGTTGAATGCGAGGCAGAGCCGCTACCAGCTCCTCCTGTGCTGGGCTGATCATGAAGCATCTGGGAGGGAAGACAAGTTCTAGCACTGGCCAGCCATCCCAAAAGAGCCTCGCAAGAAGCACGCGGAACCCCTACACCGTGAAGGCTGCCATTTTCAACATAAGGACTCCACAGCTCATCTGAACTCCACCCAAGAAATAAGCCAATCTTTCTCCATTGCCCGCAGCCACTTTGTGGCTGTGTGGTTCATCAGTAAATGCACAAACTCAGAGCCTACTACCAAAAGTATACCACCCACATGGCAGAGCCTGGCAAACTACTCGTGCCATATTTGATATGCCAAAAACCAGTAACAATTATAGATATCATTCCCATGACCTGAAAGAATGGTTTGGGGCTCTTCATGTTCCTAGAGTGAGCAGAAGCCTTGGGCTACACTAGTATGCAACAGGATATATGGAGATGTTACTGGTGCCTGCTCAAGCAAATCGATGAACAATGGGAAGACAAGTGATACAAGTGACAAGTGATTATATAAGCTCGTGTACTTATCTCCTGGAGCATATGGAAGGATCTCTTTAGGAAGTATACCCATGAATCTCCTGTGCATATGCAGGGATATCTTTTATGAAGTATACCCATGAATGTGCTGTCTGACTACACAGGGAGTATTTATCAGTATTTCTAGATAATACCAAAATGTTTTTCAAAGTGGTTTAATTAATCAGCATTTCCTGAATTGCAAATAACGCCATATCTTTTAATGTTTATGGTCATTTCTAGCCCCTTATCTAAGAAAATATTTGTTTAGCTCTTTTGTTTATTTTTCTAGTGAATTATCTTTCAATTGACTTTTCTATATTTTTATTGATTTTATCTTCATTTTCAGGGATAGCTATATAAATTATAGATAACTACTCCTTTGACAAATATGGATAATAAATATTATCACCTAGTTTTTAGCCTTTCAAATTTTGTTTTCAATAAAAATAAAAGGTTTTCAGATTGATTTTTTTAAAATTTTCCACGTTACTTATTTTTATTTTATTTGTTTATTTTAAAATATATATTTTAAAACATTACTGGGCATTTAACAATTTTATTTATTTAAAATTTATTTTATTGAATAAGTGTGCAATGCAGTCAGAAGGTTGTACATAATTGGGTTTCAGATACACAATGTTCCAACATTCATTCCTCCACCGGTTCACATTTCCCACCAGCAAGGTCCACTTTACCCTTCTGCCACACTCCCATCCCCCCACTGACCAGTCTGTCTCTATGTTAGGCAATTTCCTTCTTTCTCCCTCTCTTTTTCTTCTAATGGGCATTATTGTCTGCAATACAGGCATCCAGAGGTTACCGTATTTGTTCTCTTAACTATTCTGCAGTTTTTATGCAGTGGTCATTTACCACTATCTTTGTCCATATCCTATCCCAATAGTGTTCCATTTCCTATCCCGACTTCTTTTTCCTCAACAGGTTTCCAACTGTGGGCCGAAACTCCTGGATCTTGTTTCTACTGTCCTTGGATAGTGATTTCATATTATGTGTTTTACACCCAACAAATGAATACAGTCATTTGTGTCTATCTCTCTCCTTCTGACTCATTTCACTCAGCATGATACGTTCTATGTCCATCCAATTTTAAGAAAATTTTATGACTTCATTCTTCCTAATACAGTATTCCATTGTATAGATGTACTATAGTTTCTTTAACCAGTAATCTGTTCTCAGGCACTTGGTTTTTTTTCCAGAGTCTGGTTATTGTGCATAAGCATAAAAATGCAGATAGTATTTCTTTGTGTGTTTTTGAGGCCCCAGGGTATATTCCCATAGCAGTATTGCTGGATTGTATGGATGTCTAATTTATAGCTTTTTGAGGAATCCCCATATTATTTTCCAAAAGGTTGGACCAGTTGGCATTTTTACCAACAATGAAGGAGAGTCCCCCTTTCCTCACAGCCATACCAGCTGTGTCGTTCTATTCTTTCCAATCTCTGTGGTGTAAGATGATGTCTCTGTGTTGATTTGCATTTCCCTGATTATTAGTGATGTAGCTGTTCCAGAGTCATGGACACTGTCTCATTTGCCAAGGCATCGAAAATCAGATGAGCTGGATATGTAATGCGATTTGGAGACGACCGCTGGATTAGAGCCGTTACCGACCGGATCCCACGGGGTGTCAAAAGATCATGTGGCTGCTCACCTATAAGATGGTCAGACTTCTTTGTCAAGACCCTGAACGAACGGTTTGAGGCTCTTCGTATTCCTAAAGCAACCCGATGCCATTGGGCTACACTGGCACATGATAGGGTCAAATGGAAATATTACTGGTGCCCTTTTGAGCAAATCAATGAATAACGGGATATCAAGTGATGGGTTTTACTATAAGTAGTTACAAACCTACAATAAATGTGTTTTTCAAATAATTTTATGTTGAGTTTAACCTGGTGATAAGACAATTCACATAGTTTATCTCAACAGTTTTCAGTCTAAGATTCAAAATCAGCTAGACCTCAAAAATGTCAGTGTCTAAGCTTAAGGAGCAATTAGGCACATTTATTTCAGACTACTTTTATTTGGATCAAGAGATAATCTTAAGTTTTCTGAGATTCTCCCCAATCAATATATCATAACCCAGTTAGAAGCCACAAAGACTAGAAATGTATTACTCCAGAGATCAGATATCAGAAGAGATTAGTTCCTTTGTATATTCCTCTATTAGTTCCAGTTACCTCTGGTCTTATTACCACAACCATCTCATCTATTTCCATAGTTTTTGTACATAAAGCTGAAATCTGAATTGTGAAGCTAAAGTTCATCATTGTCTTTGGTAATACCTTCTATTACTAAGTGATACTTTATGAATTATAAATATATCTAGCTCTGTGTGACAAAAACAATGTGATGGTTTCGTCATGTTGTCTAGCTGCTTTGCTACACGGTAAAACTACATTCCTCAACTTTCCTTGCAATATTGCTGAGATCTCATGACTGCACCTGTACAATGGTATCTGAGCAGAACTAATTATAGTTCACTCCAAGATCTTTGTAAACATTTTACTTGAGTCTTCTGGCTGATTGACAAACTCAATAGAAACTTAAAAAGAAATAAAGTGAAAATACAATGAAAACTAAAAGAAAATAAAATGAAAAAGAGAAATGACAGGGAAGGTACTACCAATTCACATTATAGTACATTTGATTTTTGAATTGTTTGGGTCAATGTCCTAGGAAACTTGGACACACTATGTCTATGACTCAGTTTTATGTCTTTACATTCCCTCCTTTACTTTATTTCTGACACATTTGTTTTGTTTTAAAGCCATTCAACTATAATAGCTACCTCAAGTTCATACCCATAAATGTATCATAGAATATAAACCATTAGTCCTTCCTGTCACTGAGCCACTGGGGTCCCCAACAATACCAGGAAGCCAGTTCCCTTTTACCTCCAAAGCTGGCAGGGAATGGATGAAAACTCAGGAATCCGGCGCAGTTTTAAAAGGCTTTACTATCACAGGTTTTGATATACAATCCAAGAACAGGAAAAACTCCGGACTCTGTGTTCCCAGCTAGGCCCCAGCCATGTGTAGACCAAGATGGCTGCCACCACGTGTTGAAGCCCAACAGAGAATGGAGAGGACAGAGAGAGGCAAATGCTAAGGGAAGCCAAAATGGCAAAAAGGCCCCCTTCTTATCCTAGCTTCTTTTTTGACTGAAACCTGCCAAATCTTCCAGCCCAGCCCATTGTGGGTTGGGCTATCTAGAGATGGAGCCAGGTAAATGACCCTTTTGAAATGTAGATCTTTTGGTGAGACTTTGGTTCAAGTTTCATAAAAGCCAGAACTTATTACCAGAGGCAAAATATCCCTAGGAGAGAGGGAGGGACTGCATCTCTGAACCAGAAAACAGTTCAGAATGTAATTTGTAGGAAATGGCATTAATACTTTTTACTATGAATATACAGCTAGCAGATCCCAGACTCTGATCCCACTAAGGTCCAAAATCCATCAGAATAATTCATTTTGGCATTACCTTTAGAGTCAGAGACAGGTTAGTTTGCCTGGAGGTGCACTGGCACTTCTCTGAACTAGGAGAATTGATTACGTTATGGTTGATCCAACGTGGCCGAGTACTCTTGGGATATCTATATGTATGTCCCATGCAGGGACCTGTGGGAACAGAATATTGATCTGGGCAAGCTGAGATTCATGATAAAAAATATTTATGCAGTATAGCTGGTGAATTTCCATGAGAAGCAAAGTCAGGGAATGTCAACTCCCAGGGGTGACGGGGCCTCTCTTGCACTCCCAGAGCGCAATCCTTTAGGCTGGATTCTTCGTCCCTCCCTGTAGTCTTGTCCTGGACGTAGATGCCCTGAAATTTAAAGAGGCATTTCTTTCTTTTCTTCTTTTTTCTTCTTTTTTTTAAAGGTGAGCAGGGGGTTATGGCAGGTGAAAAGAAAACGAATGCGCAGCGATGACCGTATATAGTACAATTCCTTGTCTTCTGCATAGATAGTGTTTTGGAACCGGTGACCTTCCACTGGGAACTTTTTGGGTTGGGGTGATCTTTCCCAGACCATAGTACCAATAGGGAAACTGAGACAGCATTTTCTTAAGGTTACCAAATTCATTTGGTGACTTTCTCTGTTTAATAAATTACTTCTAGAACTGAATTTTAGAGAATAAGTTTGAAGACAAATCTGGCTGTCAATTATTTTCTCACAGTTTAGTGATCCAGCTATGAATATGATCATTTATTTATTTATGGTGCGAGGGGCACACCTTGCGGGACCCAGGGTTTATTCCTCACTCAGTGCTCAGGGATCAGTACTTGCTCAAGGAAAATAGGTGGTAATAGGGATTGAAGCTAGGTAGGCTGTACTATCCCTGGCGCTTAAAGAGAATTTTTGCTTTCTTTTCTTACTTTTCCCAGACTTTCCCTCCTAAATGGCCTTTTTAGATAGTTTTACTTACTTTAGTCCAAGGAGTGTTTCTGATGGTACTGATCAGAATGTTTGATAAGCATTTACACTTTTTATTCAGACTTTTTTATTTATGCACTTTTTAAAACATTTTTTTGTTTTATTTAAAATGTTTTATACCACCATCTGCTGGGGGGCTTGCAACAAGCCAGGCGACCCCCACTCCATGAGGGCATCCATTGTCCACATCCGGACTTCCCCTGGTCAGAACTCCACCCAGCAGACCAGCCTATCACAGCCCGGCTCTTGCGGCCGCGCAGTTCATCAATAAATGCTGGATTTAGAGATGACTACAAGAGCATGCTACCCGCACGGCAGAGCCTGGCAAGCTACCAGTGTCGTATTTGATGTGCCAAATAGCAGTAACAATTATAGATAGACCTCATTCCCATGACTTGATGGAATGGTTTGAGGCTCTTTATGTTCCTGGAGCAAGCAGATGCCTTTGGGCTCTACAAGCATGAGACCGGACATATGGAGATGTTACTGGTGCCCTCTCGAGCCAATCGATGATGAACGGGAATACAGTGATACAGTGATGAAATTATGAAATCAGTCCAATTCTGGCGCAAACTCCCATTGTGTCTGCTCAGAGATTCCCCAAAGTCAGGGACAGTTCTCCACATAAGCTAAGTGTAGCTGGAGGCTAAGGTTCAGTAGGCCATGTCACCCAACACCTCCCCACTTCATATATTCAGTTTTATTTCAGGATTTTTAATTATGATAATAGACAAATCAAGCAAAATATGCTCACCACCACAGTTTTCTTAAAAGGAGAAATGCTTAAAAGTTTTCTCCTTCCCTTTGCTGTAAAAATACAGAAAATATTTTAATTTTGACACCATAGTTCACAATACTACTACTAGTAGGGCTACATGCATAAAGCATTCTAGCACCGCACCTTCCACCAGAGTGTTTGCTGACCTCCACTCTTGTACCAATGTCCCCTCCTCCTGGCTCCTTCCCACCCACCACCGACCCCCACAAGGGTAAAAAAAATTAAAAGACCAGTGCATGATTTCTATTGTCTTTGGTTATTTGTTATTCCCCTACTATATATATGCATATATGTATATATATACATATATACATATATATATATATATATAGTAGTTTATTCTTTATATTACATATATGGACTCAGATACATGGGGCAGAATATATTCTATCCCTGCCAGCTATCCCTGTGTGCAACTGACCATGAGGTGCCCAGGAGGGAAGGCAGGTCTAGCCCTGGCCTGTCATCCCAGCAGAGCCTCACAAGAAGCCAGAGGAACCCCCACACTATGAGAGCCTCCATTTTCAACATCCGGACTCCACAGCTCATTAGAGCTCCACCCAGCAGAAAAGTCTATCCTTCCCTTCTCGTGCCTGATTTGCAGCCATGCAGTTCAGCCAATAAATGCACAAGATGAGAGCCTACTAGTATCCCACCCACACAGCAACATACCTGTGTTGTATTTGATTAAAAAATAGAACAAAAACCAGTATCAATTTTAGACCTCATTCCCATGACCTGAAGGAATGATGTTCCTGGAGCGAGCAGATGTCCTTGGGCTACACTAGCATGTGACAGGACATATGGAGATGTTAATGGTGCCCTCTCAAGTAAATCGATGAACAATGGGAAGACAGGTGATACAAGTGATATGAGAGAAATCATACTGTGTCCCTCACCTTCTGACTAACTTCACTCAGCATAATAATTTCTAGGCCCATTCATGTAGAAGCAAATTGCCTGATTTTTTTTTTTGTTAGAGCTGAGCAGATTTCATTGTGTATATGCACCAAAGTTTTTTTTTTTCCAGTAATCTGTTCTAGGAAATTTGGGGTATTTACAGTTTTGGGCTGTTGTGAACAGTTCTGCAATGAACATAGGAGTTCAAATGTCATTTCTGAATAGAGTTTTCTGGGTGCTTGGGATAAGTGCCCAGAAATGGAATTGTTGGGTCATATGAAAGCTCAATTCCTACTGTTTTTTGACAAGTGTCCATTTTGTTTCCCAAAAAGGTTGGGAAACAAGTCTACTTCCCATCATCAGTGATGGAGGTCCCTATAAAGAAGCTTTAGACAAACATTGTGATAAGCTTGAACTTGAACAAATCTGCTATAGAAAGTTCCAGGCTGAACTCATAAATCTCTTGTGTATTTATTTTCTTCCATATCTTCTAAAGGCAAGCCTCTTTCTCTATTATATTTCTGGGTCACTGGTAAATATTTATCTTTATTCTGCCAGTTCATGCAAATTACATTTAAAATATATGATAAAACTTTAAAAATATCAACATTGCAATGGTGTTTAGCCTATAGACTAAGAGATTTAAATTCAATTGACAAGAAACTTGGAAAGGAGTTAATTAAGCAGATTCAAATAATGGGGAGTGTTGCAGAACTCGTGAATGAATGTTTGTTAATTAATGCTACAAGGAGTGTTGTTTCTAGTTTAAAACTTTATTTATTTATTTATTTATTCATTTGTTTATTTATTTATTTATTTATTTATTTTTTTGCTTTTTTGGGTCATACCCGACAATGTTCAGGGTTATTCCTGGCTCTTCGCTCAGGAACTACTCCTGGTGGTGCTCGGGGGACCATATGGGATGCCCGGGATTGAGCCCAGGTAGTTTAAAAAATTTAAATCTGTTAGTTTTCTAACTAACTCGCAGACATGGGGCAGAGCTGCTACTGGCTCTCCCTGTGACCAGCCGCTCACGAGGCGCCCGGGAGAGATGGTGGGTTCTAGCCCTGGCCCACCATCCCAGCAGAGTCTCACAACAAGCCAGACGACCCCCACTCCATGAGAGCCTCCATTTTCCACATCCAGACTTCTCTCTCGTCAGACCTCCACCCAGCAGACCAGCCTATCAGCGCCCGGCTCATGGAGTTCCACCCTGCAGCAGTCTTTCTTAAACCGGCTCAGGTATGCCGGTCCAGAGACTCGCAGATATGGGGCAGAGCTGCTACTGGCTCTCCCTGTGACCAGCTGCTCACGAGGTGCCCGGGAGGGATGGTGGGTTCTAGCCCTGGCCCACCATCCCAGCAGAGCCTCGCAACAAGCCAGACGACCCCCCACTCCATGAGGGCCTCCATTTTCCACATCAGGACTTCTCTCTTGTCAGACCTCCACCCAGCAGACCAGCCTATTAGTGCCTTGGCTCGCGGCCGCTTGGCCGCACGGGTTCATCAATAAATGCTGGACTTAGAGATGCCTACAAGAGTATGCTACCTGCATGACAGAGCCTGGCAAGCTACCCATGTTGTATTTGATATATATTGTATTTGACATATATGCCAAATACCAGTAACAATTATAGACCTCATTCCAGAATGGATTGAGGCTCTTTATGTTCCTGGAGCAAGCAGATGCCTTGGGCTCTACTAGCATGAGACAGGACATATAGAGATGTTACTGGGGCCCGCTCGAGCAAATCGATGATGAACGGGAAGACAGTGATATAGTGATACAGTGAAGACAGCTTAAGATAAGCAACTTTTTTTTCTTTTTACGTTTTTTGGGTCACACCTGGCAATTCTCAGTGGTTGCTCCTGGTTCTGCACTCAGAATTATTCCTGAGTGGTGCTTGGGGGGAGCATATGGGATGGCCAGGTCGAATCTGGGTTGGCCATGTACAAAACAAACACCCTCCCCGCTGCACTGTCACTCCGGCCCCAAGATTAGCAACTTTAAAATTCTTATATTTCCTCTAAATGTATCTCAGGAATCCTAATTGAGTTTAACTTTCCCAGGAAAGGTTTTGGACCTGTTTTAAGTCATATGGTTCTGTTGGATGACAGGCCTAGCTAGCTTGGGAGCTTTGCTGTGTTATCTACTCACAGTTTAATCTATTTACATGTTCTTAAACCAGGGTTCATACTAATGAGATCTCTCTTCTACGTAAACACTGATGAAGGGTGTGGCAGTTACAGAAGTCACCTTGACTCTGAATGAGTAACTTCTGACTTATTAAGTCATTATTAAATCATGACTTATTAAACTCAGCTACTAAGAGTTTTTTGTTTTCTAGATTGGGCACAGCTCCTCTTTAAACCCACTGGACTCAATCTGGGACTGTTAGAATTTACCAGGAGACTACCACCCTGGCTACATTGAGACTATCATTTAAGATTATAGGAAAGATCATACAGTTTGCCCTCAAGCAGGAGAGTGTGACCCTTTCAGTTTACAGAGAACAAAAATACTCAGAATCACCCTGGTGCAGATAATAAAGAAGAAGGACCTTGTGGGTACCATCTAGATTACATGAAGCCCATGAAATTAAGATGAATTTCTTTATACCAACCCCTCTTGCTCTCCAGGGTTTTACGTATGAGATATACTCAGAAGATGGATTAGTCCTTGGTGTAATCCTTTGTTTATACCTATAACAGGGTGTGGCACCACCCTTCTCCACTCTTCTATCTAGAAGCTGTTTAGGGTTCTTTGTTGGCGAGACCTCCCTGAATTTAGGATAACTTTGGTCTATATAAGGGGACTGACTTGAGGTACTCTTCCCTTATTTTGGTAGAGCTCTCTCTAGGGTGAGATCCTCTCTTTGGTGGGACTCCTTTCTGATAGGACCCTATTTGGTAGGACTCTTTCTGGTGGAATCCTCTTTGAAAGGAGACTTGGGCCCTTGTATATGGTCTAGGTTCTGACCAGAGCTAAGGTCTTCCATTATATTAGATTGCGGTGGTAGAGCTTTTGTACTGTTAAAAACCTTTAAGAAACTGCACCAGATTCGTGAGTTTTCATCCATTCCCTGGGGGCCTTGGAGGTAAAAGAGAACTTCTGTCCTGGTACTGTTGGGGACCCCAGGGGCTCCCCCGACATGGTTCCTAACTGAGCAAGGAGAATAAAATTCCAGTTAATCTAGCTATTCCTTGTATCATAGTGGATGTTATTAATTAAAAACTTTTCACATGGATCATAATAGGACCCATAAAGAATGACTCAACAGTGTAGAAGTCAAGGTACCTGTTGTGTGACCCTCTTTTCTTTGAAGGGTCTTTTTTGTTTGTTTTGTTTTGTTTTGGGGCCATACCTATTAATGCTCAGGGGTTACTCCTGATTGTGTACTGGGAATTACTCAAGCGTAGATCCTGATTACTCTAGTAATTACTCCTGGCGGAGCTAAAGGACCAGATGGATGCCAAGGAGCAAACCAGAGTTTGCTGCATGTGCAAGGCAAATGCCCTAAGGGTTGTACTATGTCTGCAGCCCCCTGTAAGGCATTTTAGAGAACCTCTTTCACAGCTAGGTGGCTTAATTAAACCTTAAGGATCAAAATCCTTACCATGCTGGCATTTATACTAAGATGCCAGAGAGCATTATGAAAACCCAAATGTTCTATCTTTCATGCCATTCACTATTGTTCTTCCGATTCACTCAGAATCCTGGCTTGGAATTTTGATGCAAAAATTTCCCTGATAATTAGGACCATTCAATTACATTCATTCCTTTTAAATTAGTGTTAAGAGGCTTTGGAGGAACAATTCTATTGAGACTTGGAAGGTCCTTTTTGGGTGAAGGGGAATATGCAGTAGTGCACAGATCAAACAGAGCTCATTTGTGAAGCATGGGGAGACTCAAAAATTATGAAGCCATATTTACATTGTAGGGTTTCGGGCATTCAATGTTCCAACACCAGCCCAACCACTAGTGTCAACCTCTTCCCAGATATATCCCTGGGAACCTCAACAGGTACATTTTTTTTAAGTTTAGTTGTTGCAGTTTGGGTCTTATGCAAATGTTCTAAGAAATGCTATTTTTTAGGCTTCTGCCTTCTATGAAGAAGACTTGCTTTGAATACCATTGAACAAACTGTCGGAAAATTCAGAGCAAGTATCCATAGAAGGATAAAGTAGGATAAATAGCCTGTTAGAAGACTGCCACAAAATGGAGAGCATACATGACATTTAAGAACATGAGTCAGCAACTGTGGATAACAGCTTTTTATTAAAGGAACAACAGTGTCCTGCTGACCACAAAATACACAGCAAGACATTCCTAAGCTTTGTGTTTACTCTCTAACTGTACATATTTTATTAAACAGTCTGCATTTTATTAAACACTCAGCTCTGCTCCCGAGGCAGGCATTCTGCAGTCCAGAGAACAGCTGGATTTTCTCAGAGTCTGTAGATGAATCAGGCACCCTTTTATTGCCCTCAGCAATACAGGAATGAGTTGGCAGCCTTGGGTTTTCTCACTGCTAAGGGACTATTTTATAACTCTGCTGTCTAGAATGACTTTCCTTGGGCTTCTTTTTGTGAATTGGCAGTGCCCTTCTTTTCTAATTATCTTAGAAAGACATTTTCTTTTCCTTTGAGCATATCTTTAGTCAGCCCTCTGGCAGTCACTATTCATTATTTAACTTCTTCCTATATTTTACTCTTTTTCTTTCAAACTTTGTAAGAAATATAAGGGGATAGCTTGCTGTATCTTCAGCAGATCTTGCTTTTCTCACCCTTGGTTTTCTGTTTTCTAGCACAGTGCCTTCCTATGGCAGGTATTCAATATTGGCAGATGGACAGATGGATGATAGATGGATGAATGATTAAATCCGCAGATTCAGTAACAACAAAAGAAGGAGATCAAACCAAAGCAGCCAAACTCAGAAATATGTCTGTCAAAGAGGCAGGCCTGGGGGGTGAGGTGGGTAAGAGGGAACCTGGGGACACTGGTGGAGAGGAGTTGACACTGGTGGTGGTTCTGGTGCTAGAACATAGTTTGCCTGAAACTCAACTACGAATAACTTGGTAGATTACAGTGTCAATAAAACAATTAAAAAGTTCAAAACATTAAAAAAATGAAAATTAAAAAAAAGTTCATGTTGAAATTATTATTTTCCATCAGGTTCAATATAAATGAAGCACAGGAATTAAGGAAATGACTTTGAGCCTGATAGAAGTTTGCCTGATAGTTTGTTGACTATTCACTGTGACATCTTGAGAATTTGCATATATATTTATTTGTTTTGTATTTACTGAGTGTCCACTTTGCTGCAGCGACAGTGCAGTCTAATGGGCAGATGCCATATGTAATGGAGTGTAGTAGGCACTGATAAGAGACATACAAATGAGCTTTGAATGCACAGTTACTTGTGGACTTTGGGGAGGAGTGGTGTTTTAGAACATTCTCTTGCTTACATTAGTTTAATCAGAGTAACTGAGAAGCAGTATAACCAATGATTATGTTTTTACAGAATCAATTGCCATTGTTCCTTCCTTCCTTCCTTCCTTCCTTCCTTCCTTCCTTCCTTCCTTCCTTCCTTCCTTCCTTCCTTCCTTCCTTCCTTCCTTCCTTCCTTCCTTCCTTCCTTCCTTCCTTCCTTCCTGCCTTCCTGCCTTTCTGCCTTCCTGCCTTCCTGCCTTCCTGCCTCCTGCCTTCCTGCCTTCCTTCCTTCTTGCCTTCCTGCCTTCCTGCCTGCCTTCTGCCTTCCTGCCTTCCTGCCTTCCTGCCTGCCTTTCTGCCTTCCTGCCTTCCTGCCTTCCTGCCTTCTTGCCTTCCTGCCTTCCTGCCTTCCTGCCTTCCTGCCTTCCTGCCTTCCTGCCTTCCTGCCTGCCTACCTGCCTGCCTGCCTGCCTTCTTTCTCAAGAGTGTTCAGGGCTTACTCCAGGATCTGCTTTCAGGGATGACTCCAGGCTCTGCTCTGGTGGCCACATGGGGTGCCCAGGATCAAATTTAGTTAGTGGCATATAAGGCAAAGGTCTATTTGTCATATCTCTCTGGCTCCTCCATTCCTTCCTGGAGAATGAAAGTTTTCTCTTGCCTCCAGGGAATAGGCGCCCTGTTTCTATGCATTAATTTAGCCCTGTGTTTTAGAGTGAGGGATATGCAGGATGTTAACATTTTGACTCTAATGGAGGTTCTTTAGATACTAAACTCTTGCCAATGAAGCATGAATAAGGTAAGTGTTAAGACATAAAAGCCACAGTAGGATACCCCAGAACCAACACAGAAGGCACTAGATCAGAGACTTGTTACCTAACTAGTGTGAGGTCTTTCTAGAGAGTACTTCAAAAGCAAGTTTACTGCCAGGTGAGTCCCCTGTCCTGGGGGAAATCCTGCTTGGAGTTGTGCTGTTGGAACTCTTGAGGGATGTGAAAAGTCTTTATGTCCCTAAATGAGCCCTGGTCTGCACGTGAGAGAGGACTTGGGTGTAAGTACCTAAGTTTCTTGTCGGCTCTCCAGTTAATAGCCTCAACTAATTGTCCTCAAAGGACATCTCCCTGCAGTTCTCTTGGATTTAAGAACCCGCTGTACAAATATATTTGGGTCAAATGAAGCAATCAAATGACCTTCTTGAGGCAGAGAGGAGGGATCCTACCCTATGAAAGTAGACTCTGTAAGCCCAAGCTAATGTTGTCCTCTGCAATCAGCATTCTTGAACTCTCTAAACCTAAACTGGGGCAAGTTATTTAGCTTCTCTAGGTCTTAATTTTCTCGTCTGTCAAAAGAAATCTTAGTATTTATTTTACTGGGTGGTTGGGAGGAATTAATATGTTTTAGGACATGAAACAGCTGTCACAGTACCTGGGCCATTTTATATTTTTAGGGTATGTGTTATTACCGTAATATATTGGTTGTTGCCTTTATCATCATTAGAAGAAAAACTCAAATGATTTTTTTGTTTTGTTTTGAGGTCACACCCGTGGTCCTGAGGGATTACTCTTGGCTCCTTCCTCAGAAATCACTCCTGATATGTTAAAGGGGACTATGTGGGATGGAACCAGGGTCACCCACATGCAAGGTAAACTCACTACCCACTGTACTATTGCTCTAACCCCTCAAAGGATATTTTAGGGATATTTTATATCTCTCCTGAATCTGAAGATCATATTTCCATTCATCTATGCAAACCCAGGCTGTTTTGGACAACATTACTAATTCTTTTCTGCTTCTTACCTCAGGAGTGACCTGGAATGAAGGAATGAAGGAAAGGGCATAGCTCCTGCTTGTCTCTTTCTTTGCAAACTGGGTATGTTTATTCAGTCTATTATGAATTTTAGGTAAGTTTGTGTGGGGAGAGCACATGCGGAAACGTTTGGGACTGCTCCTAGCTCTGTGTTCAGTTGCTGCTGGCCGTGTTCAGGAGACCATGTGCTGTGCCAGAGATGGATGGAATCCGTTTTAAGTGAAAACAAAAGACTTTTGTCTTCTCCTAAGTTTTCCCACATCCTGTTTCAGCCCATTCTTCCATCATTAACTACGTTAAAACACCTCATTGGTCATTTTCTTTATCTCTGTCTTACACCTAGCTCCTGCTGTTGAACAGAAAATATTGCTAACTGGTCTGAGTGCAGAGGATCCAGGCATCATCAGGATAGAACTTAAGTCCTGTTTCTGCTTACTATATCCTAATAGTCAGAATCCTAGGATGTAGTATATTCTTGTGCTCAAGAGTCTTATAAGTGCTTGTTTCTTAATTTTTCAGCTTAGCTTCTCATTGTTCTTTTCAACCCTCTCGTTGTTATGCTAGATTCGATAAACACTACTGATGGTTTTCTCTGGGCCAAAAGCTATGCATTCATGCACAATTATACCTGCTTTCCTCCCCACTTCCCTAGGCTGTAGTTCTTGTTTTATTAGTTGAGAAAATGCCCCAGATCTCCAGTTATTTAATTAACAGTGCAAGGAAAGAAGACATTATACGGAATATTGCTGATCGACTGAAGAAGGCAATTACTAAGAAGTGATTCTATATTTTTTATGATGCCCTAGAAAAAATTTCTTGTTCTGATTCCAAAAGTCACTCATTTAACCTAACATGCCTCAAGCTTCAATTTTTATAAACAACAACTATGTTTCTAAAATGATACATGACTGAAAAGCTAAAAGGGATTTTAACATTAGTGAATTGGTTGGCAATATGTATTAAATAAAAAATAAGAAGCTCCAATAGTGAAGTGTACTGGGTGCCTTTGGCATACTAAAAACAGTTCTGCCAAACTCTCAGTTCTCATTTATCATGTATAAAGAGTTAGATATCTGAAAAGCTGCAATAACTTTACCATGGAATCATCCTGGTAGATTACCAAAATGCATTGTTCTTCCAAAAATACTTGGATAGTTTTATTTCTAAGGGAACTAAGAGCCTAGTAACAAGGCCAGAGAAGAAAAGACTTGGACAGGAGTAAATGTTCAATTGAGCACGAAGCAACTTTGAGTCACCAACTACTTCATTGGGATAAAATGAAAACTTTTGAAACAGGGGAGACCCAAACTTGTCCTCTCTGGAGACTATGGAGCTGGACAAAAATAAATTCTGACTTGTGACTCAGAAGTTCTCTCAAGTCTTGCATTTTTGGCCTACAAAAACTGCTGGGAAAACAACAGCATTTTCTAATTGAAGAGGAGAAATAAGTATAAATCTTAGCAGGGGAACTTTTACTTAGGGAGTTGCTTGTATGTAAATAAAAGCACTCAGTTATTGAGGAAAACAGTAGTGTAAAACATTCAGGAATAAATGCTGCTTATTTGAGCTAGAACAGAGAGAATCTATCTGTGGCTGGAGCAGAAGGTACAAGTTAGGCTGGTAACTGGAACCATAATTTTTTCCTCTGTTTCCCTTATACTTTGTCAACATAAGGGAAATTTTTTTTCTGAGTACGAGGCTCTGTGTCTTAGAGCATATTTTTCTGCATGTGTGAAACCTTTGATCCAAAACCCAGTCTAACAAAAAAATATATTAATATATTCAAGCAGTACTGGTAAATGGTGAAGAATTTCCATCTTACATTATTTTCCATTTATCTTATTTTATTTTTCATTTTTGTTCCCCAGAGCCTTTTTTGTTGCCCCTCGAGGTGCTGCAGGCGTGGCTGTGGTGCTCTGCCACATCAGCAGGTGGCAGACAGGAGACAGGCTTGTCTACACCCAGGGCTCTGCCTCATGGGTCCTGGATGGTAGATGGTTGATGGTCCGACATAGAAAAAGACTGAGTCCCCTGGGCTGAACCCAGAGCAACAGCAGAGCCTGGCAAGTTACCTGTGGTGTATTCGATGTGCCCAAAACAGTAACAACAGTGACCTCATTCCCAAAGAATGAAGACTTTGCTGGTGCCCGCTCAAGCAAATCGATGAATGGGTAAACAAGGGACAAGTGACAAGTGACAATTTCCCTAGAGAAAACAGTTATATTGAATTTATTGTGTATTCATCCAGAGATAGTCTGTGTATGCATGTATATTTGATTGTTCCTGTACATTTCTACATGTCCACCTGCCTTCTGCCTGCGTTATCTTAGTCAGATCTATACCTCCATTGTTAATCCTCTTCTTTTCATATAAATGACAGCGTCCATTGAATACCTGTCTTTTGTTCTTGTAGCTAATGCGCATGTATGTTTTCTAAATTCGTATATTCCTAAAGCCGGTTTAGCCCAGAGGAAAATGGAGAGAAAGGTACTGATATGTCATATATCCTCTGCCCCCACAATGCAGATCCTCCCCACTGTCAGCAACTGATTAGAATAGTATACTTAAGTTATACTTGATGAACCCACATTAACAGATCATAATAATTCCAATTCCATAGTTTACAGTAGGGTTCACACTTGGTAGTGTATATGCAGTGGGTTTTGATAAGTGTGTGATGCCACGTAATCTCAGTTATAATATCATAGTAATTCCACTATTATAAAAAAGCTTCTATTATCCACCTTTAACTTTCCGCTGTTGATTTTTAGTCATGCCTACAACTTCTTTATCAGACATTAGTAAATGTCGCCTGAGTCTTGCCTATGTGTCTGTGGCACACACTTCTCAGTGCCTGGGGATGGAAGTTTTCCCTGCAGTCTTAGTGAGCCTGTTGGAAGGCTTTCTGCATGTGGACCAGAGGGAGCAGAGGCACCCGGAGAAGTTCTCATTAGTGATGAAAGGGAGTAAGAAGGTAAATGGCCGTTTCCTCACTCTTCAATGGGGCAGTGCTGAGTTGCTGCTATCCAACTCTTATTCTGGGATACACAGAGGATTAAACTTGCATAGCCACAACATTGGTACTATGTGCTATGTATGATGTGCTTGGTACTAGGAAACTAAGACCATAGACTATGAACTATGGTCTATGTTATTTGTACAATTGCCATGTACTTTTTAGTGCCTACTACACAATTTTTACTCTATGTACTTTGTACTACATACCTTGCTGTATGTGCTATGTGCTTGCATGATGTACACTATACTTTGTACAATGCACTTTGTGTGCTTGCTACTTTGCAGTATGTACTCTGTACTTCAGATTGTGTATACACCATGTGCTACTTACTTTATACTATGTGTTAAGCACGTTGAGCATGTGCTGTGTTCTTTGTGCTATATAATTTTACTCTGTACTACATAACTTGCTTTATATACTTTGCACTGCATACTATTTACTTTGTACTATGTACTTTGTACAATATATATTGCCTGTACACTTTGCTCTATGAACTTTTTGCTATGACTTTTGTTCTAGGTCCTTGGTACTATGTGTTTTGCACTGCATACATTGTAGCATGTACTATTAATGACATACAGCTTATTTTCCCCTGGCTCACTTTCTCAGTTTCCTCTAGGTTCTTCCAAGGATCTCTGTTCCCTTATGTGCTTGAATGACTGGGCTATTCTAGCTTCTTGGATTCCTGCAGTTCCATTTTTCTCCCTCTCCCCCACAAACACATCCCAACATTTAGTGCAGCTGATGGAGCCCATTTCTTAAAGATTTCACTGTATCACTGTCTTCCCGTTCATCATCGATTTGCTCGAGTGGGCGCCAGTTACATCTCCATATGTCCTGTCTCATGCAAGTAGAGCCCAAGAGCACCTGCTTGCTCCAGCAACATAAAGAGCCTCAAACAATTCCCTCAGGTCATGGGAATGAGGTCTATAATTGTTACTGGTATTTGGCATATCAAATACGACACGGGTAGCTTGCCAGTCTCTGCTGTGCAGGTAGCATACTCTTGTAGTCATCTCTAAATCCAGAATTTATTGATGAACTGTGTGATAGGCTGTGATAGGCTGGTCTGCTGGGTGGAGTTCTGGCGAGGTGGAATTCGGATGTGGAAAATGGCGGCCCACATGGAGTGGGGGGGTCGTCTGGCTTGTTACAAGGCTCTGTTGTGGTGTCGGGCCAGAAGATTTACTTATTATTATTTAAAGATTTACTTATTTTTTTATTCAGTCACCATGAAATTACAAAGTTGTTTCTGACTGGGTTTCAGGCACAGAATGCTTCAATCCTGAGCCCCTCACCAGTGGCTGCTTCTCTGCACCATCGCCTCCGCTGCTACGCCATTTGCCTTTCACCCACGTGTCTGCTTCAGTGAGGCGGTTTTTTTTTTTCATTTTAAAGGATGGACTACAGTCACAGTAACTGTTTCCCTATTTGACTCTGGGAAATACCTTAAACCCCCAACCTGGCTACAATTCCTTTTAATTTCCAGAGAGAGAACAGCAGGCAACCCTACTCTCTGTGGCCCATGGCTGCCTTTTCCATTGAGCAGAGCCCTGTGGGAATTGACTCATGCAGCTGACACAAAGCAACACCTTTCCGGGCTCCTGTGAGGAAACAGTGAGATTATGTCCAGCTTGATCACTCCGACGATGCTTATTTCAGACATTCTCTCTGGATTCCCAGACAAGGTATCTGTTGAGTAGTCATTTCATGATTTTCTTGATCTTAGCTGTTTTACCTTTTATTCCAAAAAATTTTTGAGGCATAAATTGATGAAGAAGTTTGGAAATGCAGACAGGATCTTGCATAGAGAAATTAATTAAATCCATATTGAGACTCTCAAAGGGTTCTGCCTGTAGCTAACCACAAACATAGTTTTATGCCCTATAGGGAGGAAAAAAAGTAAACTTAGCAAAACAAATCGATATGACTTGACCAGAGCTTTTCAATACTTGTTTAACCAGTCTGTGGGTAATTATACCCTTTTAGTCGATCAATATACACTAATGAGCAGACTTTTTACTGATAAAAAAGTGACGGAGACATAATAATTTAGATTTACACACATTTAGGTCTCTTCTTACTCTCAAATCTGTATGAAAGAAGATTCTGTGATAGCTCTCTAAGAGGTGGTTCCTCTGAGTACTTGCAAAGCTTTGTTTGTGTTAAGGAGCAAACTGATGAGTGTCTGACTGAGAGCTTCAGAGGTTGAAATAAATACCTAGTTTGTATCTTGAACTATGAAGATTTCCACCTAGCAGAAGTTTATTCCAAAAGAACTGCATGATTCAGAAAAGAGCTCATTCCAAAGACATTTTACTCTATCCAAAGAGCGTCATTCAATGCTGATTAGGAGAATTCTAGAATTTTCTGCCTTGACTTGACATCTTTAATCACTTTTTTCACTTTGAAGTCGAGAGACTGGAATAGAAAAAAAATGAAACTAATTCAAGATAACTTGGTTTAGACTAGAACTCGACACTTTCTCTTTACATTTTAAATAAGTGGCTCTCAACTGATATTGAGAATGACTTAATGCCCTCCCCACACATATACTTCAAATGAAAAATAAAAAGAATGCACCATCTCTGAAGGAGAGAAGTAATGGCCTATAATAGTAATTTCTGAAGAAATATGTGTACACCTGTGTGTGAGGATACTTCAGGTAAGTCCAGCTTTGCAAAGTATTGTGGACTGCTGGCCAATGCCTAGGCTCTCCTCTCGCTATTCCCAAGATCCCTTCAACAGTTCATGGTTAAAGAGTCAAGAAAGGAACGAAGTGCCCTTTGAGACACTCCTTTTCTCTTTTACCGTCAACATCGAATTAGTCTTCAAGTGCTAGTAACCCTCATGTTGAATGGTTGTACTCTGTTGAGTTGCAATTGTCTTTACTCTCTTCACTTTGGCTTTCTCCAGCTTATCCTGCTTATATTAGATCACTGGAGCCATTTTCCAAATGATAGCGCTGATTCTGTGGCTTTTGACCTTTCATTTGTCAAAGGTCAGGGTAGAGCTTATCATTCTAAAACTCAAGCTACATGTCACTTTCCTGAAAAAGCTGTAAGCTCGCAAATACCCACGTGTCTAATGAACAACATCCCTACCCAGTTTGGCTTTTTAAAATCCCACTTGTGCGGCAACCCCACTCTGTCCTTCATTCTTATGTGGTGTTATTTTGAATGCTGTCTTATTTTCATTTGCTCTCATGAATATTTTATGTACCCCATTCAAAAAACTTTTTTAATTAAAAGGCTGTGATTTGCAAAATTATTTGATAATTTTAGACATATGATATTTCAACACCAATCCCAACATGTCCGGTGTCAACTTCCCTCAACCAGTGTTTCCACATTTCTCCCCACCCTAGCCACCACCCCATTCCTGTCTGTCAACTTGACAAGCAAAGTTTCAGTGGTTGCAGCTTAAATCGTATGTTTTCAGTTTTGTTGAGTTTACATTTTGTATATAGGGTTATATCAGTAAACCATATCACTGGTATAACTGAAGCCCTGGTGGTGCCTGTTCACCCACTACATACTGTTCTCTTCTTCCCCCTCTTGATTTCTTTTCTTCTCAGTCCCCCTCTCTAAACACTGGGGTCAAGGGTGATCTAGGCATCCTCTTTTTTATAGGTGGTCACACCCAGCAATGCCCAGGGGCTATTCCTGGCTATGCCCTCAGGAATTACTCCTGGCGGTACTCAGGGGATCACATGGGATGCCAGGGATCGAACCTGGGTCAGGACACATGCAAGGCAAACACCTTAACAGCTGGACTATCGCTCCAGCCTGATCTAGGCATCTTTTATAGTTCAATACATTTCTTCATCCATCTAAGGGATGCTCCCATTCTTACTTGCAGTAAAAGGTGCAGGGATCAGCATTGGATTATAAACTGTGGTGGCTTTTGCTGAGTAAAATTATTTATTTATATTTGCCTTTTGGGTCACACTCAGCGATACTCAGGGATTACTCCTGACTCTTTGCTCAGGAATTACTCCTGACGGTGCTCAGGTGACCATATGGGATGCCGGAGATCGAATCCCTGTTGGCTGCATGCAAGGCAAACGCCCAACCTGCTGTGCTATCACTCCAAACGTAACTGCTGAAACCCAGAGTAAATTTCTTAATCTCATAACTCTGTTTATAAAATGATGGCAGTACCATAAAACTGTCAGGATTGTTGGAATCAGGAAAATTACATATGTGACATATATATGTATATATACACATTGTAATTTTCATGTATTAAGATATTTTATACAAAATATGTGATTTATGACTTTGGTATTTCAACTTACCTTTATTGCTTTTATAGTCTTTTAGCATATCTGCTATTTTTTTCATTGGTTTGCAATTTTATGGAACTTTGGAGAGCTTGACTTCACACACCTCTGGATTAGTATAATTATTACCACTTCCACAAATCAAAGTTCAGGTGCCAGCCATCCCACCACTGCAAACATCTCTCTGCCTGTGTCCCCCACTCTCATCTCTTTTCCCTTTAGCTGTCACCATAGTTCCCACTAAGTTGACTTTCCTGTTTTTGACCATTTGTATAATTTATTTATTAATATTTTTCATAGGAGTGAAGATGTTTGGTAATTGTATTGTACTTTCCAGCCTATTTTCTTTTTACTCAGGGTAATCACCTCAAGTTCTATCCATATTCTCCCAAAGGCAGGATTTTATCATTTTAAATGGTAGAGCAGTATTCACAGCTTCTTTCTCTGGTTGATGGGCATTTAGGTAGATCCCTAGATTTGACTTTTCTGAATAATGCTGTTATGGAGACAGGATAAAAATTGCCCTTCAGGACTAGTATACCAACAATAGCTGGAAATGGTAATGCTAGACTAGAACTGAGTATTGAAAGTAGGTAAAGGTATATACATGATAACCCCCCCAGTGAATGTACTGCTAGCCACAATGCGAAAGGGGGGTGGGGAGAGAAAGGGGGAGAAAAGAGAGAGAGAAGAAAAGTGTCTTCTATAAAGTCAGGCTTGCAGTGGGGAGAAGGGAAACCTGCAACATTGGTGGTAGTAAATGTGCACTGGTGGAAGGATGGGTGCTGGAACACTGTATGGCTGAAACCCAATCATAAACAACTTTGTCATTGTTTATCTCATGGTGATATAATAAAGATAAAGAATAGAAAAACATAGCCTTTCAAATGATTTTTTTTCTTTCCTTAGGGTAGATGGCTAGGAGTGGTGTTGCTGGATTCTATGGAATTCCCATTTTTAAGGAGTCTCCACTTCCTTGTCCTTGATAACTTAATGTAGCTTCTGTGTTTGCTACATTGATGTATAAATGCACCATGCATTCACCTCCTAGACGCCCAACTTTAATATATTGTCTCATCTCAGAGAAAACCTTTCCGTTCTCTTCTATACTTCTTATGTTTACCTCTTTCTATTCTCTTTAGATCCAGCTACAGGTTCAGTTTGAATTCAGTCTTCCCTGGAAATTCTTCTTTTAGAATCTCCTTGGTCTCTGTGTTCTGAGTTTCCCGGTGAGATACACGATCCAGGATTACTCCCTTGGCCAATGTTTCTCTGTGTGGAAATAGGGACAGAAAGTACACCTGAAAATAGTCTTCAGAGCCATATAACATAAGAGGTCCTAAGCCCTGTACCTCTCTCTTAGCCCTTTACAATTCATCTGAACTAATGACTCAGTTTCTGAGCCATTCTACACAGCAGACAATTCTGGAACCTTATTTAGCTTCACAGTTGTCAAACCTATTTGGCTGAAGAACTGTTTTTATAGTATGAAAATTAAATAAAAAAGAGTATGTGTTCTTAGGAGCACACAAGAAACACTTATATGATGACTTTGATATCTTTTCTTCTTTTTTTTTCTCCTGATGTTAGCCTCCCCTATATTACCAGCAGCCTTTCATCCTGTGATGAGCATCTGATAGGAGCACAATAAATATTTGGTAAGTGAAATGAAGTTTGCAGTGTGCAGAACTAGAGGAGTTTAAACTTGTTCTTATTTGTTAGGGGTGCTGGTCAAGTATAATAAAAAGGGTATGAAAACTGGAGTTTGAATCAGGTTTGGAAGACGGTATGTTTCAAGTAAGTAGACTGCTATGCATTTGTTTCATTTACTTAGAGAAAGAGATTTGCTTATTTTATACCTTTATATTCTAATTTGTTTTCCTATTTATTTATTAATTTATTATTTATTTAAATTTTTTATTATACTACTGTGTGATATACAATTAAAAAGATGTTCATGATTGGGTTTCAGTCATACATTTTTCCAGCACCCATCCCTCCACCAGTGCCCTACTCCGACCACCAATGTCCTAAAATTCTCTCCCCCTTCCCCCAGCCTGCCTCTCTAGCACACACTTTTCTTTTTCTTCTCTCTCTTTCTCTCACTCTCTCTCTTTCTCTCTCGCTCTCCTCTTACAAATTGTGGCTTTAACTCAGAAATTTAGGGATTATCATATAAATTCCTTTGTGTACATTCAATGTTCAGTTTCAGTGTTGCTTTAACATTTCCACAATTAGTACAGCACTGGTGTATATTTATATCCCACTAATGAAGGCAGTCATCCTTATATGTCCTTTACTTCTGACTAATTTCTTTTTTTAATATTTTATTATGCCACCATGAAATATAAAATTACAAAGATGTTCATGTTTGAGTTTTGGTCATACAGTGTCCCAGCATCCATCCCTCCACCAGTGCCCATTACCCACCACCAATGTCCTCGAGTCCCTCCTCCCTCCCATAGCCTGCCTCTATGGCAGGTTCTTTATCTCTTTTCTCTCTTCCTCTCTTCCTTCTCTTACATATTGTGGATTGTAATACATACACTTTAGAGGTTATTATGTGTTCTTTTGCCTGTATTTAATGCTCAGTTCTCGGTTGGTATTAGCACTTTTGACATTATTAGCACACTGTTCCCTTCTCTCTCTTACCTAACCTCTGACTCCCACATGTTTGTGGTAATTTCCACCTTTGACAAGTCCTCCTTATCCATGTTTCGCCTGACCTTGGATATTGGTATATATATATATGTATGTATATATATATATTTATATATATATATATATATGTATGTATATATATATATATATATGTGTGTGTGTGTCTGTGTGTGTGATGAAAATAAATGCAGTCATTCTACATCTGTTTTTTACTTCTGGCTAATTTCATTCAACATGATCCTTTCCATGTCCATCCATTTATAGGCAAATTTCATAACTTCATTTTTCCTAACAGCTGCATACATACTATTCTATTGTGTAGATATACCAAAGTTTCTTTAGTTTCTTTATCCAGTCATCAGTTCTTGGGCACACTGGTTGTCTCCAGATTCTGACTATTGTGAATAGTACTGCTATGAAAATAAAAGTGTGAATGGTGTTTCTGGTATGTGTTTTTGGCTTCCCAGGGTATATTCCCAGGAGTGGAATGACTGGGTCAAATCGGAGCTCAATTTCTAGTCTTTGGAGGAATGTCCATATTGTTTTCCAAAAGGCTGTATCAGTTGATGTTCCCACCAACAATGGATGAGAGTCCCCTTTTTTCCCGCATTCACACCAGCACTTGTTGTTCTTGCTCTTTTGGATATGCGACAATCTCTGTGGTGTGAGATGATATCTCATTATTGTTTTGATTTGCATCTCTCTGATGATTAGTGATGACCGAGCATTTTTTCGTATGTCTTTTGACCATTCAAATTTCTTCCTTGTCGAAGTTTCTGTTCATTTCTTCTCCCCATTTTTTTGATGGGGTTGGCTGTTTTCTTCTTGTAAAGTTTTACCAGTGCCTGATATATCCTGGATACCTTCTGGCTAATTTCACTCAGCATGATAATCTCCATGTCCATCCATTTGTAAGTAAATTTCATAACTTCATCTTTTCTGACAGCTACATAGTATTCCATTGTGTAGACGAACACACAATAGATGTAGTTTTCTTATCCAGTCTTCTGTTCTCAAGCATTCAGGTAGTTTCCAGATGCTGGCTATTGTGAATAGTGCTGCTATGAATATCAAAGTGCGATAGTATTTCTTCTGTGTGTTTTTGGGTCTCCAGGGCATATTCCCAGGAGTGGTATTGCCGGGTCAAATGGGAGCTCTATATCTAGTTTTTTTTTTTTTTTGTACACTGCTACCCTGCAACCATTCTTCCACCCCAAAGCGCAGGTCTGTGATCCCCTGCACCCAGGATAGTTGCAGGGCACCGGTGGAGGGAGGGAGTCAGACATTCCAGCCTATTTTATTTTTTAAATGAATATGAGTATTGAATAAAGTTAAAATACTTTCAAAAACACATAGAATGGAGTTACAAGCTAGTGTGTGTATTTGTGTCTATTCATGTAGGGTATTTCCAATGTTCATGCCATATTTTAAACTGACTTTATTTTTAAAAGAGACTGAACATTATTTTTATTTAAAAACACATTTTGAGGAAAAAATTCTAAAGTAAGGAGACTAAAAGTGATATGAAACCATAAAGTTCCAACCATAGTAAATTTCCCCTTGATATACTAAGCAAAGTTTGATTTATTGAGATGAATTTTAACCACACTCTTAATTCTTTGCAGACATTTGGGATCTACATTTTGCTTGATTCTTATACTTGAGATACAACTCAAATATCATATGTGTGTGCCTACATATCTTTATTATAAGAAAGATTCTTTCATTTACAATTCAGAAGTATATGAAGGAGAAGGTGATCTTCTAAGAAAAAAAGCAAGATAAATAACATTGCCCACAAAATGCCAGAATTTAAAAAGGGAGTTTGAACTCCTAAAAGAGTTCTTGTTCCTCTCTTGGTTGGTTTGGCTGCGATAATTAAGGTCTGTGGTTTTCTATTCCTTAGTCATGCCTTTTAAAGAGGAAATGCAACTACTGGTAAAGCAAAGGGCAGACTCGAGTAGATCTGATGTTCACATCGTGTTTAGCTTTTGATCCCATCAGTGACCTTGTCTTAGTCATGTCTCTTAGGACCAGGCTCACCTTCTATACCCTGTGCGAGGGTGGTGCCCCCTATGAAGTTCGTGTCTGGATGAGTTATCAACCACAAGAAGAACCCTCTTGAATAAGTCATTTGGGTCATGGAGCAAAATAAGCCAAGTGTCCATCCCTTACATGTTTCCCCATTAATCTTTGCATGGGTGTGGTGCTTTCAGTTCCTTACACGAAGAGAAAAGGAACAGTCCCTCTTGTTCATGATTTTTAAAATATAAAAGCATAGAATGGTTAGCCCTCAAATATATAAATGCTTCTTATATAAAGCAGTTTTTAGACATACAGTTCTAATGTTTAGTTAGCAGAACTTGATCTTTTAAGATACTTTTCAGTTAAAAGTCATTATTCATGGTAGGGTTTAAGATTTATTATTTAGTATATTGTGCTGAGTAATATAAAATTGGTGATATTTGATAACACAGCTGCAAAACGAATTTTCTATTGCTTGGGCTAGTATGAGTGAGGAGTAAAATTTTCTCCTGTCTTCTTTCCCATTAATGTATCATTATTTCCCTGTTGTTAAAGATTGCCTGAACCCCCATAAATCAAGAGGGAGGAGGACTTGGAGTTGTTGACCAGGTCATCATAGCCAATTTGGGCTTTGGAGTGAGGATGTCCAATGTTGGGCACAATTAATTCAACCATAGAAGGAAGAAGACATTGAGCAAAATATCTCTATGATGTAATGGATTTCTGCAGTGTTGGTAACATGAAAACAGTATGGCAATTAGTTCCCCATCAAATGTGACATTTAGTATCGAGGGGAAAAGTTTATGAAGCCAAAGTAGACTCAAGTCAGGATGTTAAGTTTTAAGCTATTCTGACAAGTGCTTTGATAAGGCCAACAACTCCTGCCCCATTAAATATTACGAGAATGAAAATATGAATTCCTATGGGAAAAGATACAAGTAGTAAGTAGGTTGATAGAGATGGAGGTTGGAGTATGGGAATGGGAAAGATAGCAAAAGGATCACTCTAAGAGAGGAGTAGGAACTTAGAAACTCCAAGTTCCCTATGCTTAATTCCAGTGTCTCTGGCAGAAGGTGAAAAAAGAGATTTGCATTCCTATAAATTCAGAGAATAGTAACTAAGCACCTGGACTACCCAAGTTAGAAGCTGAGTTACTTTGGGCAGAAGAATATTTTATGATTATATGGCAAATTACCTACTTCAAAATCAAATCCATAACAAACTTTTCTATAAAAGCAACCTAATGAAGCACATATCTACATTATTTTTAAAATCAGAGATTAGTTTACGTAATCCTCAATTGACTTTTTTTTTTTTTTGCTTTTTTTGTGTCACACCTGGCAATGCTCAGGGGTTACTTCTGGCTCTGCACTCAGGAATTACTCCTGGCGGTGCTTAGGGGACCATATGGGATGCCAGGGATCGAACCTGGCTGGCACAGGCCAGCCGCGTGCAAGGCAAATGCCCTACCCTCTGGGCTATTGCTCCAGCCCCTGACTTTCTTTATTGATTGTAAGAATTCCACTTAATAAAATGGTTAGAGTGGTTTCTGCAAATAAAAAAATAGATAGCAGCCTTGTTTCTAGTCTGTGTTCCTCTGTAACTTATTTATAATTTGAGAATGATTTAAGAAAACAATTTATTTCTGCTCAGTGTTCTTTATGGAGGCATACTGCTGTAATAAAACATTTTCAATATCCTGACTATACAATGAAGTATATTTGTGAACAAATAGTTAACTTTAAAGAGTGAACTTGATGCTCTGCCTATGAATGCTAACTGCTAGTGTCCTGGATTCCTGCAGAAGAAAGTGAGGTGTGCCCTTTAAGGCCTCTGACTACTATGCAGGGACAATTGTTTGAAATCTTCCCCTCTCCCCAGCCAGCCCTCCTCCTATGGCCTTATCTGTAGGCTTCCTTCCAACCCTAGGAGGACCTTCAGATTCTTTATCTACCTTTTCTCCCAGACAGGTCATGAAACGGCTCTTTTTGAATATCTCTTATTTGTGCTCCAAATTTCCCTGAGCCTGATATACAAGTTCTGATACACTATACTGCATAATGAAACATCAAAATCAATGCCAGGGTATTGCTTTTTTTAAAATTCTAGGCACAAAGCCTCACTCTAAAGGTAGAAGGGAAAAAATCCTGAAGATGAAGAGACTATTTGGGGGTCATAAAGCTAAATCAGATTCTTCAAATCTCATGGCACAAGCAACCTTCCATTTTGGCTTGGAGCAAGAGAATTGCTCCTACTGTGGCCATGTGGAAAATAGATCAAAGTACTGAAGGAGAATGATGAGACCGAGAGTCAGCTCCATTCCAGTTCTCCTGTTTTTCTGGGGAGCGTTGAAAGATTGCACAGGGCCCTAGGAGTTTTATACTGAGCACAGAGCATTGGTCAACCAGAGTGCTCCAATAATGTCTTCCCTGGAAGATTTAAAGTCTATTTGATAGATGTAAATTTTCAGAGATAAGATGTAAAGAAGAGAAGAAGTGTGGCAATAGGTTGAGATCAATATACCACTAGATGAATTTAGGAAGCCTCTAAATCCTCTGAACATGTTATTCAAAAAGGTTTGTGAATGAGTGCACTAAGCAGAAAATATTTTAGAAAGAAGAAAGAGAGAAATACTAATAGGCAGGTTATTCTGTCTTTGAAGGAAAAGGGTGTTGGCTTATGCATGAGAAAAAGAGCTGGGGAGTTGCAATTTTCAGTGCAAATCTCTCTTGAAGATAGCGGTAACTTTATGTCAGGCACAGTGATTTCTCCTCCAAAACCTCACAATTGACTTGGAAACAACTCGTAGAGGAAACAGCTATCAAAAGGAGGTAATCTGGCATGAACACTTATGTGAGTGGCTAAGGTACACTTTGGGAAGGCTTACTAGGGTCTAGAGATGGTTTAACTTTCCACATTAAAAATTCCTATGCCATCCTAAGCTATGAGAATGGGGAGATGGCTAAAGTGACAGAGCAGTGCCTAGCATGGGGGTTTTGCTTTTTTTTTTTTTGTAACAGGGATTAAACCCAGGGCCTCACACATATAAGGCAAGTGTTCTACCATTGAGTCACATCGCCAGCCCTAGTTGTCTTGAGTTTGATCTCTGGCATAACATAATTCCCTGGAGATGGTGTAGCTCTGGCAACCTTCTAGCACTCGGCACCACCACGTTTCTAGGCCTGAACATTACCAGTCATGGTCTCATTAAAAAATTCCTATGAGAAGAAAAGAGAACTTTAAGAGTCCTAGCACTGTCTTATCTCTTTGGGATAGTTACTGGTCTCAGAAATTAGTGGGTGCACATAGAAATAAGGCATCATTTCTTACATGTTCAGTCCTCTTAACTTCAGCGATATGGAATAACTAAGGTTTCTGGAAAAATAGAAACATGGAATGGCCACATTTTATGGTGATCTAGAAGCTCAAAACACTAACGTCCCTCAATCTTACCAGGGGCAGTGATTCATGGAGGATTATTCTAGGGTTGGTCATTAACATGAGTCAGCCTTGCCCTGTTTATTTTTCCATTTCTCAGCTAAATGGCCACTTCTGTTTTCTGTTCACAGCCAGAGATTATATTAGACATGGGGTGACCTTGGTGAAACGTTTGTTCTAGCCCAGTTGGTTGTGATTAGGTAGAGCATGCAAGGAGTCCAAACACATACTGGTACATCAATAAGTGTGAAAGCTACTTCTTTTCTTGGAGGCTATGGCAGAGATCCCTGCAGCAGGCCCTAAGCTCATGGCATGTGAAGCAACATCCCAAGATTTCTTTGGTACTGAATTTCTTTTTTCTTATGGACTCTTGATTTTACTTTGTAAACTCAGACATCACTTAACTTGATTTCAGGTATAAAATAAGTCATGGCCTTAAAATTGATGTCATACACATTTGGGTCAGGGAGTCTCAGCCAATTAATATCTTTTTTAACTAATAAAATTTTTTATATTAGTAGCATATTAAAATACTAATAATTTTTTTTCTGGCACACCTTGATTTTTTCTGGAAATAAGAAAATAATAAGCAAATATTTGTATCTGTATATACATGTGTACTTATGATAGACTTCTCAATGGCACCTTTTATAAGATTGTCTTGATTTATTAGAAAAATGATTGATTTCACTGATATGCTAATACACCGAACCTTACAATCTTAAGAGATTTTTCACAAGTTTCACAAGGAAAAAGAAAGGCTAAAGTCACTTCCCCAAATGGATTGTTATTAGGCTAGTATAAAACATTCTACAGGGCACCAGAAAGTCCTGGGGAAATAGGCCCAAGAGAAATATAAGTATTATAACACTAATAGGAGAGCTGTGATCTCTAAAAATGTTCTTGATTTTTCAAAGCCATGTTATTCCACCTAAGGGAAATTTATGGATGTCACAGCTACCACCTTGAAGCTTGTTAAGGAGGTCAAGACTGCTGAAGAGAGCTGGGAGGAAGTTAAGGAGATGGAGTTGACTTTTTGGCAAGGGGAGATTACTGAAGAGAATTTCATGGTGAAAATGTCCAAATCCTTCAAATATATGATAGCAACCAGAAGGTGATGAAGAGCTGGGGAATATAATGAATGTTATTATTAAACTTTCACAGGGTAGAAGCTGAGAAGGTTCAAAACTTTCATATTGATAAGAGCTGAAATCTGAGCACACAGCTCAGAAACTATTTGAATTTCTATGTTCAATTGTCTCCACCTAAAACTACTATCTATGGCGCCCTTACTGGATCTCTGCCCAGCAATTTTGCATACATTCTCTTGGGAGAGATCTAGCACGTGTCTGGGAACATAGGTAGCCACATAACCCTAACTAGCTGTGTGGTTGCTAGTTAACGTGGCTGAGCAATTCTTTTATCTGTGGCTTAACAGTCATAAAAATGTTCCATCCCTGTCCTACAGTCACAGTGAAGATTTCATGAGACAGAATTAACAGAAAATCATGTTGAAACCATGAAGCATGAAGTAGTGGCACATATTGTGAGCCACAGTTACCACGTAAGCCCTAGAACTTTATTTACTTTGCTAATTAGACAATTTTCCAGATGAGAAATCTTATGAACAGGAAGGTGGGTGGAAATCTAGACTAGTGTCTACTGTTTATCAGACATAACTTTCAGCATTATCAGAGTCACTTGCTCAAGGGTTTGGGGGGTTCATTGCAGGCAGATCTGTAATGAGAGTTGGGTGTATTGCTTTTAGATGAGTTGAAGACTTACAAAGATGTTCTCTGTCCAGAAGTAAAGATTAAACTGAATACTCATTAGAGCCAGAGTTGCTGTTACATTCACAAATGGAATTAATTTCATGCTAACTTTCTCTCTTGGAGTCCTCCTTTTTGCCTGGTTGCCTTTTTGCTGGGTATTGTCTTAGTCTTGCATTACTATATGCTTTTCCAATACAATAGATGGTATCCAGATTTCTTTAGTTTCTTGAGGAAATCTCCTGCTATAGAACACTGAACTGTAAATTGAATGTTTTTTAGGCCATTGGTTTAATTTTAAGCAAATGGAGATGAAAGTCAGATGTTTGAAAACATTCATGTTTCCATTGCACTGAAACGTCCAGGTGGCCAGGTGCTGTGTAAGTCTTCTCAGGAAGACAGTTTCACCTAAAGGAAGGCTTTTTCACCACTCTGGTGTGTACCCTGTAGGGAAGTAGATGGTCTCCCTTTCAGGACTTGTGGATAATGAGACAGAAAGCCCAGAGGTCATGGCAGGGCAAGGAGGTATTGGATTATCTCTCTTAATTTGCTGCTGAGTCTTCCTGGATTTTCAAATGGAGGAAGTCATTATACTGCTTCAGGTTGGAGGATGTTTGAGAGAGTATGGCTTCAGATCCTATATATTTGAGATAATGAAGAACAGACTTGTACCAGGGAGATGAAACATTTCATTTGTTCTTTGCTGTTCTCTCAAGCTCCTGCCAAGCAAACTCAACACTGTATCCCACACAACTTTAAGAAATGACAAACAGTTAAGTTTGTGAGGGAATAGAATGATTATTTTAGTCAACCCTCCCAACAAGTAGAAAAAGAGAGAAATAATTTCATGGGTTAAAGAAAAACTATTAAGCAAATAACAAATGCAATTTCCTATTAAAGAATATTCCTGTTGCCAATTTATAGGAGATTAATAACTTCCCTAGGGTGAAAATCAGCACTTATTTATATTAAAAATAATTATATTGCTTTGCAGGTGGTGACTGTATTAGAAAGAAAAATATGACTCATTTATTCATTCTTCTTGAATTGGATAAAAGCTTACAGCATCTATGGAATATGGTTGCCAGTTCTGACCTATTTTCAGATATCTTATTTATTCAATTGAAAAGAAATGGCAATAATAAACATAATATGGCAGTAATGACAACAGTACTATTTATATAATATTTCTCAAAGTTCTCTCAGTTTTTATGTTTTAACCATTGAAATTCTCAAGAGAAGGATTTTGAACTGTGACTTAGGTGTGCCGGGCATTATTGTTATTTCTTATGATAAATGAGCTATGCACTGCTTCAAGTAGCTAGGGAAATTAAATATTTTTCTCATCATATGATGTTATTAAAAAGGTTAAATATTCTTTCAAAAATTTTAATTACTTATTTATTTCATTGGTTTTTGGGCCACACATGGTGATGCTCAGAGGTTACTACTGGGTTTGGACTCAGGAACTACTTCTGACAATGTTTGGGGACCATATGGGACTCTGAGGATTGAACGCAGGTCACTAATGCAAGGCAAGTCCCCTACTTGCTGTGCTATTGCTCTTGCCCTCAAAGATAACTTTTTATTTTTTGGTCACAGATGTCAGTGTTCAGAGCTCATCCCTGGCTCTGCTCTCAGAGATTAGCCCTGGGGTGTTCAGGGACCATATTAGGTACCAGAGATTGAACCCAGATAGGCCATGTGGAAGGTAAGCACCATACCCATCATGTAATGTCTCTGGTATAATGATTTTTTAATTGATAAAATAAATAGGGTTTTATATGGTGAACACGACATGCTCCTGGAAACCAGCCCTGATTGGCAACATGCATTATGTAAGAAGTTTAATGACAGTAGTTTGGAAAACAGTAGTTTTCAAAAGTCTGCCTTATGGTTGCTGCTCAGAGGAGCTTCTTTTTCTTCCATCCCTTCATGTGGCTTTGTTATCAGTTGTCAGGGTGGTGGTGGGTCATTTAGGACTTGGGAACTGCCCTCATGTTGTGAATAATCTAAGAAGGCAGAGTCGGCTATCCTGATCAAGTTTCTATGATAAGGGCTGCCCTGGTCATTTATCCTGCTACAGCCATGGGGAAGTAAGCCCACCCGAGAAACACAGGACGAAGATGGGGGAGGAGGAATAAAATCAGGGGAATGGGTTACGGATCACAGATATCTGGGTCAATCGTGTCTTCTGATAGCCATAGAGTTAAGAAGCTACAGATGGCTAAAGTTTTCCTTCTCAACTCTGTTCACTCTCAGGATAATCCTAGCATTCCCACCTGCAAAATAGAATGAATTTCTCCCTGTAGGCAGCGTTTTAACTATTGGTTATTAGCCATAGCTAACATAGCTCATGTGTAGTGTATATTTCAAATACATTAACTTTAAAGAGACTTGTGGGCAGTGTTATGGATTTAACCAAGATTTATAATATAGTGTTTATGGAAATATGTGTGCTGAAATCAAACACTCAAATCAACAGATAGATCCCGGAAACATAATTTGGACCTGTAAGAGTCAACTGAGTGATAAATTGTGCAGTAGGCGCAGCGAGGCTGAGGTGGGTCTGGGGTTAGTATGAGGCTATCAATCCATCAGTCTCATGATGGCACCAAAATCTGACTTGTGATCTCCCACAAATTATCTTGTACATGAATGAGTGACCTGGGTCTCATGCCTCAGAATCACTAATTTGAACTGAGTAGCGAATTCTGTTTTCTTCTCTCCACTCAAATTATGTCTCTCTTAAAATTACTTCCTTGGTTGAATCAAAGAGGTGAGTGTGTATATTTGCATTAAAAGTATTTTAAAAGGCATGTTAGAAATATAAATACTAGAGCTAAAAGAGATAATATATACATGCATACAGCATAATAATACATAATAATACATACATAAAGCATTTTTCTTGCATGTGGCTGACATGGTTTCACTCTCTGGATACTACATATGGTCTCTGTAGTATCACCAGGCATGATCTCTGAGCACAAAGACAGTCCAGGGGCCCTGAGCACTGCCACATGTGGCCCCAAATCCCCCTATAATATATAAATACAAAACCATAAGTAACTATGAAAAATATGTAACAGTGAATGAAATTGAAAACCTTCCCTACCCTAATTAATTTCCTTCACCTGAAAATTTCACTATTTGGTATATGCAAAGTTCTATTTTATACAATACAAATTTAAATATGGGGATGCAGTACATGTTCCAGTTTTATCAGAATAATCTGGTTTGGGGAGAAATAAATGGCTATCTTGGTTCAAATCCTTCACTATTCCAACCCAGAGGCCTATTTCAATTTAAATATGGGTAGGTGTTTAGGATCGCTATACTTAATTTGGCCTAAGAACCTCTTTACAGAAAAGCTATAACTTATCCCACCTTCCTGATCTGGAAATTACACTCTTTATATAAAGGGACAGAAAGGAACATCCAATTACGCCAGAGGCTAATATTCTCAAGATAATTCTGGTACCCTCAAGAGGAATATCAGCCACTTTAGGAAATACTGGATGATGGAAAGGGAAAAAAAACAAAATTTCAAAAATAGGGTAAAAGTAATTTAAGTTCTTCTTACACCCAGACCCTTCCTTTGAAAATCATTGGTTCTGGGCCAGAGTGATAGTCCAGCAGGTAGGTCATGTGCCTTGCACATAGCCAACCTGGGTTCAATCCCTGGCATCCCATATGGTCCCTGAGCACTGCTAGGAGTAATTCCTGAGTGCACCCCTGAGCATTGCTGGGTGGACCCAAAAAGCAAAAAAAAAATCATTGTTCCATTTCAAAGAGTAAAATTAATCTCACTATTTTAGAACATGTATCCTTAATTGTATCCCTATAAATAAATATTTAAAGCATTTAAAGTTTGAGAAATTTATCTTTTAAAAAGTATTTTCTATTTGCTCACATCTTAATTATTTCCAGTGGTACTCATTGTTTTCTTTCTTAAAAAAATTGTGCTTTGGGCCATACCTGGCAGTGTTTAAAGATTACTCCTGGCTCTGCATTCAAAAGCCATATAGAATGTGAGAGATTGAACCCAGATTAGCAGCATGAAAGGTAAATAGCCACTGTACTATCATCTGGCCCATATTTTCTATCTTTTTTGCTTTTTGGAAGAATGGGCTTTGGACCACACCCAGTGCTCAGGGTTTATTTCTGATTCTGCTCCAGATTAATCCCTGGAACTGCTTGAAGAACCATATGTGGTGTCAGGGATTTCAACCAGGGTCAGCAAAATGCAAGGTAAACATCTTAACCCTTTTACTATGTCCATGGCACATTCATTCATTTTATTTTAAATCTCCATTTCAGAGTAAGGGAGATTCTTGACTGTTGTCTCATTAAAAAACAGGTGCTTACAGAGAAGGAAACTTAAGTTCAGATCCCAGGTGGTAACTGGTATATAACTTATGAGAAGCTTTGTGGATTGAATGAGGCCAAGAGACTGGATAAGAGTCATGAAACTAAGATGGGAGGCAATAGTGTACTGAGCTGTATTGGGTATCTACTTACTGTACGATAGAGAACTTTTCCGATCTCTGTTCCTAGCTCTTGGCATATAACCCCTAAACTTTTTGGAATTTTCCTAGTGATAATAGTTACTGATTCTAGTGGATCTTGATAGTTTATGCTAAAAAGTCAACACTGGTGGTCCTCCAGACAACATTTGCTCATGAGAAGATTCTGGGTGGGAACAGGCCATTCCAAAAAAGACAAACCATATGATTAGAGGGTTGTGGTTTTTGGCCAGAAGATATCGGCCTAACAAGAAGTCTAAGTCAGAGAGAAAGGGGAGACAGATGGCTGGACAAGGAGTTCAATCCTCTAACTAATGATTTAATCCTGTCTTCAGAATAAAAAGTCCAATAAAATTATAAATACAGGGGCTGGAAAATTACATATCAGGTAGGGTGTTTGCCTTGAAATCAGCCAACCTAGTACTACATAGGGTCACCTGAGCACTGCCAGGCGTGACCTCTGGGCAAAGGACAGTGATAAGTCCTGAGTTTCCAGACATGAGAACTCAGTGGAATCTCCTGGATATTGAACTTGTTGAATCACTGGAGTGATGTCACATGGACTATATGGGAAGAAATCACAGGGGCTCTACATATGGGATGCCAGACACCCCACTTTATGTCTCTCTCTTCATTTAATCTTGATTTGCAGCCTTTAAAATAAAGTCAAGGCCAAACATAGCATTTTCCTGAGTTCTATAAGTCATTTTAGGGAGTTATCAAGCCTGAAAGGGTGTCCTGTGCACCACAAGGATTTGTAACCAGTTGTTTACAAGTGCAGTCGCCTTGAGCTACCCAGACTTCTTACTGACATCCAAAGTGATATCCACGTGGAAGCAATCTATGGTGCTGACCTCCCGGTAAGGGACTCGGCCAGCCCCTGGCCGAGTTCAACATTGCTCCAAGGGTTTGCTCATATGTGCGGGAGCGACCATGCTGACTGAACTTTGAGCAGAGACTTGGGCTCTGCCCTTTCCTCATCTCCATGCCAGCTACCCTGGAAGAAAGACCCACTCATGCCTGACCCACAGCTTCGTCTGCAACCCCAGAAGAGATCCAGACCCATCCACTCCAGACCTACAGCTGTGCTGTTCAGCCCCACGTGGAAGCAACCCATGGATTTGACCTCCGGTAAGGGGCTCAGCCAGCCACTTAACATTGCTCCAAGGGATTCCTCACACATGTGGGGGAGAGACCACACTGGCTGGTCTCAGAACTGAGACTTAGGCTCCGCCCTTTCCTCCACCTCCATGCCAGCTACCCCGGAAGAGAGACCCACACATGCCAGACCCACAGCTCTGTTGGCGCACTGCCATGAAGCAGTTGTGTGACATTCTTAGATAATACTGATTTTAGGATAAGGTCCTTCCCAGGATCTTTCACATTTATACACTGTATACAGTTCTAGGCAGGCTCTAACTGATACCCGTCATCCCAGAAAGCCTAGTAAGAAGCCAGAACAACTCACACATCAAGCGGTCAGTCATTCTCAACATCCAGACCCATAGTTCCTCAGAGCTCCATTCAAGAGGAAACCTGATCTTTCCCCTTTAAGTTACATCAGTAAATGCTCAAGATGAGAGCCTTTTACTGAGAGTATACCACCTACATGGCAGAGCCTGGCAAACTACCCATGTTTTATATGTTATGCCAAAACTAGTAACAATTATGGACCCAATTCCATGACCTGAAGAATGGTTTGAGGCTCTTCCTGTTCTGGAGCAAGCAGATGCCCTTGGGCTACACTTGCTTGTGACAAGACTTATGGAGATGTTACTGGTGCACGCTCCAATGGGAAGACAGGGCAGTGACAGTGATCCAAAGCGAGGAAGTCCTGATCTGCATCAGGACTTAAGTTTGGAGAGTGTGACATTAACTCAGATGTTAACACAGAAACTGAACTGCCAGTATGGAATGATCCCACAATTGAAAAAATCAGTATAGATAGGCTATAATGTAGGATGCAGTGTTGTGCAGATTAGCCAGTGTAAGAGCAGACCAGATGCTTAGTATCAAGTAACTAATACCACTCAGGATATCCAGAGGAAAAACAGAGGCCCTTCTTACCATCACGAAAGGATACGGATTGAAAAGAAGTGGAAAGGAAGTCTGGTTGAGAAATTAGAAAGTACCCCAATTTGGTCATTGATCTTTTAATGAATTGATAATTTTTCTGCTTAAATTGGAAAAGATGGAAGGTGGAAGAAAAGTTCTTAAAAAACACTTGATTAACAAGTTTAATCATTTTAATCATTAGAACTGGGGACTTGAGATAGATTTCCATAGAAAGGAAAGAAATCTGTCTCAGTTTTTCCCTTTCTAAAAATTTGTGTTGTAGTGAATAGGTTCTCTCTCTCTCTTTTTTTTTTTTGCCTTTTTCGGTCACACCCGGCGATGCTCAGGGGGTTACTCCTGGCTCCTCACTCAGGAATTACTCCTGGCGGTGCTCGGGGGACCATATGGGATGCCGGGGATCGAACCCTGGTTGACCGCATGCAAGGCAAACGCCCTACCCGCTGTGCTAGCGCTCTGGCCCCTAGTGAATACATTCTAACTTCGCTATATACAGCTTATTTTGATCTTTTCTCACACTTACTCTGGAGTTTCCTTCTCCACTAAGAAGTGTTTTGCCATATTGACACATCCTTTTTTCCTTTCTAGTTGTCAGACTTCATGTCACGTGGTCTGGCAGTGAACCTGTTAGTTTCCATCAAGCAGTTGGACCAACTTTAAGTGATTCATAAGTTTCCATGGGTGTTGGCTTTGCTTATATTTTGGTCCTCAAGTCCAATGTTTGATTATTGTGGGATTGTCTATGGCTTATAAGATTTATTTAATCACTCACTGATTATATTAAATGCCAGGAAGGAAATAATGAATAAAACCTTGGTGGAGAGTTTTTTTTTAACAGCACTTTTCTTAAAAGTTTGAAATTTAGTGTAAAAACAGGTAGGAAAATAAATAACATTAGCAGAAAACTAAAATCTTAATATAACAGGGTAGAGTTGATAAGAAAGAAGTTGCAGTATCAATAATCCTGTGCATTCCTAGTCCCCTTTCAGTGCTACCTAGTGCTGGTGGCAAATGTAGACAAGGAGATCACAAACAGAATTGACTATGGGGGAAAGTAGCAAAAGAAAATTAGTTTGGCTTGACTTATATTGATTTGATAAAATTGAACAAAAAATTGCCAGAGCTTCTAATTTTTCAAAAGAAGCTATAAATCTATTTTACATAAAAAGTAGACTTCTACTTCTTTCAACAGTATTTTATAGTCTTTCATATTCAGATCTTCCACTTGCTTAAAATTTATTTCAAGATATTTAACTCTGCAACATAATTATAAATAGATTCCCCCTGATTTTCTGCTGTTTCATTATTTGTTTTTGGCAGATTTTTGTATATTAATTTTGAACCCTGCCACTTTATGACATTTGTTTATTCTTTATAGCCGCTTTTTACTGGAGTCTTTTGGATTTCCTGTGTATGGTGTTGTCTCCTCTTCTCTAGTTGCTTTTATTAGAGTTCCCAACACAGTATTGACTAAAAGTGGGTATGGGTTTCCTTGATCCAATCCTGAGTTCAGGGAAAAGCTTTAGATTTTTGCCATTGAATATGATTGGGGTGTCTTATATGGTTCTTTTTTAGGGCAAGATACATTACTACTATCCTATTGTGCTAAATCATTTTTTATTTTAAAAAGACTTTAATCTTGTCAAATAATTTTGTACTTACTATGATAAGCATATAAATTTAGTCCTTTTTTCATAGATTTGACATGTAACTTGTCACTTGTCTCTTGTCTTCCTATTGTTTGTCAATTTGCTCGAGCAGGTGCCAGTAATGTTTCCATTCATCGGGAATGAGATCCATTATTGTTACTGTTTTTGTCATGTTGAATACACCACGGTAGCTTGCCAGCCTCTGCCATGACTCTGGGTTCATCCCAGGGGGTCCAGTCTTTTTCTATGTTAGACCATCAACAATCCAAGACCCACAGGGCAGAACACTGGGTGTGGACAAGCCTGTCTCCTGTCTGCCACCTGTTGACACAGCTGGGCACCACAGCCACACCTGCAACACTCTCGAGGGGCAGGATATCATGTTAGCATATAACATTTATTCAAATTCATGTTGAACAATTATTTCATCCCTGGGCATATATATCACTTGATCTTGTTGCTAAAATCTATTAATGTACTGCTAAATTTATCAATATTTTGTTGAGAATTTTCACTTCACCTACATATCAAGAGACGAGAGAGAGAGAGAGAGAGAGAGAGAGAGAGAGAGAGAGAGAGTGTTTGACTTTGTCTGGTATCAAAGTCAAAATAACATTTAGAGAATGTTTTGAAATTTTCACTCCCTTTTACATTTTGCAGAAGATAGGAATTAACTACTTCTTGAATTCAGTAAGGATGCTGTCTTGTCTTAGACTTTTGTTTTGGTGGCAGCTTTTAATCGTTATTTCAATTTTGTTACCTAGATTACTCATTTGTTTGGGGGCCATACCTAGCAGTACTTGGGGATTAGTTCTGGTTCTGTGCTCAGAAGTGACTCCTAACAGTGCTCAGGGGTCCAGATGTAATGCTGGGAGTCGAACTAGGATCAGCAGGTTTCATGGTAAAAGTCTTGACGCCTGTACTATTTCTCTAGCTGCTATGTAGGTTTAATTTATCCCTAATCAAATAATAGACTATTTCTTTTTTTAATTTTTTTTATTATACCACCGTGAGACATACAATTACAAAGGTGTTCATAATTGGTTCTTGGTAATACAGTATTCCAGCACCCATCCCTCCACCAGTGGCCCATTTCCACCACCAATGTACCCCTCCCCCCGCCCCCAGGCCGCCTTAATAGCAGGTACCCCAGTTTCCTCTCTTTCTCTCTCTATCTCTCTCTGTCTCTGCATCTCTCTCCCTCTTATTTTACACATTGTGGCTAGCCCTGCAGATATTTAGAGTTTATCACTTAAGTCTCTTTGTGTATATTCAGTGGTGAGTTTTAATCTGCCATTACCATTTCCCATATTTAGTAAAACACTGGTATCTATTTATGTCGTATTAATGAATGCAGTCATTCTATATCTGTCCTTTTCCTTCTGACTAATTTCACTCAGTATGATAGTCTCCATGTCCATCCATTTGCAGGTAAATTTCATAATTTCATCTTTTCTGACAGCCGCATAGTATTCCATAGTGTAGATGAACCACAGTTTCTTTAGCCAGTCCTCTGTTCTCGGGCATTTAGGTTGTTTCCAGATTCTAGCTATAGTGAATAGCGCAGGGATGAATAAAGAAGTACAGATAGTGTTTCTGCTATGTGTTTTTCGGTCTCTAGGGTATATTCCCAGGAGTGCTATTACTGGATCAAATGGGAGCTCAATATCTAGCTTTCGGAGGAATGCCCATATTGTTTTCCAAAAGGGCTGAACCAGTCGGCACTCCCACATTCAGTTCTTCTTTTAAGGTTGGTTTTGATTTTACAAAGTTTCTAAGCTGTTGTTTATCCAAGAAGTTGTATATCTGTCCTTAAAATCTGAGTGAGAGTTTAGCTGGATAAAGAATTCTTGCTGAGGCATTCATTTCATTAAGTTTTTTACTATATCCCACCACTGCCTTCGGGCTTGGAGGGTGTCTTCTGAGAAGTCTGCTGAAAGTCGAATGGATGCTCCTTTGTATACAATTTCCTTCTTTGATCTTGCTGCCTGAAGAATTATGTCTCTGTCTATGGCATCCATTAGTTTGACTAGGATGTGTCTAGGGGTCTTTCTATTGGGGTCTCTTCTTGCTGGTGCGCATCGGGCTTCTTGGATCTGGATGCCTTCATCCTTTAACTCGGGGAACTTTTCAGCCAGGATGTTTTTAACTGTTTTAATTTCCTTGAGGTTACTTTCCTGTCCCTCTGGGACTCCGATGATTCTTATGTTGTTCTGCCTGGCTTCATCCCATTGTTCTCTGTTCCGTTGCTGATCCATTTTCTGATCTTTTTCCATCTTATGTAGTTCTCTGAGTGCTTTCAGCAGCTCATCTTCAGTCTCACTGATTCTCTCTTCCGCTGCTGTCATCCTACTGTTGAGAGCCCCGATTGTGTTTTCATTTCATCTACTGAGTTTTTTAAGTGATAATATTTCTATTTGCATGGTTCTCATTTCTGCCCTCATTTCCTCCCGTAGTTTATTGACTGCCCTTTCAACTGCTTCGTTTATGTTCTCCTGTGTTTTATTGGACATCTGCTCAATTTTTTCGTTGAGCTCCTTAAACATCCTACCAATTTCTTCTCTGGTTTCATTGTCAGAGAGATCATGCACATCTGTATTCTTTTTTGAGTCTTCAGGGTCAATTCCTTCATCTGTTCTTCGAGCTGGGTATCTGCGTTGTTTCCCCATGGTGTTGCAGTGTTCAGGGATAGATTCCTCTAGTGTACTGTTTCTTTTTTTTCTTGAGGGTATTACCTTCCCTGAGATGCAGATAGGCTGGTGTAAGAGTTCAAAATGACGGTTTACTTCCGGTTCCGCTCGGACTTCTGGGGGTTGTAGTTCCGCCTTCTGCCGAGACCTGGGGCTCTACCGCGACCCCAGGCGCCCGCCGCCAGCTGCACACCCCAGGGACGCTACATGAGATGCAGACAGGCCGGTGTGAGAGTTCAAAATGACCTAATAGACTATTTCAAGTGTCTAAAGAGTTATCCTTTCTTCTAGGTTGTTTGAATTTTAGTTATATGGATGTCTATAATTCTTTTATAATCCTTTGTGTTTAAGTACTATTGGTTGCAAGTGCTCAGGGCTCACTTGGTGTGTCATATAGGAATAGAATTCAGATCAATTGCATGCAAGGCAAGCACCCCTCTCTTTCTGCTATCACTCTGACCCAAGTTAAATTTATATGGTAAATGGAAAACAAAAAGATGGAAAAATATCAGAAATTTGGGGGCTGGAGCAATAGTCCAGTGGGAGGGCATTTGCCTTGCATGTGGTTGGCCCTTGCCAGCCTGGGTTCGATCCATGGCATCCCATGGTCCCCCCAGCGCCACCAGGAGTAATTCCTGAGTGCAGAGCCAGCAGAAACCCCTGAGCATTGCCGGGTGTGACTCAAAAAAGCAAAAAAATATCAGAAATGTGAAGGATTAGCATCTATAAATTGCCTATAGGAACAAAATTAATACATAGGACCGATGCAATACCTATCATGGTTCCAATGTTACTCTTCACATAGCAAAATACTAAATCTTTTTTGGAACTGCAAAAAGTCTTGACAGTAAAAGAGGCTACTGAGAAAAGAATTAATAATGAAGTTATGTAAATCCTAACCTCACACTCTATTACATAGCAGTAACAATTAAAGCATCATGGTACAGAATAAAATAGACATACAGACCAATGAAATAGAATTAAAACCCTATTTATTAAAAAGCACATGTGGTGCCAGAGTGATTGTAGAGTGGGTAGTGTTTGCCTTTCACATGGCTGACCCACGTTTGATCCCGGCATTCCATATGGTTCCCCAAGTGCCGCCAGGAATAATTACTGAATGCAGAGCCAGGAGTAATCCCTGAGCATTGCCAAATGTGATCCCCAAAACTAACTAAATAAATAAAAATAAAAGGCCATGTATATATATATATGGGCAACTAATTCACAAGAAAGGAGCCACAATTTTACAACAAGCAAGGAAATTCTCTTCAATAAATGATGATGGGAAAACTGAGAGTCACATGCCAAAGAGTAACAGGAGAACACTATCTGACACAATGCACACTCATTAATTAAAAGAGATTAAAGACTTGGATGTAAGAATTAAAACCATAAAACACAAAGAAAATATGTTTCCTGACTGGCCTTAGGGATATGTTTTGGGACTGAGCTCCAATGCCAAGGAAAACAAAAGCAAGAATAAACAAATGATTACATCAAACAGATAAACTCTGCAAAGGGAAAGAAACTTCCTATCCAAGCAAAACTCTGTCCCATTAAATAGGGAGATATTTACATATCACTGCTACATCAATGGGTTAATACCAGAACATACAAATAACTCATAAAATCCATTAGGAAGTTTATAATAGGCAGAAGAGCTGAATTGATGCTTCTCCAAAGAAGAAGATATAAATGTGGCCAATAAGAACATGAAGAGATGTTCAGCATTTCTTAATACTCAGAAAATGTAAATTAAAACAATAATGATCGCAGCCCACACTGTGAGAATGGCTAGTGTCAAAAAGCAAAGAAATAAGTGGATGAGGAGATAGGGAAATCTTTATATTCTGAGGTCAGACGATACATTGGTGAAGTCATTAAGGAGTGCATTATGGACATTTCTCAAAAATTGAAAAATAAAAATTCTATTTGATTAAGCTATCTTTCTTCTGGGTATTTACTAAAAATTCAGAAGCAAGAGTCAAGAGATAGATGCATCCCATGTTTATTGCAGCATTATTTATAATAGTATTACATTATTTACAAGGACTAGAAGAATTTAGTACTCCTTGAGTGACAAATGTAAAAGGAAGATGTGGTGTATGTACACAATGAAATACTATTTTTCTATACAAGGTGAAATCTTGCCATTTACAAAAATGGATAGATATAGAGGTTTGTGCTTAGTGAAATAAACCCAGAAGAGAAAGGCAAACACTGTAGGACTTTATTCACATGCCAAAGACAATAGGAAGCAAAAGAGAGAATGTGAAAAAGTACACCAAATAAAACCCTCAAAGAGATGAACTAACATTTGTACTGCAACGTGTGGATACAGAAGGGAAGGAAGGTGTAAGTTGGGACAAAGGGGCCGACTGAATGGTGAAGATGGGAATTGGACCTACAGTAGTGAACTTAATGCTGTAATTTAACATGATGAGTCTCAATGATGCACATCTGAAACTTATACAGTGCTATAAGTTTATATGACTTCAATTAAAAAAGAAGATATAAAATAAATGAATCTAAATATGATTGGTACCAATATTTAAGAGTTGGATAGAGAAGCATACATGAACAATGCAAACCCACTTTTGAAAACAAAAATCACTTCATGGTCAGTCAAATTTGGCAACAGGTAAACATTTGCAGTTGCTGATACATATGGGGTCAATTGCTACAAACCTACATGCATGAACAAAGAGAAAATTCTATTATTTGACATTTGAGATCATCTTGGAAGCTTCTGAGACTTCCAATTCATATTTCTGACTGAAACATTGTTTCTCTACTTTCTTAGACTTCCTGTTTTATGGACCTCTTTCCCTCCTTCTTTCTCCTTGATTACAACCATCGTTCTCTAAATGCTAACCTGCTTCATTGTAATAAAATAGTCTCACATCTATTCTGACTTTTTCTGTTTCTTATACTCTGTTTGGCTTATAGTTCTCATCTTTGCATCACTCAACATAGCTTACAGTCTGTAAACATTGCTAAAATTATAGTATCCACAAAAGATGTTCCAAGACCCCTGTTTATGTAGATGGTACCATTAACAGTCATTAGTCATTATAAGCACGTGGATAGAATTGATTCCACAACCAAAATCTATATGAGCTCAAATTTGTTACATAAAATGGCATTACCTCTTCTAAGCCCAATGTGCCTTCCCATTATTCAATAACCTAGATTTTTAATGATACTGGTACAATGTACTTTCCATGTAAATAATTGAAAACACTTTTTAGTGAAGATAACTAAGAAAAACGTATGTACATATGGTACTGGAGATTGAACAGGGGTTAGGCCATGTACAAGGTAAGCACCCAACCTCTGTACTAGCTCTGTGACCACAGTCTCTCTCTTTTAAAAAATATTTATTTCAGACCATAATTGACTTCTAGCATCTGAAGCCACATTAAACAAAGCCACAGATCAGGGGAGACTATTGTAGCTGGAAGATCACATTCGTTCAGGGTATCTTCTCTTTTACTCTTCCTCTGAATTAAACCCAGGGGATTAAAAATTGTGATACTCTGGTCTAATACCCTGAATTAAACCCAAGGATTAAAAAGTAGGTATACTCTGGTCTAACATATACTGTTTGCATTTTCTTTTCATAACTTTATATGACTTTTTTTTTTTTTTTTTTGCTTTTTGGGTCACACCCAGCTACGCTCAGGGGTTTCTCCTGGCTCTGCACTCAGGAATTACTCCTGGCAGTGTTCCGGGGACCATATGGGATGCCGGAGATCGAACCCGGGCCGGCACAGGCCGGAAGCTTGCAAGGCAAGCGCCCTACCCGCTGGACTATCGCCTCCGGCCCCTATATGCCTATTTTTAAAAAGCATCAGCAACTGCTGAAGCTCTCGGCCAGACACCAGGTACTCAGGTGCAGGGGCGGGGTCGCTGCTTGCCTTCCTTGCGCTAGGCTGATGGGGCGTCTTGGGGTTGGGACAGGTTTTGCTCCTTGGCCTGCCCTACCCCAAGCACCCAGAAGCCAGAAAACCTCGCGCAACACAACCACAGTCATCCTCGTGTCCAGACTCCACAGCTGGACACAGCCATATCCCCATGGGGCATGGGCACAAAGCGCCCGCACGATGTCTCAAAACCTGGTATTCTGCAAGGGTGTGGGAGTCAGAAGTTAGGTAAGACAGAGAAAGGAACAGTGCTAATAATCGTTGAAAGTGATAGTGCCATCTGAGAACTGAGTATTGAATATACACGAAAAGATGCATGACAACCTCTAAATGTATGTGTTGCAATCCACAATGTGTAAGAGAAAGGGAAGCGAGAGAAAGAGAGAGGAGAGAGAGAGAAAAAAGAGATGAGATAAATAAGCTGAAATAGAGGCAGGTTAGGGGAAGGGGGGAGGGAAGTGGGGACATTGGTGGTGAGAAATGGGCATGGGTGAAGGAATGGGTGCTGGAACACTGCATGACCGAAACTCAAGCATGAACATATTGCAATTGTAGATCTTATGGTGGTATAATAAAACATTTAAAAAAAAATAAAAAGCATCAGCACACGTATTCTACCAGCAAACACTAGCAACTGAATGTTTTTTTTTTTGCTCCCCCTTCCCCTTTTTTTTTTTTTTTTTTTTTGCTTTTTTGGGTCACACCCGGCAATGCTCAGGGGTTAACTCCTGGCTCTGCACTCAGGACCTACTCCTGGCGGTGCTCAGGGGACAATATGGGATGCCGGGTTTCGAACCCGGGTCGGCCGCATGCAAGGCAAATGCCCTACCGGCTGGACTATGGCTCCGGCCCCAATTTTAACTAGATTTAAATTTAGTTTTTTTTTTCCCTTTTGGATCATAGGTCTACTTTTCATGACAAATTGAATTATTGGCTTTATTATCATTAAATTGTTTGATTAAAACTCATAAAACTCATGCACACTTTATTAAATGCATTATGAAATAATACATCTAGAGCTATCAAACATGATTTTGCTTTGGGCAGTCTTTTCCTCTGTCTAGAGCAGTGCTTTGCCTTTCCAATTTTTTTCCGGCATGAATAAAAGAATTTATAATACATGTTAAAGAAATGAGCCTAATTCACAGCTACCATGAATATATGAGATTTTTGGTCTTCCTTTTTGTGCTAGCTTCAATAGTTTCCCATAGATTTTATAAAGCAACTTGACAAATGAGGGGAAATGATGAAATCTAAAGGCACAGGAGGTGGTCCAGTGATGTGAAAGCGCTGTAGAGCTGTGGGAGCCCAATGACCTGCTCTGTGCTGCCAAGAACAGACCACTCTTCCCTAGTTTTGGGTTCCTGAGAGTGGGGCCTCCTGGGAAACTTTGTGATTAGACAGCTACAAGGAGGATTTGGCCAACCAACCACAAGGGTGGGCCAGCTCACTGTTTGAGATGTAGTGTGCATTGCAAAACCCTTGAAAATGTTTCCTTTCATGGCACTTAATGGAGCCAAATAAGTTCTAAAAAAAACTGTTCATGACCATTCAAATGATGTTATACTGTGGAGCAAAATTAAATCTGAATACCAGAATACTGTTTGCAATATTCACACTGGTTTTGCTGCATTTGTGAAGGGATGTACCTTCTCAATATAGAGTGCTTTTATTTGTAAGAAAGTGTATACATACCTCAGATAATATATACTACTGGGTGTTGGCAGTATTAACAACTAACATTTATTTATCCCAGTTCTTCCAGAAAGGGACTGTAATATGTTTTCCAGAAAAGATTTGGTAAATAACAAGTAAACATGGCAGTATGAATATTTCAGCATATTCCTTCTACATTTCATAAAATACACACATATCATACATTTACTAGGAGTTAAAATAATTTAACCAGTCATTTTAGGTTAAGTCTCAAATATCACTTCCTCTTAAAAGGATTCCTTCTTTAAGTCTCACTATTGTGTGTTCTTTCTGCACCCAAAAAAGACCCTATTCTAGCACTGCGGCACTCAATGCTTATTGCTCCTTTTACTGTCTGTATTCCCAGATAAACTATATTCCTTGATTAGAAAAAAATTTTTAAATGTTATTTAAAAAAAAGTTATGGGGGCCGGAGTAAATACACAGTGGGTAGGGCATTTGCCTTGCACTCGGCCGACCTGGGTTCAATCCCTGGCATCCCATATGCTCCTCTGAACACTGCCAGGAATAATTTCTGAGCCCAGAGAGCCAGGAGTAATCCCTGAGCATTGTTGGGTGTGACCCAAAAAGGAAACATAAAACATATCCAGGTTAAAAAAAAAGGTATGTTAATCCTTATTAACTGATAACTAAACCCAAACCTGCCTTGTGGATGATGTCCTCTGGAACTAGGTAACTTTATTTTTGCGGGTGGGGGCAGTAATACAGTAATACACCTTAATGTGCTCTGGGCTTATTACTGCTCTGAGTTCAGGGATCATTTCTGGTGGAGGTCAAGAGACCGTATGGGGTGTTGATGATCAAACCCAGGTTGAGAGCGTGCAAGGAAAGCATCTTACCACTGTCGTATCTTTCTGGTCCAGACTAGGACACTTGTAAGCACCCTGCAGATCTACTTCAGCATGAACTACTAATTCTCACTTCCACAGAGGAAACTCTGGCAAGTTCCCTTCTTTTCTTTGTTTCCATTTTGGCACCATGGCCAGAGGTGTTTGGGGGCTACTTCTGATTCAGTACCAAGAGTCCCTCCCAGCAGTTTAGGCAACCACGTAGTGCCAAGGATTGAACCCAGGACTGCTGTGTGCAAAACATACACTCCTACCACTGAGCTACCTCCCTAGATCTTCCCTCCTGAACCTTCTTTTCAGCCTACTGTAATCATGTATTCCAAAGGAATTTCAGTTTTTCTTTTCATACTGGGGAACACTAGTCATATCCTGTCATGGGGGGTCACTGAAGAGTGGGATGGAAGAGGTTCCCAGAGAGTGTACATTAGTGAATTCACCATCAATCTTAGCCAAGTGTTTTTGGGGGTGCTTGGTTTCATAGGGAAAAAGCACACTCTGGGCTTCCAGAGTGCTGGTTTTAGAAAACATTGGGCAATAGGGTAAGCACATCTTGGAACGGAGTGAAAGCTTCTTGTCTGGAAGGGCAGATGTAGCAGAGGATGTGGAACAGGGCAAAGTGAGGAATCTGTCTTCGTCCAATCTGCAAGTTTAGTAACATTTTGGAGGAAATTAGAAAGCTTTCAAGCACTTCATTTGTATCTGTTTTTGGCTGAGTTTGTGTGTTGCCATGAAGAAATAGGCAAACAAATGCACTTCTCTCTCTCTACCCCCCGCAGACTGCTACGTGCAGGACGAGTGTGGCAAGCTGATGGCAATGTCCCTTCCCCGACTTGCTTCATCCTTCCTGGCTGCTCTTTCTGCTGGGAAGCTGGGGGCTGAGCAGAGTTCTAAGCTGTGTCACTATGGAGAGGAAGCTGGGTGGTCACCGCGTGCACCGGATTGATTGCTTAGGCTGGCCTCTGCCTGCACCTTCTGCTTCTCACTGGGACCAGACAGAGCTCTAGTTTGCAGGCAAAGTCAAGAGTCCAGAATGCAGGTTCTGTTCCAATGCATTCCCCTGCTCTGACACAAGGTCCCAGTTCTGGTAATGCAGCTTCTGGTTTGTTCTGTTGACTCAGCTGAGTCAATGTCTTCTCACCCTGAACTTATTCTTCTTCTGTTCCAAGTTTCAGTAGGTTTAAGTCTGAGGTTATTTCTCTGAAGTTTAATTCCATGGCTTAAATTATGTTTGCAATTGCCAGGCCTTCTCTCTTATCACCTGCTCACCGGACACCTGCTTGTCACTTTGTAATTCACTTTTTCCTGTGTTCATACCCTGGTCCATCAGGAATCCTTCCTCCTGAGGTTAACTTTCCTCACATCCTGCCCTCTGGAGTTTCCGGTTCTCCTGCAGTCAGCTCCTAATTCATTTAGGTGATTCCCCAAAGTTATACATCAGGTGGACCTTTAGATGAAGGTATCATCAAAATTACTTATCTAAGAGCTGGAGAACCAATATCGAGATGAAGGCTTTTGCCTTGCGTGCAGCCTAACCTGATTCAGTTCCCTGCACTATTGTCCACTTCAGGAATGATCCCTGAGCACAGAGCCAGGAATAAGTCCAGTGTACAGTTGGATGTGGCCCAATCACCACCATCAGTCTTCCCCACCTCCCAAATCTAGTTCTAATATTCTGCCACTTGCCTTGACATTTACAATGTCATTTGTAATGACAATGACATTATTATTACTATTGCAGCCACCATGTATCAACTAATGTTAGAAACAGTCTCTGCTTGTTCATATAAAAGGAATTTTCTGGGAAAGCATGACTTTGAAAACAAAGACCTGGGAGGGTGAGAAGAAGAAAATTCAAACCTTAGTTGCCAGGATTCCTGGACCTCCAGGTTTAAGTACACAGTGTTGGACTCTGTGCTCCTCTGAGCGGGCATCTCTTCGGACACATCTCTGGAGCTCCAGGAGAGATCAGCAAGGAGCTTCATCCAGATATTCATTCATCTCCAATTAGCCATTTCACTTCATGTCATTGGGAAAGGACATGGCTTCTGAGTCCAGGCCAGATCCCAGGAAAAGGTCATGAGTGAGAATTGGTTATTCTGCCTAAGTGTCACAGCAAAGTCAGATTCTGTTAGCCTTGTGTGACTTTCAGTCCCTATTTCCATATCCAGCACACATCTTGTCCCCTCCAGCGCATTCAGGCATAGCCTGAAGCATTGTCACCAAAGGCTAGATGTACTCTAGATGTCAGGTGGAAGAGGAACATACAATGAAAAGTTTTCTTCAGCCTGAGATATCTTCCTTGGAATGTCTTTCCTTTCTTAGGGGTTTATTCCAATGAGTCCATAACCTAAGACATCTGAGCCAACTCAATGTTCACATGGAGACCCAAGGGAAGGCAGAATATTCTTTCTGATGATTCCAGAAAGACATCATTATGACTTGTCTAGTATTGGCACAAGGACTGAGCTGTCTTTTCAGAAGTGACCCCTTCCCTGTATATGGGAGTATGTCTGGCCTGTGGCCATCTAATATGGTCTCATATAGCATTGTAGTCCCATCCTAGTCATGGAAAAGCATGTCCAGTGAAGAAGATATGCTGTTACTTACATGCTAGGACACTTGGGATTTTGATCCTGGCCTATCCCAGGATTTGCTGCCACAACTGTGCTTAAGCCTGAACTCAGAGTCAACACACACTGATTAAGTGTGGGTGGGCTGCTGGTTTCCCTGGGCAGGCATTTGCACTAGGCATCGTCTAACTCATTTAGCACAAATTCTATTATTGGAAAAAGAGTTTGGTGGTTGAGTCAGACTGATTAGCATTGTCCGGTAAATCTTCCTTTTGTGGACCCAGGATGATCAATACTAGAGCTCTAGAAGGTGCATAAAGGATACTTGTTTAAGCCCATGGAGACTGTCATTTCCCAAACTGAATCAGCAATGAAATTATTTCTAGCATTTTGTTTTCTGTCCTGGAAATTTCTTCTCCAATATGTCAAAATGTTGCTTGGTGGGCAGCTTTCGTGTGATGCAGATGTAAGCTGCAGTCTACATAATGTCTACAGAAGTCTACAGTGAGCGTCCTGAAGTCTGAGGTGCTGTTTATAAAAGAACATTTTATTGCAGTCCTTTTGTCCTTTGATGGTGTGCTTGGACTCTGATGTTACTAAGTTATTTTTTAATTACAAGTTGTTGGGATATCAATTTACAGAGCGAGAATGCACTCTTTCCAACACTGGGAGAACCTGGTTGGCCAGGAGCCAACCAGACAAGGATGCACAGAGTTCTGAGGCTACCCTGGGTTGTAAGGTAAGGGACCTGAGTCCTTATGGTTCCTGCACACTGTAGGGCTAGTGTTTGATGCCACGGCTGTAAAAGTTAGACTTCTATTTTTTTTTGTATTTTCTACTTGCAGGAAGTTCCTGAAATGTCAGGGGCTCTTTTCACCTGCTCTGAAGTGGATAAGCCTGGGAGTTATACCAAATGCTCAAGTCTGCAGGCAAAAAGCGGCAGAGATGCTTTCTGGAGAAGTCAAGAGTCTGGCTGTGCAAAGGCCCCACAAGGTTAGCCAGATTCCTGTAAGTACAGAAATAAAACATCAGGACACTCAGGCATGTCAGACTCAAATATGGGTTTTCATTACTAATTTTGCAACAGCTAATAGAAAAAAATAGAACACTGGTTTAGTTTTAAAGTGGAGAGTTATTTTAAGAAACCAGAATATTTGAATTTTCAGGTTTGGTTATAATTATGCCCAGAACCCCACCCATAATCACCTTCTCCACATCACAGTAGTCAGGAAGCAGCCCTGGTAAACCTACATCTCTTTAGGAATGAACCCATCATGCGGTTGATTTCATCCAGATCATAGGGAGACCTCACAATGTACTTCTCTTTCCCACTGAGAATGCCTTGCTAGTGGCAAGCAGGCCTCGATGCCTCTGATTCAGCACTGCTGCTTTCCTGGGTACAGTTAGGTGCACATCACGAGATTGACCCTTGCCCTCTGGATTCTTGTTCTAACAATGCCCTTTGATTGACATATTTTCTCGTTTATAAGATATGCTATCTATAGAAGAGTCTATTCACAATCTGCCCTTGTCTCAGCTTAATTTCAAGAGGGTCCAGTGAAAGGAAGCAAGTTGAATCATTTCATTCTTCAGGGACGGGATGGGAAGAGAACGGGGAGAGGGTGCCGATCGCTGGTAAATTACTGGTTATTGCCAATAAAGAAATAAGGTAGAGATTTCACTATTTTCTTAATAAGCAGAAGCTGGGCTTTTACAAACTATATTTTAGGATATCAGTAGGGAGAGTTATGCTAAAAGGAGAGTAGAGAAGGATAAGTCAGCTACCCTAGTGCATGCCCCAAGGCATCATTGCATAATGGTGATGAATGAGCATGAGAGTTAGCAAGATTATATATATATATATATATATATATATATATATATATATATGCAATGGGTTGGGTGAGGATTTACCAATCTCCTTGACTTTATAATCCTTGCATGGGTGTACCTGAGAGGGTTTGGGCATTAGAGATAGGGAAAAATTGTATGAAAAAGAGAATAATTGAGGTCGGATTACCCACCAGCCCTTGCATATGTGGGTGAACCAATTGCAAATTTGCTTTTTGAAAAAGTAGGATTTATTATTTTTGCATGCTGGTGTCTAGGAGTAAACTCTTTTAATATTATTCACTATTAATGTCTGAGATGCACTTAGGTTGTGCCAACAGCTTTGTGGGCAGGTAAACCTATATACCGGAGCTCCCAAAAGACTGTGCTTTAGTTCTCCCCTATAAATCAGCATCGAGTCCTTATGTTATCCTATTAGCTTCATGAGTAAAGAGTAAGTTACTAGATATGTTTTATGGATCTATAGGTTTTCTCTAAGGCAATCATTCATATGTTGGGCTATATTCCAAAATCATCCAGGAATATTTGGGAAAAAATGTCCACACCTGGACCTAACCTCTAATCAATGAGCCAGACTCTCCAGAGGTGGAATGAATGCATGCAAGTTTTTCTAAAGTTATCCATACAATTTTAATATATAGTCAGTGAGAACATTAGCCTGGGGCCTCGGCGTGGACTAGAGTGTTATAATTCACAACTGGAAACTCTGCTAATATACTCAAAGTGCCACTAAGCTAAAAAACAGACTCTTTGGACTCCTTGATAGTTTTAAATATTCACATTCTGAGAATCAGAAGATGAGTGGATCAAAGTCATATGGTCTTTGAGTAAAGATACCAGCCAATGAGTAAAGGAGTGAGGGTAGCTTTGTTTAACAAGGGGGAAATGCTAGAATCTTGGAATCTTTTGGAATATGCTTACTGCTTGAGATAATGTCTGAAGGTTGAGACTGATATAAATTATTTAGACCTTTAGGGAAACTCTTTGCAATGAAATCAATTTTCCTTATCCTTTCTCTGCAGAGTCAGGCAGAAATGGTCAAACCTCTGGAGTAAAACTGACTTAACAAACAGCAGCAAAAAGAAAGCTCTGATGTTTGCTACTGTGTTGCTGATAAAACTAAAATAGATTGAGACGCCTCTGGAGAGGTCTCAAGAAAACCTAAATCTTGTTCTTATGAAGTGTTATAATAATTTCTTTTGTATGTCATATTCATGAGTTTTGTGATATGCATTTAATGAGGACCCAGATGAGGGAGTAGAGGCTTGGGGGATGCAGAATAAAGATTCAGATGTTTTGCAAGCTCACCTTTTCTTGTTTTCCTGGGAGACTTTGGCTTTCTGGCACATGCAAAAAAGCATCTGGTTCAAGAAGCCTTCTGCTGTTGGTGGAATGGAAGTGACCATATGTCCTGGTTTGTCCCCCAAAGCTTCCAGATTACACCTGTTGTCTTAGCCTAATTACTGATAGTTGATGTCTTCACTTCCCAAGGGTCCTCATGGAGGTGTTAATTACACGGTCCCTCTGTGGTAGACCAGGTGCCTCTGGACAAGGAAGAGAACTCATTAGAACAGTACATTTCCACTAACTAGCTCTGTGCTCACAGCAAATTACTTTTGGGGAATGAGTTTTCTCCTGATTCAAGGAAAGTCCAATGTAATACAATGACTCAGGGATGGAACTCAAGGCCAGTGAGAGTTTGTGTGTAGATATTTTTTTGGTCTGGATTGTGTTCTGTGTCTGTAACACTGTCTTGGTTTATTAACTTTTCCTCCTGGGGAAAGTTTTTAAATCAGCCATTCTATTTTCAAAGATGGTCCATGAATTCCAAATGAAAGACAAATAAGTACCTTGCATGAACGCTGTGCAAGGTATTACTTTCCAGATTTCTGGTTAGCAACACTTTTGAAAGCAGAGCTTGGGAATCCGATAAAAGTAATTGTTTAATGGGCTGGAGCGATAGCCTAGCGGGTAGGGCATTTGCCTTGCACGGCCAGCCTCTGTCGGCCTGGGTTCGATCCCCAGCATCCCATATGGTCCCTGAGCACCACCAGGAGTAATTCCTGAGTGCAGAGCCAGGAGAAACCCCTGGGCATTGCCGGGTGTGACCCAAAAAAGCAAAAAAAAAGTAATTGTTTAAGAATATCTTCACAGTGAGAACTGTATCCTAATTGATTTTCCTTGTACCAAACAAATAAATGAAGTTCTGTTTTTAGCAATAGGCAGTTCACATGGTGCAGTGATGAAAGGACACTTGGAACAGCCAAGGCAGGACCCCACTGCAGGGTGGGCAGTGTGTGCTCCCTTGGGAGGAGCTCAGGAAGGGAAAGAGGAGCACCCCACGGAAGTCCGGGCCCTTGTGAAGTAAGAGTTCACAAGGCAGCAGAAGAACTATTTTGACCTTATTATCTAAAACAGAAAAGATGATGGGAGATAAGTGATTAAGGAAGTGATTTGGAGAGAAGAAAAGACTTAACTCCTGCAATCTATTTTCCACTTTGCCCCTAAACTGCAGCCTGGTTGGAGATGAGTCACTCTCTGAGCTTCAAGGCCAGAAGGGAAATGCTTGATCTAGAAGTTCATCCTGACACCTTCGCATTCATTTTACTCACCCCTTCTCCTTTTCAGTGACCCCACCACCACCACCAGGAAATCTTTCCACATATCCTTTTAAAGATATCTTTTTAAAGCACCTGCTGCCCCTTGAGGTGTTGCAGGCGTGGCTGTGGTGCCCGGCTGCATTGGCAGGTGGCAGACGGAGACAGGTTTATCTAAACTCAGGGCTCTGCGTTTAGATAAATGCAGTGGGCCTGCGTTTGTCTAAACTGTGGGCCCTAGATGGTTGATGGTTGATGGCCTGACATAGAAAAAGACTAGGCCCCCTGGTATGAACCCAGAGCCACGGAAGAGTCTGGCGAGCTACCTGTGGTGTATTCCATATGCCATAAAACAGTAACAATAATGGACCTCATTCCCAAATGAATGGAGATGTTACTGGCGCCCACTCGAGCAAATCGATGAACAATGGGAAGACAAGTGACAAGTGATATCTCTTTAAAGAGCCAGTATGCTAGTCAAATGTCATTACTGAGCTTTTTTTTCTACAAATTCTGCCTCACTGAGAACGTTTGCTATTTCAATGAGGCAGAATTTGTTGTAGGGAAAATTGCTTGGAATTGAGAACCAATAATGGTGCTTTTCTCTTTTCTCTTATTTCTTCTAGAATCTGTATTGAACAACATAACTTAGTCTTTTCTGGGCCTCTGGAATAGTCACTGAAACTATTATAAAGTCAGGTGGGAAAAATTGTCAGAGACGTGCCCTGGAAGCCTCAGGTGATGGTGATGACCAACATTTTGTAATAATTCATTTCTTTTAACTCATGATGGAATTCAGGGTGATGGAAAAGAATTAGCTATTTTCCTTAAGGATTGTATTGCTGTCCAAATTCTCAGGAAGAGTTTTAGATGCACTGTGTCTATTCAGGGACAATACAAATCACAATAGTTAAAACTAGCATCATAGTTGTCTCTAGCATCTCAGGGAGATATCATTTGATCCATTGCGACTTCTGTCGGATATTGCTGAAAGATATTTTTAGTCACTCAGTGTATTATTAAGAATATTTTGGACTGTGATCATCTAGTACACTCTAGGTGTTAACCTTGGGAGATAAATGGATAAAAATACACTGTAGTAGAACAGAGCTATAGCACAGTGAATAGGGATCAGACCCTGGTTTGGTCCCCACTTGGTCCCTCCAAGATCCATAGCACAGATCCAGGTATATTCTATGTCTTGTATGCCTCTCCAAAAATAAGAAACTACTGTGATAGAGCAACTAATAAGATAGGAAATCCTATTAAAAATGACCTCTGGATAACATATCCTAGGATATGCTTGTCACTTGTCAAACAACTTTTTAGTTTGACAAGTAGTATCTGCTATCATGCAGTACAATCCTGATAATATCAGGGAAAGTGGTTACACTAAATGAATGATTGGTGGGAATTATATTTGATTTGATTTGATATATGCATATATCTAATTTCTCTATCTCCATGTGTGTGTGAGTATGCATACACATGCACACTCACACACACACTTCTAGGATGAGTTTCACAATGCAACTAACCAAAGATTCTGGCAGAGTTAATAGAATGACCCATTCTAAAGAACTTGAACTTTTTCTTTTCTTGTAACTTCTTTCATCAAGGAAGAAGTAAAACAAACAAGCAAGCAAAATGACACCTCAGGTTCATATTGATTTCATACCACTCATGTCAATGTCACTCAAAAGAACAGAATGGGGAGATATAGAAATAATATACTAACCTTGTTAAGTTAGTACTTATCAACTAAAGTACTAATCTTGCACCAACTATGGTGTGATCACTAGCACCACATGGTTCCCCTAGCATTACCAGATGTGGTCGCCCTCTACAAATGAGTAGAATAAAGAAGAAAAATCAATATATCCTCCTTTAGGAATCAACAGAATTAAATGGAAGAACCATATGTGATGATATATATTATATAACATGACTATATGTTGTATATTTACATATAATTTTATAAATAAGAATTGATCCCTAATTCTCAATCTCGTAGTAGCTCTTCTTGCCATTTATTAGAATAATGTATAGGGCCAGAGAAATTGTCCAGTAATTAGGCACTTGTCTTGCATGCTGCCAACGGGTTCAATCTCTGACACCACACATAAGATCCTCTGGGTCCCACCAAGAGTGCAACCTGAGCACGGTCTGGAGTAAGACTTGAGTACCACCAGGTGTACCAAACCAACCTAAACCAAACCAAAACAACAACAAAGAAGTAGTGGGGATGCTAAAAAGATATTAATGCTTGTCATTTAGCTTCTAGAATTTACTTTTTAATTGTTTGGAGGAGTCAGACTTTAGTATTTCTAAAAAGTGCCTTCAGTAACCCAGTTAAAGCAAACAGGGTTAAAGACCATCAAGCTAGGCAGTTAAAAACTCAGCCTTTTATGTTCTGTGGGTGTGTAGATCAGTAAACAATTCCCTGTGCTCAAGTAACTTCAGTGGGAAACACTGAACATTAAATATTCCAGCACTCTTTGCCGTTGAGATTTCAGAGAAACTTCACTTCTCGAAATATTTCCTATTCCCTTAAGAACCAACTAAAGTAGGAGCTGATATTTATATTACTTAAAAAGTACATTTGGGAAAGAAAAAATTGACATTTGAAAGATAAAATATTTATTATTTTCTGATTTAAGAACCCTCCCTCTCTTTCATACTGGACTATAGGCATTAACTTCTTCCTTGTTCTGGTGGTTCAGTTCAGCAAAAAAAAATGATTCATTTTATGTTGAGAAAACTTGAGAAAGGAAAAAGAAAGAAATCTGCTATATAAATCGATCTGTCATTTTTCAAAGCAAATGCTTGTCTGTCTGGAGTTTTCTTTTAAATTACTGGTTGATTTTGGGGATGAGATATGTGGGGTTGTTCGGGCAGTCTCCTCAAATAAGAATATGCAGACATAACTCATTCATCATCCTGCTTCCTCTTTGTGAATAAACATATTTCTGAGTCCTTTCTGATGATTTATGGAGTCACAGGAAATTTGGAGAACAGAAATGATTTCTACATAAGAAGGTCACATAACAGGCTTGGGACATTTCTCTTTTAGGTTTATTTCTAGATACTTTTACGTGTGAAAACGGAAGAACAAAAGGAGTAATGATTGGTGTAGGACCAAGTGGACAAATTCTGAAGAATTCTGATTACTCTTCCTCCCTCTCTACTCATTATATGACCTATGTAGTTATAAGAGAACACACAGAAAAAGAAGGATTGACCCAGGTAGTTTAATAAAAAGAACTTAACACAGAATTTTAAATTTTCTTTATTTTCCCATACTTTAAAAAACTGAATCAGTAGAATACACAGTTGCAAAATTGACCATGATTGGGTTTCCTTTTCTTTTAAAAAAGCTATAAAAGATATGGAAAAAAACAAATAAGAAATTGGGTGGTGATGCGGTGATCAATGGAACAAGTCACACAACTAGAAGGGATGTCAAACTACATTAATGAAAGGTGAAGCATCACATGTTCCCAAAAATCCCTATATAGATGCAATTTGAATTCGGGAGTTGAGGACTTCTAATACAGATTTTAAAAACTCAGCATAGAGGCTGGTGGCTTGATGATGGCTGGTGGGTAGAGATAGTTTTGCCGTGCATACTGTTGACTCCACTTTGATCCCAAGCACCACATGGTCCCCAAGCAACTCAGGTGCAGCTCTGGAGGTTCCCAGGGATTGGGGGAGGGAAATAGGTAATCCCAGTATTTCAGAGTTAGAGAAACACTGCATTCCTTGACTCTCATGTTGAATTGCCAGCCAATTGGCCAAAACTGGCTTGGAGGATATCAGGGGCCACCCAAGCACCAGTTGAAAGAAGACCTAGGAAACAGTTCCCATGTCCTACTGGTCTGAATATCTTCAAGGACTACAGAAGTTAATGCCTATAGTCTAGTATGAAAGAGAGGGGAGGGTTCTTAAATCCTGTGGTCTTTTCATTTCTGTGAGCAACATGAAAATCTTCGACTCTCTTCCTCTCTGAAGAAACAGGGAGGTATTTCTAGTAGAGGCAGGAATTCTGGGTCATTGGATGAAAGCAGTAAGTGCCATGATAGAAAGTTGGAAAGTACCTACAGAGTTAGAACCATGGAGGGAGTGGATTTGATTTTGTTTTACTTTGCTAAACTAGAATTAATCATCAAAGGGATGGAGCAAATAGTCTGTTTTTTTTCCACTCCCCTTTAGTAGGTCTCTAGCACCTTTCATTGGCTGAACTTAATATGAAGTCAGCTGTCTCATATTCCTGTACAATTTTAGCACAACACAAATTGTCACAGCGAATTAATTTTGTTAATTTGTACTATTGGATTTATTTCTAATCTTGAAACTTGTTTTGCTTTTATTTCTAATCTTGAAATTTGTTTTGCTTTTATTTCTAATCTTGAAATTTGTTTTGGTGTTCTAGTTATTTGGCATAATGAAGTTATATCTAGTTTTACATTTATATATATTTAAATAATATGCTAATGTAAGTGATTTGTTAACATTAAGGGACTGTGAGAATATTTCTCTTCCAAAAAACGGTATACTTTACTCAAGTTTGACAGTAACGATCTAAAAATTTTGATAGTAGGAATCAGCTAGATTTAACTAGGGGAAACGGAATGTTGATCTAAGATTTGAATCAAGGATATAGGGAGTTCTCAATATATCTTTGGACTACTCTAATATACAGGTCACTTACCAAAATTCTAACTCATAGTTTGCTTTTATATCAGAAACATTTAATGAAATACTTGTAAGATGGGTCAGTATAAATGTGGTTAAACCACAGAGTCTGCCCCAAGGGTTGACTCTGTATGTGGGTGTTTTTGCAATATGTTCTCTTTTCAAATGATGGGCTTTTCAGCCTTTTCTACTCATCAGCAGGAATTATTTCTGACAACTTAAAGGTGACCTCATAGTCCAGACTGGGAACAGCTGGATTGAAGCCTCCAGTGTCAATGGAACATGGAAACTGGGACTAATGAATGAGGTGCCCAAGACTGGATGATGTCTTGTATTCATTGATGAAAGCATTTTGTCTAGTTCTGTCTTTCTCATACAGAAAGCAAGCCCAAAATGAAGATTTAACTTTCCACCAGTTTCTCCTTTGACTAAACTATATATAACATTTGTGTGAAGCTAGCCTTATTTTAATATTAACAAATTTGGAAATATTTCAAATATGTGGAAAATAATATAACTGGCAATCCTATGACTAGAACAAGATTTAAGAAACTGCTGTTCTGTTCTGCTTGTCTAGGACTGACTTCCTTATAAAAATGTTGCAGATGCAAATAAAGCTTCAGAGCTTATTATTTCTAATTATTTTACATTTTAATTTTCTATGAAAATACTCTGACCCATAAGTTATTTTGGAAATTTTAGAATTTCCAAGTATCTTAGATTTTTTGAACTATCTTTGGCTGCACTGTGGTCAAAAACTTAGTTCATGTGGTACCAATTACATGACATTTTTTTTTGAGATTTGTTTCAATACCTAGGCCATTTTATATTCTATTTGTTTTTGAAAGAAATTTTTATAATTTTGTTGTTGGGATAGAGTTCTTAATGCCCCCATTATATTCATGTGTGGCTTAATTATCTATATAAGTTGATATTTTTGACCTTTTCTTCAAAAAAAGGCAATAAAATATTATAAGGTAGTTATATATTTATCAAGTTTTCTTTGTATTTTATATGTTGCTTTTGTACATCTTGAAGCTTAAGTGAACAAAATATAAGATCATGTTATTTTTCTACATGATTATTCATTTTATTATTTTACAGTGGCCTCGTATTGTTTTATGAGCTACTCACTCTGAAAATGAAGTTATTTCTAATATGTAAGTATGACTAAATAGCATGTAATACAAATTTCACATTTGATTTAAAAATGGATATTTTTTCTTTCTGTTCTTTGATGGGAACAGTTGATTATTTTGACTTCTTATTTCGATTTAGAAGTTTGGTATTATTTTGTATCTGACTTCTGAATCTTTAGTGTGTTTTTAGTGGTGAATAGTAAAGTTTTACACGTACATTTAGTTACTTATAAGTTTGATCTTCTGAAGTTACTATCCCTGACACATAAAAGATTCATCACCTTTTGTCTATGTGTACAAAATGCAAAACTAGTCATATTTTCACACATATTACTTTAGTTCTTTATTACTTTAAGCTCTCTAAACACAGTTTTGTACTTTTAATGCATGTATTATGTATTTAATTTAGAGTATTCTGAGTTGATGGTCTCTGAAGGAATTATTTTCCCCTCTGTATTTGCTGTGAGAAATCTGCTGTAGGTCTAATTGTTGTTCTGTTGTAGTCAATATGATTTTGATATTTTTCTTTTTAAAATATTTTTCTCCCAGTTTGCTCCAAAGAATCTTAATATAAACTTATTTATATTTCCCCTTTTGAATCTCTTTGTGGTTGGACCCACTTCATATGAAGATTTTTTGCTTTCTCACACCTCTCTCTTGCTGTTGGGGGGTCACTCTAGTGGTACTCAGTAATTACTCTCCAAATAAATAAGTGCTCAAGGATCATTTCTGGAGGTGCTTGCGGAAGCATAAAGGTCTGTGGATTGAACCAAAAACTCCAGTTTACAAAGTATGAGCTCAGTACACGATTTACTTGTCTGTCCACAGGCTTCTTTTTTAAAATTCGGATATTACTATTTTGGAAATATGTTCATTTTGTTTAAGAATCTTTTAGAAATCTTTTAAAAATTGATATATTTTTTAACTTCCTATTTGCTTTTCATCCTTTTGTGTGATGTTTTACTGTTTTTATGTGAAAACACCTCTACATACTACATTTAGAGTCCGCTGATTCAGTTTTTCAGTGGCTAATATTCTTCTCGTCCAGGTCCGATCTGTTACTCAAACAATTCATTGAAATCTTAGATTTTATTATTTGGGTTTTTTTTTTTTTTTGCTTTTTGGGTCACACCCGGCAATGCTTAGGGGTTACTCCTGACTCTTCACTCAGAAATTACTCCTGACGGTGCTCAGGGACCTCATGGGATGCCAGGGATCCAACCTGGGTCGGCTGCGTGCAAGGCAACGCCCTACCCGCTGTGCTATCACTCTGGCCCCAGTATTTCACTAGAAGCTTTAAGGAATGGCACACCCAGTGGTACTCAGAGGCAACACCCAGTTCTGTGTTCTGGGACCATGCCAAATAGTTTTCAGAAGATCATCTGCAATGCCAGGATATAAACCTGGTTATCTGCTCAGTGGCATATTAGGTAAGTCCCGTGACCTTTGTACTATCTCTTTGGCCCTTATCCTGGGAATAAATGAAGCCTAAACTGTGTGGAAAGGTACAAATAAATGGGGTCGGTGCCTTCCTTCTCATTTTTAATTTTGATCGGTGAGGGGATAAATTTTTCAGTTCCGTTCCAGCTTTCTCTTTTATTTGGAGTTCTGTACAATACTCTTAGAATTTCCTCTTAAACTAGTCAGTAAGCATTTCTGTCTGGGTTCTAGCCCTGGCCCACCACCTCGGCAGAGCCTCACAACAAGCCAGACCACCCCACCTCACTTCATGGGCGCCGCCATTTTCCACATTTGGACTTCCCTCTCGTCAGAACTCCACCCAGCAGACCAGCCCATCACAGCCCGGATCATCGACACCCACCCTGCAGCAGCTTTTTCCTCAATCCGGCCCAGGTATGCTGGTCCAGAGCCTCTCAGACGTGGGGCAGAGCTGTTCCTTGCTCTCCCTGTGCACAGCCGTTCATGAGGCAGTCGGGAGGCATGGTGGGTTCCTAGCCCTGGCCCACCACCTCGGCAGCACCTCACAACAAGCCAGACACCCCCTCACTCCACGGGCACCACCATTTTCCACATTTGGACTTCCCTCTCGTCAGAACTCCATTCAGCAGACCAGCCCATCACAGCCCGGCTCGTGCGGCCACTTGTGGCTGCGCGGCTCATCAATAAACGCTTTATTTGGAGGTGTTTAAAAGAGTTTACCTCCCGCTCGGCAAGCCTGGCAAGCTTCTCATGTTGTATTTCATATGCCAAATTCCAGTAACAATTATATTAGGTCATTCCCATGACCTAATATAATGGTTTGAGGCTCTATATGTTCCTGTAGCAAGCCGATGCCCCTGGCTCTACTGGCATGAGACAGGACATATGGAGATATTACCGGTGCCCGCTCTAGCCAATAGATGATCAACGGGAAGATCGTGATGCATTTCTGTCACTGCCCTCCAGTCTCTTTCACTGACGACTCTGGGGTATTTTTCTGTGTACACAAAATATGCCTGTGTTCTCTCTTGCACTTCTTTCTATCTTCTTTCATATTTAAAAAAATAGATTTCATTAAATACAACAATTTTAATTAAAAACAAAAAACATGCTTAAAACTTCACTTTCCTTTTCAACTATTCAATCGGTCTCCTGCTTCCCTACTTCTCTCAGCTGTCAATCTACATTTTTACCTCTGTAATGGTTCTCGATTCTGACTTCTACCAATCTGAAAGTTCCCAATTTATTAGTTTATAATGCCTAACTTTTTATTCCAACAATATTTAAAAAATCACTAATAACTCTCTAGAGATACTCCTTAATTCCTATAGCTCTTTTATACCTATAGGTGGTGATGGCCTTGCCATGTTAAAAGCATGTCCAGTAAAAAGCCAAATATGGTACTCAGAGGAAAATATGGGAGTCAGAAAGGAAATAATTTAATTTGAACTGATTGACTTTAATGTAACTAAGGAGGAGCCATAATTTTAAATTATAAATTTGTCCTTTTATTTGCTTTGGATACTCAAAGATTCAGTCTGATAGCAACAGATATTGTGAAAGTATATTTTCTCCATTGGGGTGGTGCAGTGAGCAAGAATTTATCCATACTGGACATGATCAGGGTCCTTTTCTAGCTTCATGTTCAAGAATAACCTTTTAGAATACTCCTAGGGTAATCTGCTGTGCCAGGATTGAATAGGGACCAATTGTATACGAGCTATGCCCCTTACCTGGGTGATGGTTTGTGCACCTGGAAATGTTCTTCTGACCTCCCTGCTCCTCAAGTTTGTGTCTTTAAATGAGTTTATTGGTAGATCACTCAAGATACATATACTAACAGTTCAGAGAAACAAACTGATTCAATCTTGCAAAGTATCTGGGTGTAAAGTCAGTATGGAAAAAAGTTGGTTTTTATTCCCATAAGCTACAAATGAGTCATACCAGAGAGATAGTATATAGGGAGCAGCACTTCCCTTGCATGTAACTGTCCCAGCTTCATTCCCTGAGTCCTGAATCCTATCTGGTGTGTCCCAAACAAAAAAAAAAAAAAAACTACAATAAGCAAGAAAATTCAGACTCCACAGCTCATCAGAGCTCCACCCAAGAGAAAAGCTGATTTCTCTCCATTGCATGTGGACACAAAGTGACCACACAGTTCATCAGTAATTGCATGAACTAAGAGCCTACTACCAAGAGTATACCACCCACATGGCAGAGCCTGGCAAGCTACCCATGTTGTATTTGATATGCCAAAAACCAGTAACAGTTAGAGACCTCATTCCCATGACCTGAATGAATGGTTTGAGACTCTTCATGTTGGTAGAGTAGATGCCCTTGGGCTACACTAGCATGCGACAGGCTATATGGAAATGTTTCTAGTGCCCAGCTAGAGCAAATCGATGAACAACGGGAAGACAAGTGACAAGTGACACAAGATATATTCTAGCGTGAAAATGCCTTTTGGTGTACTAAGCTCCATTTAATTTATGTGAGATGAATGGTGATCTGAATTGAAAAAAAGTTGTTTCTTGACATATTGATTTTGGAACCTGGTTATTTTTATCTTTAAAATTTTCTTCAAATAGATTTCACCTTAATTGTGCATCAAACAATTTGATTTTTTTTTGGTAGAGATAAGATGACTTGGGGTCTAATAAAATTGGATGACAATGTTGGCTCCACTGTAATTATAATATGTTCCTGTATTACTACAAGGAGTTGTTTTTATTTTACTTTTAAGTGTATTCAAGCAATGCTGATGAATAATGTTTGTATAATGGTCAAGAAGGTTTGCTGAGTAGGAAGGAAGGATTGGATTCCAGTTTAAAGAGTGGATTTGATTCAGTTCCCCACTCCTCTGCCATCTTTAAAACTTTTATGAGTAAGAAAGGGTTCTCAGTATTTTATCGTTTTGAAATTATAGGAACTAATGAATCATTTGGTCAATATGAAAACAAAAGTAAAATTAGACTGTTATGTTTCAAAAACACATTGGTCCTTGTTCTGTTCAGAGTTGTGTAATTGCTCTATGTGTGATTGTTTATTGAGCTTTTAAATATACATATACAACCTGACTTCAGTTCTCTGTGGCTTGGATTGGGGTGTTATTCCTGTCTGGAGTGGCCCCTTTGCTATTCTTTTGCCTATTCCAGTCCTATTCATTCCCAAGGTCAACCCAAACATAACCTTCCTCAAATTCACCCAGTGGAATGAGTCATTCTGTCATTTGGATTTCCTGATCCTTTCTTCATTCTAATGGAGAGGCTAGTTCCTCAACTAACAGACTGTGAGCAAGACGGGAAGGGAGGAGGCACTAGCCTAGAGCTTTCTGTGTGGTGACTGCTCAATATCTGTAATCAAATTAGCTTATTTCCTTAGGAACTGAATCTGCTGCTCCCTCATTCATACAGAAAATCCCCTTAATACATTTCTCAGAACATCTAATATGTGCAGTAGTGTAGCGACTATACTATCCACAGAAGGATTTTCATAGAGCACATTGTAGAAACCAGTGCACCCTTCTCACCTTAATCTTTATTTCAATTTAACTGCTGCTTCATGCCTCACGTTTTAGATATTCTATTTTAGGGAAGATAGGAAATCAGAATGAGGGCCAGCGTTGTAGGACAGTGGGTAAGGCATTTGTCTTGCATGTGGCCCACCTGGGTTTGATCCAGACACTACATATGACCCCCCACCCCCTACTCTGATCCCTGAATACAGAGCCAGGGTGAGCCCTGAGCACTGTTGGGTGTGACACTCCAACCCTACAAAAAATGAGGTTTTATTTGTGGGAGGGTAAAATTATCCAATTTGTTATTTATATAGGCACATTAATGAGAGATGAATTTTCTCTCTCTATTGAAAACAAATCTGTCTTGATTTTGAATTCTTTTGGTCCAAGTTCATCTTTGGTGGCATTCACAATTCTCTATGGTTTGCATCATGTAATTTAGGGGGCTCCACATAGCAGGGTGCCTTTCCACACAGCGTATCTGGTCTCAGATTTGGGTTTCATGTATCAGATTTGCACTATCCTTCCCTAATCACAGCACTCCTATGCTCAGACTCTTCTACCACTTCTTGTTCTTTGCTTCACTGTATCACTGTCTTCCCGTTCATCATCCATTTGCTCGAGCAGGCACCAGTAACATCTCCATATGACCTGTCTCATACAAGTAGAGCCCAAGGGCACTTGCTTGCTCCAAGAACATAAAGAGCCTCAAACCATTCCATCAGGTCATGGGAATGAGGTCTATAATTGTTACTGGTATTTGGCATATCAAATACGACACGGGTAGCTTGCCAGGCTCTGCCGTGTGGGTAGCATACTCTTGTAGTCATCTCAAAATCCAGCATTTATTGATGAACCGCGTATATACATCACTGTATCACTGTCTTCCCGTTCATCATTGTTTTGCTTGAGTGGGCACCAGTAACATCTCCATATGACCTGTCTCAGCAGAGTAGCGCAGCGGAGCGTGTTGGGCCCATATGACCTTTCACATGCAAGTAAAGCCCAAGGGCACCTGCTTGCTCCAGGAACATAAAGAGCCTCAAACCATTCCATCAGGTCATGGGAATGAGGTCTATAATTGTTACTGGTATCTGGCATATCAAATACGACACGGATAGCTTGCCAGGCTCTGCTGTGCGGGTAGCATACTCTTGTAGTCATCTCAAAATCCAGCATTTATTGATGAACCAGTGGCCACAAGCGGCTGTGCGCGATGCTGGTCTGCTGGGTGGAGTTCTGATGAGGGGAAGTCGGATGTGGAAAATGGAGGTCCTCATGGAGTGGAGGGTCGTCTGCTTGTTGTGAGGCTCTGCTGGGGTGGTGGGCCAGGGGCTAGAACCTGCCACCCCTCCCGGGCACCTCATGAGCGGCTGGGCACAGTGAGAGCCAGTAGCTGCTCTGCCCCATGTATGTCTCTGGATCAGCATACCTGGGCCGGATTAAAAAAGACTGCAGAAGGGTGGATCTCGATGAGCCAGGCTGTGATAGGCTGGTCTGCTGGGTGGAGTTCTGACGAGGGGGAAGTCCATTCTTTGCTTAATTAATTCCTAATTCCTCTTCAAGTTACTACAGAAACTATATTAATGATATGCAAAAGCTATCTTCTGTGTGCCAACTACTGGGAATATGAGACAGGTAGGACAGTAAAAAATAAGTAAGACAATTTCTTCAATTTCTCTGAAAGGATAGAATACTGTAGTATGAAAGCGTGTTTGGGATCAGGTTTTATTAAGTTGGTTATACGCTGCCACTTCTTAGTAGAGGGGATATTTGAGCTTATCCCCAAAGAAAACTTCAGAGATTCTTCTTAACTAGATCAACCTCCTTTTTAGTGTTCTCATTGTTTCTTACACACACACATACACACAAACACGTGCATCACTTTGCCATGTTATTAATCATGTTTGTTTATTGAAGTGTTGCATTGGTAAATGTCTATCCAAAGGCCCAGATTTGCAATGCTTGCCGTTTAGAATATACTCACCATGTCATGTTTCAAACTTCTATAATACCCTTAAAGTATCACTTTACTTGTATCACTTGTCTTCCGTTGATCATCGATTTGCTCGAGCAGCACCAGTAATATCTCCATATGTCCTGTCACATGCTTGTGTAGCCCAAGAGCATCTGCTCACTCCAGGAGCATAAAGAACCTCAAACCATTCCATCAGGTTTGAGGATGGAAATGGGGAATGAGTTCTATAATTATTACTGGTATTTGGCATATCAAATACGACATGGGTAGCTTGCCAGGCTTTGCTGTTCGGGTGGGATATTCTTGTAGTCGCCTATAATCTTGAGCATCTCTGATCAGCTATTCTGCTGTGTGGAGCTCTGACAAGCTGATGTGGAAGTTCTGATGTGGAAAAATCAGAAGGAGAGTTCTGATGTGGAAAATGGAGGCAGTCATGGTTTGGGGGTTCCTCTGGCTTCTTGCAAAGCTCTGCTGGGGTGGCGGGCCAGGGATAGAACCCACCGTGTGAACAGCTGGGCACAGGGAGATCCAGTAGCAGTTCTGCCCCATGTCTGTGAGACCATTAAAGTAGGAAAACAAATAGATCTTTAGAATTTATTCCTGAGAATCACTGTAAGCTTTAGCATACTACCACATCTATCTCTCATAGCAAGCAGTTCACTGTTTGAGATTGGTAAGACACATTTATCAAATTAATGAGTTGTCTCATGCATCTGTACCTATTAAACTAAAACACATAGTATTTAATGTCATTATTATCAACAAGGAATAAAAATGACACAGATTTAAATAAGAATTTGGGACAAGAGAAATGGTTTAAAAAGCACAGAATCAGGAATAGCAACTGAACATTCCCTGCTATGACACCTAAACCACACCCAACCCAACAAATAATGCTGTACTTCTTGAAATTCAATGATACACATTTTTATAAAGATACTATAAGGCTCAAGCATATTGATTCCTATAACAAATTAAAAGTCATGAATAAATTAGAAAAGAAGAAGAAAGATAACACCCAAATTCATAGACATCAAATATAGATATGTTAAGTAAAAATAAATGTATGTTCTATTATGACAAAAAGAACTATAGGGTTGTATTTTAGACATGGTAAACAAAATTTGGGTTTAATTTTGCTGCCATTTTCTCCCAATAAGAGGTATGGAGCATTAATTTATTGTTTGGACATACATATAAATTTTTCTTTATAGACAGAGCCTTACATATAAAACTCATGAAAACACAAAATCAATGAGCTTTGATGTATTAAAATCTTGATTATTTACATAGAGTTTGACACTAAGAAAATAGTAGAAGAAAAACAAAAAATACATATCTTATAAACATTCATAACATATAAAACCAGAAGGGTTTCAAAGTGATTTTCCAGACATTTTAAAATACATCAAATAATTGTGTGGGTATTTGAAAGGTGCTGGAACCACCTCCCCCACATACCTAGCTTAAATGGATTTCATTATGCACTTCTGGTTAGCTGAAATTTTATACTTAGAAGGTAGGAGGTCAGAAATGGTTTCATTATGTTTGCTATTCCTCCTTCCAGAGGTACATCGAATCCTTTTCCACTTAAATTTGTGCCAGCCTGGGAGATTTACTTTTTCAATCAAGCAAAATAGAGGTATTATTTATATCGTTCAAGGATTTATCAGAAGACCTTTTAGTTTCCCCCATAGCCTTCTGGAACATCATCCCTGTAGATCTGTGAGCTGCCTGTGAGATGCCACAGGAGATTTTTACTATATTGACTCTACCAGTGGTGTAAGTGCTTTGGATGTTACCTTTTTGGTTGACAGTGCCCTACTGATCCCAACTGTCCCATCATTCACATCTTAAATAAGTTGTGTGAGTGAAACTACATTTTCACAACATTGTTTGTGCCAGTTCAGTGCTCTTGAATGTCTTACATCAACACGACTTAAAAAAGAATTACATGGGAGCAGCCCAATTTTGTGTTGCACATATTTAAAAAGTATGAAATAGTTTTCTATCCATGAATAAAAGCTAAAAAAAGATCCCTCCTTTCTTCCTTCCTTTCTTCTTTCTTTCCTTCTCTTAATAAATGTCCCCAGAGATGTCCAAATTCTAGTGACTGGAATCTGTGACTATGCTATTTAATATAGGAATTTTTTTTTCAGTTGGGGTTAAATGAGTTTGAGATGGAGAAATGATTCTGAATCATCAACAAACCCAAGGGAACTAAGGCAGGAAGAAGGATCAGAAGACAAAGAAGATAAGGACTGAGATGGAGATCTGAGAAGAGAAAAGATAAGAGACTACTGGTTTTGAAGATCAAGGAAGTGGCCGTGAGCCAAGGAATACTGACAGACTCTAGATAGAAACTGAACAGGCTAAAATTATTTCTTCTTTAGAGTCTCTAAGTGAAATAGTCCTAGAAACCTATCTTGACATCACTTCTACAGATATAAAATAATTCTGTTTTTATATCACTGTTTGGAATAATTTCTTAGGGCAAATTGATCACTTGATCACTTGAATTCCGTTATTCATCGATTTGCTCCAGCAGGCGCCAGTAACATTTTCATTGGACCCTACCACTGCCAATGTAGCCCAATGGCATCTGGTTGATTCAGGAATATGAAGATGCTCAAACCGTTCCTTCAGAGACTTGACAAGGAAGTCTGACCATCTTGTAGGTGGGCGGCCACGTGATCTTTTGACATCCTGTGGGATCCAGTCGGTACCGACTCTAGTCCAGCGGTCATCTCCAAATCGCATTACATGTCCAGTCCATCTGATTTTCGATGCCTTGGCAAACGAGACAGCATCCCTGATTCTGGAATAGCGACGGAGGTCAGAACTCCAGATTCCTTCTCTCACTTGAGTGAGGCATGATATTCCAAGCATATCTCTTTCGATTCCTCTCTGGGAGACCCGAATAGCATTCTCATCCTGCTTTCTTAGGGCCCAGGTCTCTGAGGCGTATGTTAATGCAGGGAGAATGGTGGAGTCAAAGAGATGTGCCTGGAGTTGGAGGTTCTTTGTCCTTTTAGCTATTATTTCGATGCCTTTGAAGGCATGCCATGCCGGTCTCTTCCTTCTGCGCAGCTCAGGTTTTAGGGCGTTCATCATGTTGACTTCTCGACCTAGGAACACATAACTGCTGCATTCAGAGATGTCTATTCCATTGATAGTGAATGGGGCCTCTGGAACTAGTTCATTTTTCATAAACATAGTTTTCTTCAGATTCAGCTGTAGACCTATCTTTCCACATTCTCGGTCAAAGTCAGTCAGCATCTGTTCCGCTTGGCTAATGTTTGGTGTTATTAGAATGATGTCATCAGCGAAGCGGAGCTGGTGTAGTTGTCCACCATCTATCTTCACTCCCATTCCTTCCCATTCTAATTGTCACATGATGTTCTCAAGGGTGGCGCTGAAGAGTTTTGGTGAAATGGTATCGCCCTGCCGAACCCCTCTTTTGACATCAATGATCATTTCCTTGTAGAATGGTGAGATCCTGGTGGTGAATCTGTAATAGAGGTCATGAAGGATCTTGATGTATTGGGTTTGAGCACCCTGTTTGGCTAGGGCTTCCATGACCACTTCAGTCTCCACAGAATCAAAGGCTTTCTTTAAATCAATGAACATGAGACAGAACGGCATTTTGTACTCCCTACAAACCCCAATGAGTTTGGTTACTGGGTGGATATGGTCGATTGTGCTGAATCCTTTCCAAAAGCCAACTTGCTCGCATGGTTGTCCTTCATCTAGTGTTCTGCCAATCCTGTTTAGGATGAGGGCAAATTAGGAAAGTAAAAATTACTTGTTATTTTTTTTTTGCTTTTTTTGGGTCACACCCAGCGATGCTCAGGGGTTACTCCTGGCTCTTTGCTCAGGAATTACTCCTGGCAGTGCTCAGGGGACCATATGGGGTGCCAGGGATCGAACCCAGGCCAGCATAGGCCGGATGCGTGCAAGGCAGATGCCCTACCCGCTGGACTATCGCTCTGGCCCTACTTGTTATTTTAAAAGAACACTTTTACTCCCAACAGGCAGTTTACTCTAGTGACTAAGATAATAAAATCTGGATGCAGGATGTAAGAGATTGAACCCTCATTACACTTAGTGTCTTATCTTGGCCTGACTATTCTGCTCCTCATTTCTCCCGTTAAGTCAGGTAAAATGAAGTTACTGGAAGTATTCATCTTAATGGAGTTAATACATTGCAAGTGCTAAACAATGCTTGTGCTCTATTTATGTTAGCTATTGTAATTATTTTGTGTCTTTATGCATGGCAAATATAATATTTAAAATTTATTGTTGGAGATTATACCTTTCTTTTTCACTAATTAGAGTCATCTTAATAGACATTAGCATATTGTTTATTGTTTATATTTTAATGATTCAATTCACTTTTTCTGTTTTTTTTAAAAATGATGTGCCACTCTTCTAGAATCCAGTCCCAGCAATATTTTGACATTTTTCCTGCCTTTCTTTGGACTTGAAATGACTGAGGTAACACTGTCTCTGTAAGTTGAAGTTCTATTTTTAATTCACTTAAGGTTATATTATAGGCGTTTTCCAAGAAAAACTGTAATGTAGCATTAACTTTAATGTTAGAATTTGGTCATTTTATAGTCTTATTATTCTGAATAATAATAAAATTAATACTTTGTACATACTTTTACTATGCTAAAATGCTTATAAGTTTAGCATTGTAACGATTTAAGAGTGCAATTCAATGACATTATATTCACAATGTGGCACAACCATCAACCATCACCCCTACCTAGTTTCTGAACCCTGAATAAATATTTGCCTGAATTTTAGACTCCATTTGCATAATATATTCACACAGAGAAAAATATTGCATTAAAAGGAGTAAGGTTTGAAAGTATACCAGAAAAGTTGTGTTTGCTATCTTCCCAGTGTATAAGAATTGTGGTCTTCCCATATCCTCATTTATACTGATCATCATCCAAAAATAAGATCTTATTTTAAATTTGTTTCTGTTCGTTTGATTACTTTGAGACTTAATGTATTCTAATATGTTAATTAATCGCTTGCATAATTCAACGTATGTTATTCATCCTTAGCTATTGGGATGTTTGTATTTTTTGTTTTGTAATGAAAGGAGTCATATTCTGTCGAATTGAATAAATTTGTATTAGTATTCATGCAGGAAGCATGGAGGAGATAGAATATGTCTCAATACAAAAACCAATAAACCACAGTTTTGATTGTGAGAGAAGTAGAGGTTGAAAGAAACAGAAGTGAAGGGATGGAGTGGGACACAGTCATTACTATGTTCTACAGAATTGGATGTACTTTTTCATGCTGCTTCTCCAGGAGCTGCCAGAAGCATGAATGAAAGGGAACGAGAAGGTTGCAACTCTGACTAGAGAGCTCTCTTTATCTTATCTCCTATGTCCCTATGTCAGGTTTTAATGAAAGAAAGGATTCTGTGGTAAAACATTAAAATTTTTTTACTGTGGGGCCGGAGTCCAGCAGGGACGGTGCTGACCTTGCATGGGGCCGACCCCAGGTTCCATCCCTGGTGTTGCATATGTTTCCCTGAGCATCAACAGGAGTAATTTCTAAGTGCAGAGCCAGGAATAAACTCTGAGCACTGGGTTTGCCCCAAAAAAGCAAACAAAAAATTTTAATTATGATTCTGTGGGTTCTAATGCTATTAAGAATGGTTTCTCATGTGCACTATTCCAACACCACACCCATCACCAGTGTAGTGCTTCTCTCCTTGAAGGACACCAATATTGCTCCTGCTTAATTGGCCACTCCCCAACTTAATTGTGTGGATCATTTCTCCATTATGTTGCCTTTGGATTTTTTTGTTGTTACCAGGCTGTGTATGTTTAATTGTTACATATGATAAAGATCATTCTGTATTTATCCAATTTTGTAACTGATTTCATTCAGTATAGTACATAAGAAAGAAGAAATGAAAGAGAGAAAGAAGGAAAGAAAGAGAGAGAAAGAAAGAAAGGAAGGAAGGAAGGAAGGAAGGAAGGAAGAAAGAAAGAAGGAAGGAAGGGAAGAAAGGAAGGAAGGAAGGAAGAAGGAAGGAAGGAAGGAAAGAAGGAAGGAAGGAAGGAAGGAAGGAAGGAAGGAAGGAAGGAAGGAAACAAAGAAATCTGGGGTCAGTGTGATAGTACAGTGGGTAGAGCATTTGCCTTGTACATGGTTGATCTGGGTTAAATCCCTGTTACCCCAAATAATCCCATAAGCCTGTGAGGAGTGATCCCTGAGCACAAAGCCAGAGAAAGTCCTGAGCACCACCAGGTGTGGCACCAAAACAACAACAAAAACAAAAAAATATGGCTTTGGAGTCAGAGAGATAACTCATGGCTTTAGTCACTTGAGCCCCTATTTGATCCCTTTTACCACACTGTTCTACAAGTATGGTTAGGAGCTACCTATAAGTACAGCAGCCTCTGAGCATAACAGGTGCGGTTCTCAAGCCTCCAAGTCAAAACAAATCTGGCTTTAAAATGTTTGTGTATATCACATAAAATACTTGTCAAACCTTGTTCCTAGGACTGTAGAGATAGTTCAATGGATGAGTAAATGGAAAGTACATATGAGACCCCGGTTCTATCCCCAGCACTTCATAACCAAGCACCAGATTTAACACCTGTACACTGCTGGGCATGGCCCCAAATCCAAACCAAAAAGGAATAATTGCATTTCCTAAATCCTGACCTGTCGGGAGCACTGCCTGAGTCCCCGACAGTGCCGGGAAGCGAGTTCCCTTCTACCTCCGGGCCGGCGGGGGAATAGATGAAGACTCAGGAATCCGATGCAGTTTTATTTTTTTTTTTTTTTTTTTTTTTTATTATACCACCGTGAAACACACAATTACAAAGGTGTTCATAATTGGTTCTTGGTAATACAGTATTCCAGCACCCATCCCTCCACCAGTGCCCCATTTCCACCACCAATGTACCCCTCCCTCCCGTCCCCCCACCCGCCTTAATAGCAGGTACCCCAGTTTCCTCTCTTTCTCTCTCTATCTCTCTCACTGTCTCTGCCGATGCAGTTTTAAAAGGACTTTACTATCACAGGTTCCAATATACAATCCAAGAGCAGGGAAAACCTCCGGACTCTGGGTTTCCAGCTAGGCCCCAGCCAGGTGTAGGCCAAGATGGCTGCCACCACGTGTTGAGGCCCAACAGAGAATGGGGAGGATGGAGAAGCAAAACACCAAGAAAAGTCAAAATGGCAAAAGGGGGACGAGAGAGAGAGAGAGAGAGAGAGAGAGAGAGAGAGAGAGAGAGAGAGAGAGAGAGAGAGAGAGAGAGAGAGAGAGAGAGAGAGAGAGATGCTTTTTTCTTGCAGCTTATTTTATAGCTAGAAATCTGCCCAAACTCCCCAGCCTGGCCCATTCTGGGCTGGGCTATCTAGAGATGAAAACAGGAAAATAGCTCTATAGAAATGTAGCAACTTCAGGAGACCATCCAGGCTGTTTACAAGGACCCAGAGCTAATTAAAAGCCTCCTAGCAGAGCTGGGAGAAGCTATAAGCTAAATGTAACTTCCCCTGGCAGGAAGGATCAAATGCCCTCAGGTAATTTTTCCCAGCACCTCACCTAATGTCTCGAGCCAAGATCTGCCTGGAATTGCCTTTATAGGGTAGAGAAGGGGGTTTCTGAGATGGCATGTCTCTGTATCAAAGACTAATACTAATGCCAGTTAAATATTTCTCCAAGCCTTCACAAGAGTCTCCTCTACTTCACGGTAGTTTTGTATTTTAATTGCCTTTGAGTTATCAGGGAACCATGCTTGCTTGTTTGGAGGTAAACAACATTTCTCTCTGGTCTAATTACTGAGAGATCCAACGTGACCAGGCAAATATGCTGGTAAGATCTAGCTAGTCCCAAGATGATTGTGGTAGCATGAGAGAATATTTATACCAGCCAGTACAGAATACATGGTCAGATAAGACTGCCACATTCAGACTACCCCCCCTATCTATGAAGTGACCTGCATGAAGCAATCCAGGGCAGATGAGAGGCCTAAGCTTTTAGGTGTCCTGCAACACTGACCCAGAATATTTCATGAGTGGAGTCAGACTTTGTCATTTAGTCTATTGTGTTGTTATAGATTTCCCTGCTTCCCACACTACTGCACACTTATAAACACAATTTCATCCTCGTTCTCAAAGTGTGGGTTTTTTAAAAGATAATTCTAGGGTAATTAAAATTATCTCAAGTGGGAATTAGTAAAATTGGAATGACATTAAATAACGTGGAATCCCACAAAAATGAGAGATTTTTTCCTTCCTCCATCCTTTTGAATGCATTAAGGGAAGTCTCAGTTGGGTGTGAATGTATCTTTCATAGCCCTAGCATGCATAAACTTCTCTTTCAACTAAAAATTAGATCTTAGATTCAGAGATTTAACAGCCCAGAGATCTAGTTAAATATTAGTGACATTTTAGGAGGTTTTTATGTAATTACCTTCTGATTATGAAAACTTATATCGAATGTAATTTAGAAATAATAATTATGCCATTACTGCAAGATATGGGAAATTGATGAAGAGACATTCTGGGAGAACTAGTGGCAGCTGAAATAAAATAAATCAAAACTAGATATCATTGTTTTGGAACATGAGCTTCTGTATAGAATGAGCAGATAAAGGTCTGGGCTGGAGTGGTTGTTGTTTGAAACAGTAGCAGAGAAAGCTAAATAGCGTTAGAATGTGTCTAGACACTATGTTCTCAGTGGAGGAATAAGCGGGGAAACTCCCCATCTTTACAATGGAATCGTGGTGGATACTGCCAGCCACCTTAATAGGAGTAGAACATTTTGACTGTTTATTCTTACAGATGATTCAGGTTAGAACAGAAAACTAATGTCTATCTTCAGGGACACATAACGGTTCTTTGCAGGACTGAAGAGTAATAGGACTTGCCAGCTGGCAACCTAATATTTGGCAGGAGGCTAAAGATGCTTTCATGAACAGTTCAAGACAATTTCAGCCTCTAATGGTTTGGGATTACAAAACCAGCCCTGGATTACCATGCCATGTAAGGCTTACGGAGGACTGTAGGAGAGTTTTCTAATGGGTTCCCTTTTTAAAGCAGGTAGACACTGTGTTGTTATCAAATAAAAAGAGTCAGCTGAAAGAAAACTCATCAGATAGTGTGGATTTGAAAAGCCATTTCTAAACCAACAACCATGGTGTGCTTGACTGACTGTTCAGCATCCCTACAGGAGGTGTTATTTACAAGCCTAGCAGCTTCCCGGCACAATAGGCATTACTAACTGCAGTCTATCCTATCCTCTAATTTACTGAACAGATCTTGATTTTTAAATGTTAAACTATTTTCTATAGTGAAATCATTGTAAATGGAGGATATCTGCCACCACACCCCTAATGACTGACTCTGTAGATAAGAGCTAGAAGGGAAAATAGTGATTACAACATTTATAATGATTTCATCACTATGACTAGGGCTAGATAAAGCCACAGAACGATATCATTTTGGAGGAGGGATTAGGCGTGCTTAGGCCACTTCTAGGTGAACTCAGGGTTTACTCCTGGATTTTTACTCAGGAATCACTCCTCATGATGTTTGGGGAACCATCTTCAGTAATGAGGATGGAACTGGCGACAGCTACATGCAAAAAAAAACTTTAATCTTTGTACTAGAATTTTCTCTTCCATTCATATTCCCACAGTCTTCACTTTGTAGTACATTCTCTCAGAGGCTAGGCACTCCTGGAACTTGATATGGATACCTAGTATATCTTTTAAACCTGGGTATATTAGAGATTTCAATATAGTCATTGTTTTCAAAGAATTATTCAACACAATACAGGTATACCTTATTTTATTACACTTTGCTTTGCAATTTTCAGACATTTTTGATAAGACTTTGCTAAAGGCTTGGGTGATGGTTAGAATATTTTTAGCTATAAAGTGTACTTTCAGTTAACATATGTACATTACATGGTGTAAATATAATTTACATACAGATAGAGATACCCAAAATGGTGTGGCTCTTGTGATAATTTCTTTTTGCAGTGGTCTAAAACAAACCTATCATATCTAAAGGGTATTGTGTTCACATAAGCATAATTCCCTTGATTATTAAGAATAATGTGTTTTACTCAGGACACTTAGGTTACTTGTTTCTCTCCCACTTTTCCCTCCATTGGATGCTGAAAGCTGAGCCAGTGGACAGGTCAGTTCTCTCTTGCTTTGTTGCACTTTGATACCCAGTAACTCAGAAGAGCACAGTTTCTATCTACTGAGATTTTATTTATTTTATGTTTGGGTGGGTTGGGTCACACCTGGCGGTGCTCAGGGCTTACTCCTGGCTCTGCACTCAGGGTTCAATCCTGGTAGGGATCTGGACCACTTGGGGTGCTGGGGATCAAATCCAGGGTGACCGTGTTCAAGAAAATGTGCCCTGCCCACTCTACTATCACTATGGCCTCAACCTCTAGAGATTTTGTATTTAGTTTTATTTCTTAAATTTAATTCATTGTAAATTCTTTCATCCATCCATCCATCCATCCATCCATCATCCATCCACCCACCCACCCACCCACCCATTCATTCATTCATTTGGTTTTTTAATAACAACTGGAGATACTTAGAGGTTACCCCTGGTTATACACTCAGGAGTCATTTCTGGAGGTGCTCAGGAGACCATAGGTGGCACAACAAACCCAGGTTGACCATGCACAAAGCAAGTGCCTAGCCTGCCGTGTTGTCTCTTCAGCTCCAGCTCCAGATTTTTTACTTCATGATTTAAGTAGGTAGAAGAGAAAGATTATTTGCCTACTCAGTGTTATAAAAATTAATAATTGTGTAACTTGTTTTCAGTCTGACATTTGTGGCTCTGAGTTCATCCCAGGGGTCCCAGTCTTTTTTTAAATTTTAATTTGGCTTTTTGGGTCACACCTGGAGATGTTCAGGGGTTACTCCTGGCTCTTTGTTCATTCATGACTTTTTGGAAATAAAAATATCCCCCTATTCCCCACTGTGGTGGGGAGAATAAAAGGGAAGAAGGAAATGGGTACCCCTAAAATTTACTGGCTGCTTTTCATACCATCCTTAGAAAAAGGATCTGGTGATATTAGAATATAGTCAGTAGAAGTGAGATGGCAGATGAGGTATCCCATATATGGGGTCTTATAATTGTTGCAAAATCTTTTCCATTTTGACTCAAATGACTCAGATGCAAAACATCCCATTTGGTGTTCATATTTCTGTCTCTTATGATTCCGAGTAGTGAACTGAAAATAATGATCCAAATTTTATACTGAACTTGCTTTCTATTTCCCCAAGGGTGTGGACATTTCTCTGGTTCTCCTTCCCACACTCACTCCTCGGTGACCGCCATTCCTCCCATTAGGACATAGAATATTATTCATCAGGTAAAGCCATTACACTAATATTATCAGGAGAGAATCTCCTGTCAGAGATAAATCCTGTTTCAGGTGTAGGTGGTTGTAAGTCAGAAGTAAAATATCAGGATGGCATTTTAGCACATTCAGTAGGAATCTACGGGCTACATAAATAATATAATAAGATGCTAAGTCACTTAAATTTGCTTGAAGAATAATCTGAGCAGATGCTTATGTTTTACAGATGAGAGGTCAAGATCCTTTTGAAGAAGTTATAGTCAATATGAGAGTAAGTTTGTGAATAGTGAAATTTGAAGAAGCTACTCTGCAAGTCATTATGAGCCTGTTCCCTGAAAGTCCTTGTACAAAAGCAACAACTCTAGTAGTAGTTGCAAGACAGAGCTAAGTCGGGCCTCTCTTCCCTAGAATGACCCGGGCCAACCCCAAAAAATACCATCACTTGTATCACTTGTCTTCCCATTGTTGGTTCTTTTCTTGAATGGGCACCAGTGATGTCTCATTCATTGGGATGAGAACCATTATTGTTACTGTTTATGGCATATTGAATACACCAAGGGTAGATTGCCAGGCTCTGCCATGACTCTGGGTTCATCCCAGGGGCCCAGTCTTTTTTCTATGTCAGACCATTAATCATCCAGGGCCCATGGGGCAGAGCCCTGGGCGTAGACAAGCCTGACTCCTGTCTGCCACCACTGACACAGTCAGGCACCACAACTACACCTGCAATACTTTGAGAGGAAGGCAAAATACCATATCCACAAGGAATATAGGTATCAGATGATGTGACATCATCTGATCAGGTAACAAGGTATCAGATGATGTGAATGTCTCATTGTTCAACTATTATCTTGAAAGCTCCAAGAACTCCAAGTATCTATGAGATTTTAATGTGTATGAGTCAACTTTAATTTTTTCTTTGGTAATGTCAGACTGGGTGTGCGATATTTCCTTGGGCAATGGGACACAGAGGCAGGATGGTAATTTGCTAATATTGTTACTTTGAGGAAGATATATTGTGGCAAAAAGTTTAGGTGGTTAGAAATTATTACTCTTTGGCTAGTTGTTCATGCCCATGTTCTCTCTTAAACATGGATCTCATCTCTGCTCTCTCTGTCTCTCTTTGCTCACTTGATTGCTTGCTTGTTCTATTAACCTCATATTTCTCTTGAACATGCAGCTTTTTCCATGTTTTCTCTTCCTTATGCTTTTCAAAGTAAGTTTTAATAAATGGGGGCCAGAGCAATAGTACAGTGGGGAAGGTGGCCAACCTGGGTTCTATCTCTGCTATTTCATGTGGTTCTCCAAGCACTGTCAGGACTAATTCCTGAGTACAGAGACAAGAGTAACCCCTGAGCACTTCCAGGTTTGACCCAAAAAAGAAAAAAATTGACTCTGGTAGCACTTGCCTTCCATAGAACTAAACAAAGTTTGATCCCTGGCACCCTATATGGTTCACCAAGCTCCACTACCAGTGATCTCTGAATGCAGAGCCAGGAGTAATCTCTGAGTATCTCTGGGTTTGGTCATCCAAATTTCTTGATCATGAGAAACAGATTAGAATTGAACTCAAATACTATAACTTAGGTACCTTACCACTCCTTCAATTAACCTCCAACATTGGTTAGACTTTTTTGTAACTATATGGCCATAAAAAGTTACAATTTTCTAGTTTATTTCTTGGTTGATATTTGGAAAATGGTAGCCTGTTATAACTTGATTTGTTTTTTATTTGTTATTTACCTGATATTTCCTCTTGAGCCACTCTTTACTAAATACTTCTGAGCTCCTGAGACCTTAAATTCTTTCTGGAGTCAGAAACACTATCATGAAATTATGGTTTAGAATAAAAACATATTTTATCTTTTTCCTATTTCCAGCAGAGCTCTGAAAACCCTGAATTTTTTCCTTAGTGATGGGGGCCATAAAGGCACCTCCTGTCAATGAAGTAACTTTTTGGAATCCATTGACAGATGGGGGCTGGTTCCTAATAGAGACAAAGGTTTTATTAGGGGGTCTGAAACTCTCAGTTCACCCTTGGATATCCAGGGAGGACGGGGAGGGTTGAAATTTGAATGCAACTACCGTGGGTCAGTGAATTAATGAATCATGTCATTCTAATAAAGTTTCTATAAAAGCCCAAAGGGAGGGTTTAGAGAGTTTCCAGGAAGGTGAACACAGGGGATATTTGGGGAAAGTGGTGTGCCAGGAGGGGAGCACAACAGCTCCTTATACCTCACGTTATGCATCTCTTTCATCTAGCCCTTCCTGGAACTCTTTCCATGTACTTTCATATAAATTGGTAATATAGTAAGTACAAAAACTCTGAATTCTGTGAGGCTCTCTAGCTAATGAATCAGAACCTGAGGAAAGGATGTGGGATGTCTAATTTACATCTAGTTGGTAAAAATTCCAGGTAATGAATTGGACTTGTGTGACCAGCATCTGAAATCCAAGCAGAAGACTGTGGGAACCTTCAATCTGAAAAGCCACATCAACTTTATAAGTTTTTAGAGCCAAGGAGTCAAAAATCCTTTGCATTATATTTCTAGGGCTTCTTCAAAATTTTATACAAAAAAAATCTTTTTTTTTTAACTTGTTGGACAGTCAAGAACTCCATCTGATTTCAGCAGCTATTTGCTGAGTGAAGAAAAATAATTCTTTTTCCGAAGAATTTTGTTATCAGTAATGCTATGCACTCTGGTATTACACAGTTGACAACTTCAAAAGAGATGCTATCGGCATAAATAACACAGCAAGCAGAGTACACTTCTTTTACATGATTTAGCCAGAAACAAAAAACAAATTAGTTATAGTGACCAGAGGCGATCTGACTTCCTTTGACCCCTGGTCCTTATACATGTTACAGTTTTGACCCAGTACAAAGATTATATTTTTTCTCTAAAAGTGGTTACTGGAGCTCTAAGAAAAGAGACCCTATCCTTTCGATTACATATGATTTATGAACTGTTTAAATGATTTCCAAAGTCTGCCTTCACAGCCTCTTAGCCTGTCTGATAAATACAGCACAAAAATTCCTCTGGTTTGCAAAATCTGACTCTTCGTGTCTGAAGTCCCCTTTGGGCCCTTGGAGGAAGGAACTCTAAATCTCCAAAAGAGCTGCCAGTGACAAACGTCTACTGTGTTTCCTGATGGCAGGGAACAAAAGAAGTTTGAAAGAGCAAACTCACAGGCCATGGGGGCGGGGTTCTTCCCTCCTCTGGCTCTTTTGGAGTCAAATGCTGACCCATCAGATTTTGGACCTCCTTCCTCCTCCCCCTCAGACGTTCTTCCTCTCATGTTGTGGTCTGTTGTCCCAAAATATATCCTTTGGTTTCAAAGAAAATGGAATTACAGAAAACAAACGGAGTCAATTCCCAGTCCCACGGTTTCTCACAGCCAGGAAGGGAGTAGACAATAGGAACTGGGTCACCCACTTCCCCACCTCTCAATTTCCCCATTTTCACAGAAACATGCTTTTTAAGAAATCCCAAGAGTTCCCTTACAATGGCTGATCATAATTTTTTTTTAAAATAATATGACGCCAAACTTCGGTGAAAGAGAAAACCTCTTTTTATTGTTCCAGAGATCCTACTGTGTAGATAAATGCCCCTCAATGCATAAATACAAAGAAGTTTTATTTTTTAATTTTAGACATTAGCATGTCTAGACTTATAGGAAGCCATCATTAAACTGTTATTTTCAATGGGCCAAGTTCTCTTCCAATGCAACTCTATCTGGCCCAGCATTGAAATGAATCACAGTCTCAGAATGGTTTTGGCAATCATGGCTGATTCTTTCCAATTAATTTGGCAGACATCTTGCAACATCTTATTAACAAGGAGTTTAAAGATTGTGTGATTGTGTTTATGTATGTATGTGTGTATGTATGTGTGTGTGTGTTGCTCCTAACAAGGAAAAGATATTCTACCTGAGTCAGCCACTAACATACTTTCTCAACCTCTTCTGGCAAAAACCACTGGGTATAAGGTAATTTAATTCTGATTGGAAAGTCCTGGTTTATGTCCCTCAAACCTAACATATTTGTCTTAGAAGACACTTTGTCTTCTATGCGCCCCTATGAAGACATAGTCAATATCACTACAGTTACAGGATTTTGGCTCAAGATAGATTATTATTCCACAGCAACGATGAAGGCATCTGGGAATTATGAGCATGTTTATGAGTAACAAGCTTTGCAGACCCAGCTCCACCTTCTTCCCGGGTCTCACCACCACTGAGGAGCTGGAAGAGGAAGGACAGAGTGGTGTGGTATGTCAACTGGAACACCAAGTGGAAATAGTCAACTTGGACATAATTAAACCTTATTTGCCATCCATGAGGGGGAGGATTCCAGTGTTTGGTATCCAAGGGCACTTAGCCCACGCCAAACTGGCCTTCCTGTTTATAAGAGAAAAAATGCTTAGAAACTTTCATGAGCAAGACTTTGAAGTTTCCTTGAGAATAAGGCAAATGTTAGACAAACAACGCATACTGATGATTTTTTCTAAAAAATATATGAATCAGAGGAATTCATATATAATTTTGCTAGAGTGAGCCAAAACCTTTAAATATCAAGAAGAAGCAAAATATTATGCATGATATTTGTTTTTATGTGATAGCTACCAATCTGTTAGAGGAAAGATGATTATATGTTTCCCGGATTAGTGATAAGAAGGTCAAGACGTAATATTTTCTTAGAAAATGAGAAGATGAGATCCTTTTCTGACCGGTGCAGGGTTAGGCATCTTATGTAAGAAGCAGTTGACCCCATGCCAGAAGCCTCACACTAGGTTATGGCTTGTCAGTGATTGAGAGTGGTGTTATTGGCCCTACTGCCTATCTTGGCACAGCCTTTATTTCTCTAAGGCAGGACTAATGAGACTTGACACTGACTGCCCTCAATGAGACTTTGGAAAGTGATGACACTAGGCTTGGAATGGGCTTGCACAAGAGCACTGTTATCTGGCTCCTTTCCAAATGTTATAGATGCAAAGCATGAGCATAGAATTCTTGTGTGTGTGTGTGTGTGTGTGTGTGTGTGTGTGTGTGTGTGGAGGGCCAGGGATGGTGGGCAAGTGTGAGTGTGTCAGAGAGAAAATTGCAAGTTGCATTTTTTAATTTCTTTTGAGGGGCACACTGGAAGTGTTTGGGTTTTACTTCTGGCTCTGTGCTCAGAAATTACTCCTAGCAGGGCTCTGAAGACAATATGTGGTATCAAAGATTGAACCCAGGAGGGCTGCATGCAAGGCAAGCACTCTACCCTTTTGTACTATTTCTCCAGTCAAGCAAGTTGCATTTATTTCTCTTCATTTTTCCAAGCCTGAGAGGGAGATGGCCAGGGTTTTCACTAAGAGGCAGGTGTATGTCTTTCTCAACCAACCTGGTGGTTTTCAAGTAGAAAATTCTCTTTCCCAGCGCCCACTGTTCTGTGATGGTATGAATCCAATAAAAGGAGAAAATGATAACTAACATTTGGCGATAGAAAAACCTGAAATGGAGATGACAAACTACATAACAACAGAGTGAAACAATTCTGTTTAACTCAAAGTGGCTGCTGGAGAATTGCTTGGAAGATTTGGCAATGAGCACAGACTAGTTCCACGGAGACGTGTCAAGATTAACTTCTAATGCCCATAGCAGTTGTGTGAGCGCAAGTCAAAGCCTTGTGGCATGAGTTGTACAACAGACCCGGAGTAACCTAAGCAGATGGGTCCAGCTGCAAACCAGATTTATCTTGGGACAGCTGTGTGACTGAACAATGTTTAAGCCCAAATTAAGCAACTTCTAGAAATAGGTACAATACTTTCCTTTTGGGGTTCTTGTGTGCTTTTGTGACGTACAAAATAATGTATGTGCTCACTTATAATATCAGTTTGAAACTTGTAGCAAAGTTATAATACTTATAACTTATAAACTTATGATTAGCTTTTAAGTTACATAATAAATATGACTTATAAATAATATAAGTTATAATATTAACTGGTAAATGATAAAACTTTAAATTACAGCAATTTTGTTTGGGATTATGTCATTAATTATCCTTAATGGAAAGACACATTATTAGGACATCGAGTTAAGGAAACATTCAGTTTAATCTCAGCATAATAATGTAAGGATGATTATTTCTTTTTAGTCAAGGTCAAAATTATATTAATAGAGGAACACAGAATATTCAGAATTCAGAGTTTTCAGATACAAATGCAATGTATATAGTATAAGAGACAGCATTATGGGGATGGATTGAGGATAGTTTGGGTTTGTGGTGGGAGAAATCCAGCCCATCCCAGGATGCTTCTTATTACTATGTTGGGGAGAGTCTTGTTCTTAGTCCGAATCCTATATCTCTTAATGATAAGAAAGACACTAAACCGCCATTTAAGTTGAGTCTACAGATTTTTTTAGAATATATGAAAAGAACCAACCTATATGTATAAGGGAAGGGGGAGAGACTCAGGATTACTAAAAGAATTAGGGCTCTGTAACTGTCACTGTCACAGTCTTCCCATTCATCATCGATTTGCTCGAGTGGGCACCAGTAACATCTCCATATGACCTGTCTCATGCAAGTAGAGCCCAAGGGCACCTGCTTGCTCCAGGAACATAAAGAGCCTCAAACCATTCCATCAGGTCATGGGAATGAGGTCTATAATTGTTACTGGTATCTGGCATATCAAATACGACACTGGTAGCTTGCCAGGTTCTGCCGTGCGGGTAGCATACTCTTGTAGTCATCTCAAAATCCAGCATTTATTGATGCTATTAGATTAGGGCTCTAAAGGCAGAGATTATGTGCAAACAAGAAGGGAAGAAATAGGATGTCAGGATGTGTAGGTATTCTAAATGAGTGCTCTTCTTAAGGCAAGAAGTGCTCAGGTCATATTTCTCTATACTTTCATTGGTTTGGAACAATTTTATAAAAGTTTGAGTTTGAGACTTCACTAGGGTCCAATGCACTATCCATTCAGAAAAGAAGGGGAAATGTTAGTTTCAGGGAAATCAACTTAATTAGATACCCAATAGACTTTAGAAAATACTGTCACTGTGAGTTATTAGATAACATGGAACCACAGTTGGTGGTCATTCGCCCAGCTGAACAAATAGTGGAAAGCAGTTGGTTCTTAGAGAGGTGGGGAGAACATGGATAGAGACAAAATCTATGTTTAGGTGATATTTTCCTCATCATCACTACCACTACTACCACTATCACAGGGTTGCAGTCATCTTTCCATATTTCCCTTGATAGTTAAACTTTTCATATTAATTGCAAAAACATTTGAATTTCCCCTTCGCGATTCTGCTGTTTACTTGAAGGCTTGCACTCTCTTGGTACTGAGATTAGAAATCTTATTGGTATTCCAGCAGAAGCAGAGAGATTCCACACAGTCTTTTGTTATGAAAGCATTCCCTACTTACTCAGAACGGTGATATGTGACTTCAGAGTCAATGTCAATTGTATTTATTTGTATTCCTAATATACTTCTTTGCAACTACAGTAAAATCCTAAAAAGAAGACAGTTTTGAGGATCAGTGAGGAATATGAAATGAAAGGAGAAAATGGGGAGAATCTGGACAATTGTTCTTTCAGTATTATGTAGAATAGTGAATATATCATGAAGCAAAGTCCATAAGGCCAAAGACATTGAGACCTATGAATCCTGGGCCAAGAGTATATGGTGCTATATTGAAGAAGAGTAATTTTCTTGGAGTTATCCACCTTAAAAAATGACTGTCCTTTTACAGAACTAAACATGATACATTTTACAAGAAGTTCTGAGCCCAGGAGTGGGAGAAACAGTATAGCAGGTAGGAAACTAGCTTTGAACATGGCTGACCCAAGTTTAAGCCCCAGTACCCATATGGTTCCCCTTAGCACACCCAGAGTGATCTCTAGAAACTGCCGGGTGTGCCCTTCCACAGAAATAAATTCTGAACCAGACTCATTACATCAACTAACCTCGAGTTCTACTTTCTGTTCTCCTAATTAGGCAATCTCTTTTATTGCTGATTACCCAAACAATTCAGTTGCATAGCTCACTGCACACCACTGCAATGTGAACATATAGAGTGAGAATATTTGAAATGTTTTATTTTCAAATATTTGTGATTGACAAGTTATCCATTATTTTTTAAACTAAAGTTTGTCTACTTTAAATGTAGCAAATGATTTCATACTCTCCTCCCTCCCCTTTCCTCTCCTCTCTCCTCTCCTCTCCTCTCCTCTCCTCTCCTCTCCTCTCCTCTCCTCTCCTCTCTTCCCCTCTCCTCTCCTCCCCTCCTCTCCCATCATCTCCTCTCCTCTCCTCTCCTCACCTCTCCTCTCCCCCGTCCCTCCCCTCTCCTCTCCTCTCAACCTCTCCTCCCCCTGACCTCCCCTCCTCTCCTCTCCTCTCCTCTCCTCTCCTCTCCTCTCCCTCTCCTCTCCTCTCCTCTCCTCTCCTCTCCTCCCCTCTCCTCCCCTCTCCTCTCTCCTCCCCTCCCCTCCCCTCCTCCTCCCCTCCTGTCCTCTCCTCTCCTGTTCTCCCCCCCCTTCCCTCCCCTCTTCTCTCCTCTCTTCTCCTCTCCTCTCCTCTCCCCTCCTGTCCTCTCCCCTCATGTCCTCTCCTCTCCTATTATCCCCTCCCCTTCCCTCCCCTCTTCTCTCCTCTCTTCTCCTCTCCTCTCCTCTCCTCTTCTTCTTTCTCCTCTCCTCTTTTCTCCTCGACTTTCCTCCCCTCTTTCCACACCTTCTCTCCTCTCCTACTCTCCAGTCTTTTCTCCTCTCCTTTCACCCTTATTTGTGCTTATTAAAGAGATAACTGGTTCAGTCAGCATGGTAAGGTGGCAATACAATGTTCTTTTGACATTTTAAAATAATTTTGAAAAAATATCTTGTGATAGGAATTGAAAAATCACATTTAGAAATGCTTCCTAAGTCTTCAACTCTTCAGTTAATAAAATTATAAGCACTGTAATGTATAGAAGGGATTAACATTTTCTCACTTGTGTTTGGACTTTGCTTTCCAAACTCTCAAGGGATAATGAGATGGCAAATGAGTTAATATTTACTCAAGAATTTAAAGAAAAGCAATGTCTTAATCATGGACTTTTTCTTTTACCTTAACATTCATTTGTACTGAAGTGAGAAAGAGAAACAGTGACAGAACCAATATAAGTCTATTGTTTCTGTTGTCCTCCAAACCAAAAATTCTGTGAATTGGAATCACTCTAGGATAATAGTGTTTATCCCAGAGTTATTTTTCTTATTTTTATTTATTTTTTCTAAAAGGTACATTCCCAACATCAGACATGAATCTACAAAGTACATAGAAGAAAACATAGGAAAATGTTTTTATGACATGGAATCTAAAGGCATCTTCAAAGACAAAACACCACTGACAAAGCAAATGGAAACAAAGATAAACAAATGGGGTTATATAAAACTGTAAAGCTTCTGTAGCTCAAAAGAAATGGTGACTAAGTACAGAGGCAGCCCACAGACTGGGAAAGAATATTCACTCAATAGCCATCTGATAAGGGGTAAATATTCCAGAACATAACAGGCACTGGTAGAACTTTACAAGAACAAACAGCCAACCCCATCAAAAATGGGGAGAAGAAACTTTCAAAAAGAAGAAATTAGAATGGCCAAAAGGCATATGAAAAAGTGCCCTTCATCATTAATCATCAAGGAGATGCAAATCAAAACAACAATGAGGTATCATTTCATGCCAGAGACTGCCACATATCCAAAAGAGCAAGAACAACCAGTGCTGGTGTGGATGTGGGGAGAAAGGGACTCTCATTTACTGTTGGTGGGCGTGCCAACTGGTCCAGCCCTTTTAGAGAACAATATGGACATTCCTCCAAAAACTAAATATTGAGTTCCCATTTGACCCAGCAACATCACTCCTGGGAACATACCCTGGAGAACCAAAAACACACAGGAGAAACGCTATATGCTCTTCAATGTTCATTGCAGAACTGTTCACAAAAGCAGAAGCTGGAAATTGCCTGAATGCTGAAGAACAGAAGACTGGCTAAAGAAACTGTGGTATATCTACACAATGGAATACTATGCAGCTGTCAGAAAGGACAAAGTCACAAAATTTACACGCAAATGGATGGACATGGAGATTATCATGCTGAGTTAAATTAGTCAGAAGGTAAAAACAGATATAGAATGACATTCATTAGTCGGATATAAATATATACTAGTGCTCTACTAATTGTGGGAAATGTTAATGCCACACTAGAACTGAACATTGAATGTGCACAAAGGAATTTACATGATAATCCCTAAATGTCTGTAGGGCAAACCACAATGTGTAAGAGAGAGAGAGAGTGAGAGAGAGAGTGAGGGAGGGAGGGTGGGAGAGAAGAAAAGGAAAAGTACCTGCTATAGAGGCAGGCTTAGGGAGGTGGGAGGGAATTTGGGGACATTGGTGATGGGAATAGGGTGCTGGTGGAGGGATGGGAACGAGTGCTGAACAATGTCTGACTGAAATTCAATCATGAACATCTTTTTTTAAGTTTTTATTATACCATGTGAGATATACAATTACAAGGATGTTCATAATTGGGTCTCTGTCATACAGTGTTCCAGCGTCCATTCCTCCACCAGTGCAAAATTCCCACCACCCACATCCCAAACACTCCACCCCACCACCCAAACCCTGCCTGCCCCTTTTGCAGGCACATTTTGCTTCTCTGTCTCTCTTTGTTTCTATCCCTTTATTTCTCTCTCTCTTCTTTTACACTTTGTGGCTTGCCCTACAGATACTAATGATTTATGATATCTTTATGTAAATATTCAATAGTGAGTTCTAGTGTGACATCATAATTCCTCATTCCCCTACCCTCTGTAGTTTGTTGCAACTAGAATGATCATTACAGTGTATAAATGAGAAATATCTTGGGAAGGACCTGGTGCTAAAATGCGTTATAGTCTAAGATTATCGAGTGGCCACGGATAATCTTAGATAATCCACATGAGACCAAGCTGTGCAGCTGTAGATCTCGAGTGTCTATCTTCTGGTGGTTGACTGTGGTGGCTGGCAGCTCAGGGCCATGCCCACCAACCCAGAGTCTGGGGAAAGGTTGGAGGGGCCCAAATCCCTGCTCCAAGTCCCACCAGCATGGCCGTCTGCATGTTGAGCAAGCCCTAGGAGCTATGTAGGACTCGGCCAGGGACTGGCTGAACCTTTTACTTTTCCCCCAGGAACTCCATGGGCCGTTCCACATGAGGCCGAGCTGTGCAGCTGTAGATATGAACATCTTTTTAATTGTATTTTTGAATAGTGGTATAATAAAAAATTTAAAAAATGAATGAATGAATGAATAATAAAAATTATTTTTAAAGGTATATTCTCAGCAGAACTTTTCCTAGTTCAGCTAAGGGCCTCCTGGCTACTTCCAGGATTGCTCTGTAGCTAATATAGTGCTGAAGGGTTGAACTGAGTCTTGTCCACAGTAGGAATTTCTCTCCTTGGTTTCCAGAGTGATTAAAGCTGAACCTAAGTGGAGAATGCTCTCCACAGATTTCTCCTTGGGTGACGACTAGCTCTTTACAGACTAATTGTGTTCAACTCTCTAGCCAGAGCATTCCTCATCCAGTTGAGTGACTCTTCCCCAATGGCTTGCCCACCTAAGTTCGCACCACAGTTTGAAATTTCTGTCTTTGATTCCTCAGAGCTCAGATTCATCATTAGTGATTCTGTCAAAGCCATTTGATTCAGGATTAATATCCCATGAGTCTTTTAATAGTCAGAGCAAATAGAACAACCAGAACAATAAAGGCAGGAATAGTAATATCATTTATCAAGTCCTGATCATAGGCGAAGTTCTGAGTATATATCAGATATTACTTAATTTTCATAGCTTTTCTTTGTGTGGGAATTATGAGTATCTCATTTTACACAGGGAAGACAACAAAGTGATTCACTAACTTGAATCTTGTCACACAGCTTGGAAGGTGCTGTGCTCAGAGCACAAGTCAAGCCTCACAACTTTCAGGCTATAAACTCGAGATTTTCAAATGCTCCTTTTCTTTCAAAAGATCTTGTGACTTGCAAATAGAAGCGAATAAAGCATATTGAATGGTGCTGTTAGATGATTTAGGGAGATCTCAGTGACTCAGTGAAACATTTTACATTTCACAAATAAGAAACAGGTATTTGTTTTAAATTGCATGGTTAGTTTAAGGTGAAGGTAGTTTGGGATTGAAAAATTCTTCCATTCATTCTACCAAGAGCAGTTGAATAATCTCAGTCTCATATCCCCTCTGTCTCTGAAATCATGCCATATAAACAAATACCTAGCTACAGTGTCAAATATCTTTAAAGAATCTTAGCAACACCCACCAAATAATCCAGCATTTATGAATCACACAGATTTAGATGGTTTTAGGCAGAAATGTGGATCATATCTTCAAAGAACGCAAAATCTGTTTTTAGAAAAAGGAGTTGAGTTATCCTGTGCCTGGTTTCATTTTCAAGCAACCTCTTGGCCACTACATGAGGAAATTCTGGAAGTGAATTCTAAGGGTATTTCAAATAGTTTTATCAAAGTCTTAGGAGATGGAGTTTCTGCTTCTCTGTGTAAAAGTTCCCTATTCCTCCCTGCCCTCCTATCCCATATGTCAAGAACCTGAGGTAATTCCAAAGGAATGTGGCACTGGAATACTGTCAGCAGGAAACCCAAACTATTCCTTTTTCTCTTCCAGTTAGAGTTAGAAGATTAAAAAAGAAAGCTGAAACAGTTGCAACATGAAATTCAAAGTGATACTTTGCAAGCAGAGACTGATTCATAAGATTGCTCCCTATGGCCTCAAGGTATACTGATACCTCTAGTCCCATCAAGCCCTCATGAAAACTGTAACCTGTTCCCTCGTCAAATTGTTAGAAGTTAACTAAAAGAATACTTACTGGGAAAGACCCCAAGACCCATGCTCTACTTAGATATGGGAAATGTAAATATGAAAAAGTCCATCTTTGTCTAACCAGTGGTTGTCTGCCCTGGCCTTTCCAGTAAAGCTCCACAAAAGGTGAAGCACAGAAGACCTGTTGGTGCGCCATTTTTCTCTATGATACCCAGTTGTTATTATTAGAATGCTTAGAAATATATAATGGGGCTGAGTATGGTTCCATGACTGCTTCTGAGACCAATATTGGGGCAGATGGAGAGGTTGTTCATGGACTGGCTGTTACTTTTTGTATAATTTCTCAGAGCAGACACTAAGTGAACTGAAAGAAAGTTCCTAGTAGTTCTTGAATGAATGATTGAGTAGATACCATGACACTATAGAGACGAGGATGGGGAGTTGTAATTTTACCTGATTCATGTGTTCCTCTTACCACACACATGAAGAAGGGTTGGGAGCTGGAATTACAAAGCATCCTGTTTCTCACTATCCCCTCTTCCCAGCATTTCTTATAATTCTGGTCTCTCTGTGCCTTCTCCCAATTTCCCAACCTTCAGACATTAGCAAAAAATATTCCTTTCCCCCTTCTTTCATAAAACTCCAGACATCAGGTTGGGTTATAAGTTAGTTGGCTATAACTCAGCTGTGCTAACTCCAATGAAATTGTCACATCTCTTGGTGGGATCAGAAAGGGAGACAGGAATGTTTCCAAGTTTGAAGTAGAAAATTAGGATTCATTTGATTTCCTCAGAAATCTGTAAAAGTGAGTATACCGTACCTCAGTGGTTATATATTTCCTTCTAAGCATAGTTTATATTTTTTTTGTGAGAGCATTATCTTTCTCTAAAAGAAAAGACATTTTATTCCTTATGAAACAGTGTTTCTGGAATTAGTAATCTAACTTGCATTTGATTTTTCCCTTGTAATAGGACAAGGATGAAAACAGTTTCTGAGAATGAGTTTCTTGGCTGTTTAAAATAACAGCAGTAGCTTCATAGAGATACTTTTGAGATCCCTAAAGAGAAGATCCTAAAGACTCCCTGCCCAAAATGTCTGTTGTGACAATATAATCATCTGTAATGCTCAAACTGTTCTAAGAGCTGCATGATATATATGCACATGCATGAGCAAGTATAGTGGAGGGAAGTGTATGTAGGCATTAGGACCACTGCCTTAGCCTTTGTGGAATTGGGCTGTATATTGAAAAAGCAGAATTTCAAAAGAGATTAGTAGCTATTAGGAGTAGAATTGCTTAGGGAGCCAAGAAATAAGAAATAAAAAGGGAGTATTAATAATAAAAGCATCCAAAAGTTGTACCTTTTAAGGAATCACTATGGAGTTTAGACTTTGTAAGCAACTTAGCCTATCTTTTACTTTTAAAATTGAGGTGAGGCTTATCTATAGCACTGTATTTATTGTATTGACTTATCTACATATCACTGCATATAATGTATTTGCATATCTAAAGACCTATATGTATTGTATTGACTATTTACATATCACTGCATATATTGTATTGGCCTATCTACAGCACTGTATATATTGCAATTGTATGGATTTCCCCCTTGGCAACGCCTATGCATACAATACAGTACCCACCACAAAAGTCTTCTCATCATAAACCACCAACAAATTGACCCTTTCCATCATTTCCAACACATTCCTTCCCACTGCTACCTATTGTTCTGTTGTCAGAGTCCAACTGATTGGTTTTGTTTCATACTTTGCTTAGTTTCCTTATTTTCCACATGTGAGCACATATCCGCATATCCGTAAGGCAGAGCCTGGCAAGCTACCCGTGTTGTATTTGATATGCCAAATACCAGTAACAATTTTAGACCTCATTCCCATGACCTGATGGAATGGTTTGAGGCTCTTTGATGTTCCTGGAGCAAGCAGGTGCCCTTGGGCTCTACTTGCATGAGACAGGACATACGGAGATGTTACTGGTGCCCGCTCGAGCCAATCGATGATGAACGGGAAGACAGTGATACAGTGAGCAGAATTATGGGTATCAGTCTTTCTCCTGACTTAGTTCACTCAGCATATTCCCTGAAGGTTTATCCTTATTGTTTCAAGTGGCAAGATTTCATCTGTTACTTGGACTAAGTAGTTCATTGATAAGTTTAAACTTAGTAAGTTTTATTACAGTGACCACTTTTATTGTAACTAGGAATGATACTAATTGGGTTGGATGTTAACAGGAAAAGCAGAGGGAGAGAGGGAGACTGAAAAGATGGCTGAAGTCATGTCCCAGTAATCCTTGCCAAAAAATAAGAATTCTATATTTTCTTTATTCTATAAAAATCCATAGACTTTGCTTGCTCTGGCTTTAGTTTTCTTTTGTTCTTTCGTTCTTTCCTTCCCTTCCTTCCTTCCTTCCTTCCTTCCTTCCTTCCTTCCTTCCTTCCCTTCCTTCCTTCCTTCCTTCCTTCCTTCCTTCCTTCCTTCCTTCCTTCCTTTCTTTCTTTTCTTTCTTTCTTTCTTTCTTTCTTTCTTTCTTTCTTTCTTTTCTTTCTCTCTCTTTCTATCTCTCTCTTCCTTCCTTCCTTCCTTCCTTCCTTCCTTCCTTCCTTCCTTCCTTCCTTCCTTCCTTTCTTTCTTTCTTCCTTTCTTTCTTTCTTTCATCAAGGTAGTGGGATAGCTGTGTTTGTGTTTGAGGACAATTCTGATTGCATGGAAGGGATGAATTTGAAAAGGACAGAAGACGAAATGGAAGCATAAGCCTAAGAGAAAGAAAAGGGAATATATGAAAAACACAACCTATTCTCTCACCTATATTTTTATTCAACAGCAGTTCTTTTTTACAAGCCATAGTTTTTAAACATTTGATTCTTAATTTTTACAATAATACCAATGTTATTATTTTATACTTGAAGTACTATTATATCATGGCTAAGCACTGGGCTGTTAGGGATCCTTTCTCCATTATCCAAGATCCATAGCTGCCTCAGATCACAGTTATATCTCATAATTAGTTTCTATTGGAGATTGTCTAATCCCAATAGACAGTCCTTTCTCGAAAAAGTCTATCATCCATCCATCCGTTGGTCCATCCGTCCATCCGTCCATCCGTCTGTCTGTCTGTCTGTCTGTCTGTCTATCTATCATTTGGGGCCACATCCATGTGTGATCTGTGCTTACTCCCAGTTATGCACTCAAGGATTACTCCTAGTGGGCAAGGGGTCCATATGGGATGCTGAGAATTGAACCATGGAGGCTGTGTGCAAGGCAAGTGCCCTATTCATTATACGATCTTCCTAGTCTCTAAATTGTATGACCTTTAAATTGCCATATTTTGAAACTTAAGTGACATGTTAGGTTACAGTACTGTTAATTTTCATGGCCGTGATGTATACAAAGTTGCTGCACCTTTAATGTAGCAAAGTGGCATCACTGTCATTACATTACCCCACTGCACTGGTTCCCTTACATTTTTGTCTTGCCTTGTTTGTGTACGCCTTGACTCAGGTTTGAGCCTTAGGACTGCTTATGATTCCCTGAGCAGCACTAGAAGTGCACACTGAACACATAACTGGGAGAAGTGGCCCAGAAATCAAACAAAAATCCTCTAAATTCTCTAGTCCCTTATTTTGTTTCCTTATATACCATAGACAAGTGAGAGTGTCTCACTTGTCTAAGAAATGATTAGCTTACTTCTTATGACTTATTTAGCTTAATATGATCTTCCAATATTCCATTCAAGTTGCAGCAAATTAAGTTTTCATCTTTTATTATAACTACATAATATTACGTTGTGCTTATGTACCACAATTTATTTATCCATTTTTCTGTCATTGGACATATCCTGGCTACTATGATTAATGCTGCAATAAACAGATATGCATGCATCTCTTTGAACCAACTTTTTTGTATTCTTGTGATAGATACTGACAAATGAATCACTGGTATTATGGTATATCTATTCTTAGATATACCATAATTATTTTATTATGGTATTTATTTTTATTATGGATTATTTTTATGTTTGTTTGGGTGATATACCCAACAGTGCTCAGTCATTGCTTCTGGCTCTGTGCTCGGGGATCACTCCTGGTAGAACATGGAGACCATATTGGATGCTGATGATTGAACTCAAGTAGGCCACAAACAGAGCAAGCACTCTACCTACTGTATTATTTTTCTAATCCCTTTATTCTTCATTTTTAAAGAAGTCTCCATACTGTTTTACATAGATGCCGAACCAGACAAAATTCCTCAATCAGAGAGAGTTCCTTTGTCACTACATCCCTACCAATGCTGGCTATTTCCAGTCTTTTTGATAACTGTCAAGTTCATTGATGTGTAATGCTATCTTACTGTCATTTTGATTTGCATTTCCATGAAAATAAGTGGTAATGAATACTTTTTTCATATGCCAACTGGCCATATGGGAAGGTGTCTGTTCCTCTTCTGTCCTGATCAACAAGTACCTTAAAATGATCAGGCACTTTTAATCTTTATTATTAATATTAATGTCTCTACAAGCCAAATTGTGAGAACTTGTTCCAAAGTACAAATTATAATGCGTTAAAAATGATAAAGTTTTGGGTTCCAACACATCACAAGAAGATGATACCTGCATCCCTTCATTCAAGAAGAGAAAAAAGAGAAAAGGAAGAAATGTGAAAACTGTAATTTATGTATCTTCCTTTAACTATATAATTTTCCACCTTATTTTCTTCAAGTGACCTTTAAATCCCTATGCCTGGTACCACGCATGTATAAGACTCTGGGTTCAGTTGGTAGCACTGCCTCCCCAAAGACCCAGGCTTAGACTACCACCGGTTTTCCTAACTTACCTACACTTCTCTACTGTCTTACAAGAACTCTTCATTCCAGTGACATCAACTTATTTATATTCATCCTTAAATAAGCTCAAAATTTCTTTTTTATTAACATCTATGTTGATCTTTCACATTTTGATTCTGATACCACATTATAGGCATTAAATAAGGAATACAATGACTCTTCACCTAAAATGTATCATCATTATTATCCGAGTGAATCCTTTATCCTCTGTTAATATCTTGGGATCACAAACTCAATTCCTCTCTGACCAGTACCACTCCCCAGGGTGGGGGACAACTCTCACTTATAGGTGCATTATTTCCTCCAATGATTCTGTGACTATCTTGTGAAAAGAATTTACCTAACGATTCACAATGTGGCATTTTCATGTTGTACACTTAACTGAGTGCGTACTGATTTACTACCTGGGTTAAATTGATAGGGCACAACTCTGTTGAAAGCCACTATATTGTGGTAGACAAAAGCCAGATGAAGTTGTCTTTTGCTTTGGAACTTGGATCCTCAGACTCCTTTGGATGCACTGATTCTTTATGGATGCTTGTAACTCAGCTTTGAAAATAACCTTCAAACACAGCATTGTGCTTATCAGCAATCATATACCACAAGCTTCTTAGATAAGGACGTGGCTTGTTTCTTGTTCCAGTGTTATAAAGATATATTTCACTGGTTTCTGGTATCATCTTTCAAAACAAAGAGAATTAAGATCTCTTCCCCAGACACAGTAGACAAACTTGAAAATCAGTAAATTATGTATGTTTTCCATTTGAAAGCCCAGTCTTCTAAATGTGATATCTGCTAATAAAAGTATTCAATGTTCACAAAGGAAAAGAGTGTTAGATGACCTCAAATAGAGAATGGTGCTTAGCTGATGTCTGGATGATTTGAGAAAAACATGTCTTTGTGAATGAGAGTTTGAAAATTAATTACAACTGAAACGAAAACCCAAAGCAATTTAAACTTTTAATTTTAAGAGCTGTATTGAGTGCTGTGTGCCAAAAAGAAAATTGGTTTAGTGGCTTTCAGGGAAATCACAGAACATATTACATATATAAGTGTTTTTATGTACCAAGAAAAGTATTATTATGAATGTATTGATTTGCAGATATTTGTTATAATGAAGAGATGAATAAACCTAAAGTAGCTGCAGAGCACATATTCAAGAAATACATGTACATTATTTTTATAAGTAAAATTGTTTTCTATGCTTTTGGCTATATGTGTGTATGTGTTGTATGTTTCTTCACTATCACCATCTTCCTGTTCATCATCAATTTGCTTGAGCAGGCTCCAGTAACATCTCCATATGTCCTGTCTCATGCTAGTAGAGCCCAAGGGCATCTGCTCGCTCCAGGAACATAAAGATCCTCAAACCATTATATTAGGTCATAGGAATGACCTAACATAATTGTTACTGGTATTTGGCATATCAAATACAACACGGGCAGCTTGCCAGGGCTTGCCATGCCGTTGGCATACTCTTGTAGTCACCTCTAAATACAGCATTTATTGATGAACTGTGAGGCTGCCGGGCTGTGATAGGCCTCGTCTGCTGGATGAAGTTCTGATGAGAGGGAGGTCCAGATGTGGAAAATGGCAGTCTTCATGGAAGGTGGGGGTTGTCTGGCTTGTTGCGAGGCTCTGCTGGGGTGGTGAGCCAGGGCTAGAACCCACCATCCCTCCCGGCACCTCGTGAGTGGCTGGGCATAGGGAGAGCTAGTAGCAGCTCTGCCCTATGTCTGTGAGTTTCTGGATCAGCATACCTGGGCTGGATTGAGAAAAAAAAAACTGCTGCAGGGTGGGTGTCGATGATCCTGGCTGTGATAGGCTTGTCTGCTGGATGGAGTTCTGATGAGCGGGAGGTCCAGATGTGGAAAATGGCGGCCCTCATGGAGTGGGGGGTGTTGTCTGACTTGTGAGGCTCTGTTGTGGTGGCAGGCCAGGGCTAAAACCCGCCATCCCTCCCGGGCACCTTGTGAGCGGCTGGGCACAGGGAGAGCTGGTAGCAGCTCTGCCCCATGTCTGTGAGTTTCTGGATCAGCATACACAAGTTCTGGCAGTACAATCCAAGGTCAGGAAGATCCCAAACTTCCCATTGTATGTTTCTTAAATATATTATTTTCATTTATAATATCAGTCTGCTCAGCACTGAGAGATATACAAAGGGAGCATAAATTGATAACATATGTCACAGTGACTTTCCCTCTTCTTGATATAGACGGATTGATATAAACCTCATTTTCCTGTTTGTGGAAAGTTCCACACCTTTAGGAGTTTTAAACCTCAAACCAAAGATGAAGATCATATCTAAAGTGAATTTTATTAGAGAAGAATCACAATGTGCTTCTAACAATTTGTTCTTCTAATAATGTATAATTTAGCCTAACTGGTATGTGTATGAATATTAAAGACCTTCACCTTTGCATTTGGGGGTGGCGAAGAAGGGGTAGCTGACTTACATGCTTCGTCATGAAACATTTAGTTTAATCCTCTCTTTAGACTCTTTAGAACGGTTGAGAATTCTCTGGTGTCTTATGCTTTCCTGTTTGCTTCTTGCTCCAACATTTTTCTTTTGCTACATATTTTCTACTTGGAAGATCCTCCCACCATGTTGATTGGGTTGTTCTCCCAAAGTAACTCAATGTAGACATGAAACCAGCTTCTTTTCTTGATTTCTGTACCCACCAGATCCATAAATATAGCTGTCTTTACGAAAGTGAGAGATGAAGCCCCCATCCTTCAAGAATACAAGCAACTTAACAAGCAATGCCACTTATCTTAGAGAACTTCTGGTCGTTCTACTCCAGAAATTTCACCCCTAGTGAAACAGGATTTTAATACTCCATACACCATGTTGACAAGTTTGTATTTCTCTTATTCATTCTTCCCTCTCAGGCTGCTCTGCAATACTCCAGATTTCTTTTTTATTATTAATATCAATGTTGGTCTTTCACAATTTGATTCCGAATACCACATGATAGGCATTAAATAAGTGTTTGCTGAAAACTGAGTAAAACTTGTTTCCTAGTCAATGTGTGCATGAATAAAACCTGCCGCTAGGGCAGACTCGAAAGTCCTATTACAACACAACAAAGGTCTAGAAAAAAACCCTGACATTTCCTTTTATAGGTTCTATGCCCTGCAGAAGGAATTGCATTTTTAAAGTGTTCATCTTTTATTGTCTCCATTATATGTAGTAAATTATGAACCCATTAAGAGTCTTCAAATTTACTGATGCTGACAGGTCATATATGAACAATAAAGTTTCAGGTAAATAGGAGGGGAGAAAAAGATAATAGGGACTTGGAGGAGGGAATCAGTGCTGTGATTTAGGGAATAAGAAAAGGGCAGTTTAGGAGGCAAATTTTTATTGTTCTCTAAATAGGAATTAGACTTAAATTACTAGCGATGAGAGAATGAGAGGACATTCAAGACTTGGAAATAAGTGAGCAAAGGAAAGGAACCAGAGTGAGTTATCTTTAGGACATATTCATTAGCAAATCCATAAGGAATTGGTCAAAAAGTGAGAGTTCAATGTGTGTATGTGTGTGTATGCGTGTGTATGTGAGTATATATGCGTGTGTAAATGTTATTCTAGTTCCATATGTTTCCTTCAAATTCTACTTTGATGTCTTTACCCCCAGGCACCTTGTAACTCTATTTTGGAGATAGGCCCTTTAAAGAGGAACTAAGCTAAAGAATTTAAAGACCTTAAGGGTGTGCCATAATCAGTCTGATTGGAGTCATTGTGAAAGGATATTAAGATATATATAGAGAGAGTTATTAGGATGCAGGCACATTTCTTAGAGAACAAAGACCTCATGAAGAAACAGCAAAAGGGGAGGCATTACAAGCCAGGGAGAGAAGTAGCAGAGGAATTTAATCTCGCCAGCACCTTGATTTTACACTTATAGCCTCCAGAATTGTAGGTGAAAATATATTTATTAAACTCCTTAGCCAATGGCAATTTTTTTTGGGGGAAAGTGTACCAACAGTGCTCAGGATTACTTACTCCTGGCTCTGTGCTCAACAGTCACTCCTGGAGATGTTTGAGAGACCATGTGGTATCATGGATGGAACCTGGGATGGTGGATGCAAGACAAATACTTGTCCACCTTACTGTCTCTCTACCCCAGTCTATGGCATTTGTTATGGAAGACACCAGAAGCTAATATGCAATTTCTTGGGGCAGGAGGAAGGGATAGAGCTAAAAACACAATAGTGGTCTTCCTTAAAACTAAAAGGTACATAACTTTCTGAGACAGTGTGGTCTTATTGTTTAAATAAGATGAGGGAGTCAACACCAGATGACTTAACTCTTCTTGATTAGATTATATGGTGACTTGCAGAGCAGCGAGAGTTAAGCACTTTAGATGTAAACAATTTAGGGAAAAATAATTTAGGGGGAAAAACTTTAGACTTCATTAATTTGAAAAGGGAATAAACCAGTTTTGGAGAAACGCACAGCGGGTTATGTACCTTGCATGAAGTCGACCCTGACTCTATCCCCAGAATCCCAAATATGCCCAGGAATGATTCCTGAGCAAGAGGTGGGTGGGGCATTTGCCTTGCACGTGGCAGACCTGCGGTTGATTCCCAGAGCAATAGGTGATCTAATTCTGCCAGGAACACAGAGCCAGTAACAACCAGGGAGTAAGCCCTGAGCACTGCCGGGTGTGGTGTCCCCCCCCACCAAAATTGATAATTATTATTGGAAATTTTTTTCTTATTTTACCCAAGGGGGTGTAAATGTTATTTAATTTATGAGTACTTTAAAATGTGTTGGTATTTTGCTGTTATTAATTTATAGCTATAGTTGGGGAGTGTGTTTTATGTGAATTAATTTCTTAAGATATTGTTTTAAATAGACACACTGTGGAGGGAAGTGACACTGGTGGTGGGGTTGGTGTTGAAATATTACATGCCCAAAATTCAATTATCAATAACTTTGTAAATCTTGTTCTTTAATAAAATCAACTTAATTTAAATAAGACATTAAAAATGATTCAGAAATACAGTAGCACTAGCGGTATAGAGAATAGGCATTTTTAAAGCGATGATAATAAAGAGCAATTGTAAAATTAAATTGACTTTTTAATACTTAAGTGGTTTTTTTCCAGAATGATCAGATTGTTTTTCATTTTCTTATACCCCAAGCCTGCTTGAGGCTTTCAGCAAGCTTTCTTTCTCTCTTAAACCTTACCTCTAGAACGATTTTGCATTAAACCTTTCTCATTGGTCTTGAAATTGTAGCAAAATAAACACATTCAAGAAAATTATTTTGACCAAGCCCGAAGTCGGAACAGTGGGTAGGGCTTTTGCCTTGCATGCAGCCAACCGGGTTTTGATCCTCGGCTTCGCTTTATGGTCCCTCTGAGCACCACCAGGAGTAATTCCTGAGTGCAGAGCCAGGAGTCACCCCTGAGCATCGCCGGATGTGGCCCAAAACAGGAAAAAAAAAAATTTAAAAATACCCTTTAGTTGAACTTTCCTGGGATATCCTAATTCGGGTATGCCCTCTCTGAGGCTGAGACTGACCCTGGCTCATACAGACAGGGACCTTAAAACGGCAACGTGCCGGTGTTCTGAGAATTCATGTTTCTCTAGTGAATCAGAAGCTGGCAGCTGAGCTGGGCTTCTGTGCTTTCTTCCCCCACCCCCACGAGTGGTATAAATCATCAATTCTCTTTTCTATTCCTTTAAAGGAACCCTTTTCCAGAAAGTCAAGGGGGAGGTAGACACTGCTCTCTATTGACTGATGTGACTCCTAGGATTACTGAAGCGTCTAGTGAAGACCTGCAGAGATTGGTAGGCAAGCAGGAGAAAGCGCTGCAGTTAGTGGTAACGTTGCTGAGTCACTGATTCATCCTGAGTTTGTCCCATTTTCAGCTGCCTTGTTACATCAAAGAACTTCTAATTTGGTCGTTGCAATTCACTTCTCTATTACCTTCAGCAGAAGAAAGTACTGGAAGTACCTTCTTTCCTTGGATGTGCATTTTTAAAATATATGCATGGTTGAGTTGATACATCACTTTTCTTTTATTTACCATGTAGCAACTATATGATTTTTTTTCTATTCTGTCTCTTTAAGATTTAGTTTCTAGAACTTTGGAGCTGAAAATGGCTAAGAAGATCTCTCTTTCTCTTTCTCTCATTTTTTTTTTTGACTTTTCAAAATCATCTTGTTCCTAAAGCAAAAAAAAAAGTGTGTGTGTCTGTGTATGTGTTTAAATCATGCTTTATTTATTTAAGCTTCTGAGTAAAATTTTATTTGCACAAAGAATTCTCCAGCCAAAACCTAATCTAAACAAAACAACAAGCAAAATGAGGGTTTTGAAATTGCTATTGAATATCAAAAATTCCAGCTTCCTTCCATTCCCATTGCTATGCAGTTAAATCTCGCTTTTTTTTCCATGCCACAAGTATTTCTTAACTACTAAATATGTGATTTCCATGCTTCACTCCCCAGTTAAATCAGTTGTTACTGTGTACTTGCTATTTATCCAGAATTATGCTGGGTGCTAGAAGTCAAGGATTGTCTAGTAGGGAGAGACATTCCAACCAATAAAATAGCGTTCTATAGCACCAAAAACTACAACAATAATACCATTTCAAAATGAATGTATTTTTTACGTCATGTGACCCCCAACCAAGCCCCTATATATGTACTGTTTATTTCAGAACTAGCGACCTTTCTAAGTCTCTATATTGTAATTGAGAGCATTAGCCAGAACATCAGTGATATATTTTTTATCCAAAACGTAAAATTCATAGAGCTCCAAAATGTTAGAGCCATGTGCATCTTAAAAACATTAAGACATGAGTACTTGGAGGCTATGGTAAGAATGCAGTAATTCCCAGTAACATGTTCATTTGATACAAAAATATTTGATATGAAATACAGTAATTTACAAGATGATAATTTTGATATAAAATATTGTATTGCAAAATGTCCAATAAATGGCCGGAATGACAGCACAGCAGGGAGGTATTTTCCTTGTATGCTGCAGACCCGGGTTCAATCCCTAGCATCCCATATGGTTCCACTGAACACCACCAGGAGTAATTCCTGAGTGCAGAGCCAGGAGTAACCCCCTGAGCATTGCCAGGTGTGACCCAAAAAGCAAAAAAAAAAAAAAAAAAGTCCAATAAAATGCTGATTGACCTAATTAATTTTTTTTTTTATAAATTAAAATTTTAGCTTGGAGTAAAATTAACTCAGAATGTACTGATCAATGAATTTGAACACGTCTATTGATTTGTTTAATCATCGCCACAATAAAAGAAGTGAAGTAGTAGATCCATCACCATTAACACTCCTTTGTGGCTGTACCTTTCCTTCATCCTAACCTTCCGCAACCACTGAGCTGTTTTTAGACCCTGTTGCTCTGTCATATTGGAATATCTTTGAAATAGAATCACATAATGTATCTCTTTTTGAGCTCTTGTATCTCTATCTCTTCTCTGAGCACCAGCACCCTTGAGATTAATCCTGGTGTCTGTGTATCAATAAGTCACTATTATTTCAACCATCCAATTGTATGTTATACTGTAATTTATCCGCTTTTCCACTGAGAAATATTTAAGTTAGTTCTAGGTTTTTGTCAGTTGGAGTTAAAACTGCTGTGAAGTTTTGTGTGCAAGTTTTGGGGAAAGCATAAGTTTCTATTTCTCTTGTGGAGTGGGATTTAGGGCACATGTGTACTTTACTTAAATTGCCAAACTGTTCTCCACAACTTTCCGATAAGTCCAAGAGTTCCTATTGCTTCTCATCTTGACCAGTACATTGCATTGTCAGTATTTTTATTTTAGCCATTCTATTAGCCATTTTAGCCATTCTATTTTAGTCATTCTAGTATCAATGGTGAATGCACACAATGTGCATTTCTTTCTCCCTTCCTTTCTTCCCTCTATTTCTTCCTTTCTCACTTTTTTTCTTACTTTCTCTCCTTTCTTCCTTCCAGTCATCTCTCCTTCCCTTTTTCCTTCCTTCCCACTTCTGTCCTTTTCTCCCTTGTTTCTTTTGTCTCTTTCTTTCTTTTCTTCTTTCTTCTCTTTTTGCTTATTTGGGACCACATGGCCATGCATAGGGCTTATCCTGTCTCTGTGCTCAGTAATCATTCCCTCATGGTTACTTGGGGGATCAACCCAGGGTCAGTCATATGCGAGGCCATACACCTTGTCCTGTGTCTCCACTATTTTTTTTTACTTATGCAAAATAATGCTTCTTACTTGTGGATAGAAGCTTTTGTTTTGTTAAAACACAAATTAGAACTAATTTGATGTTTTCATATATACAAACCTACCATTAAGCATTGCATTATTTGTGTAGATTACATATCAACTATTTTCTGAATGTGATATAAACAACATCATTAAAATAATAAAATGTTTCCCTAACAAACTTTATCAAGTTTTATAATAGGAAAAAAAATCAGGTAGTCATCTTGAGTGTGTGTCTTCGCTATTAGGAGTGCTTTAATTTCTTTCATAAGCTACTTCTAGTTTTAAGTATAGATCTTATATATATTTTTCCAGATTTATGCCTACATATTTTATTTTCAGTCATTACATTAGCACAAATTTTAATTCCTAACAGTTTGTGGTTAATGCATGCAATTACGATTGCTTTTATGTGTTGACCTTCTGTCATGTGACTTTGTTAGGATTACTTATTTGTCCATTTAAGTTTTAGCTAGACTTCTTGGAATTTTCTATGTAAAATTACATTGTCTGTGAAAGGAGTAACTTCATTTCTTCTTTAAATCTGTGTTTTTTCCTTTTGTTTTTGACTTAATGTCTTGGTAACAATTTAACATACTATCGAATCAAAATGGTCAATGTGGATATCTTTGCATTATTTTTGATCCTGAAAAGGAAAGTATATCCTGTTACCATGAAATATTTTGCTACTTATAGATGATTAATTTGTGTAGCTGCCTTCTATCAGATGTTGGAAGTGTTTTGAAGTATCAGTTTCCTTAGAATGTCTATGTTACCTTAAATCCTGAAGAATACTTTTTTAAAATTTCTTTTGCTTTTTTTTTGGGGGTCATACCCAGTGACACTCAGGGATTTCTCCTGACTCTTTTGCTCAGGAATTACGACTGGTGGTGCTCAGGAGACTATATGGGATGACGGAGATCAATCCCTGGTCGGCTGAGTGCAAGGCAAATACCCTACCCACTGTGCTATCACTCCAGCCCCAAGATTACTTTGGTAGTTACAGAATTCCAAATTGAGAATATTTATCAGCACTTTAAAAATGATGTTTTAAACCAGAGTGCCTGAGAATCGATGACTGGATAAAGAAACTTTGGTGCATATACACAATGGAATACTATCCAGCTGTTAGGAAAAATGAGTTATAAAATTTGCCTATAAATGGATGGACATGGAGAAGATTATGTTGAGTGAAATTAGCCAGAAGGAGAGAGACAGATACAGAATGACTGCATTTATTTGCATGACATAAATATATGTACATATTATGATACCAATATCCAAGGTCATGTGAAACATGTATCAAGAGGTCTCTCAAAGGTGGGAATTATCACAAATGTGTGGGAGTCAGAGGCTAGATAAGACAGAAAATGGAACAGTGCGCTAACAATTGTCGAAAATACTAATACCAACCTAGAACTGAGTATTAAATACAGGCAAAAATATACACATGACAACCCTTTAATGTATGCTCTGTAATCCATAGTCTGGAAGGGAAGGAAAAGAGAAAGAGAGAGAAAGGGAAAGAAATAAAGAACCTGCCATGGAGGTGGGCTGGGGAGTGGGGAGGGAACCGGGGACATTGGTGGTGGGAGATGGGCACTGGTGGAGGGATGGGTGCTGGAACACTGTATGAGCAAAACCCAAATATTAACTTTTGAATTGTATATCTTTGTAATTGTATTTCTCACGGTGGTATAATAAAATACTTTAGAAAAATGATGTTTCATACATTTATGGCCTGATAGATTCCCACAATAATCTGCAGTTTTAAAAATTGTTTTTAGAGTAGATACATTATTTTTCTCTAATTGATCCAGCAATTTAATTTTCTTTGTAATTTTCATTAGTCTGAATATTAAGCATATGGTTTGGGGAGTCTATTCTGTTTCGGTTTTATGAGATTATTGAATCAGTTAGTTTATGCCTTTTGCCAAGTTTTTGAAGCTCACAACCATAATTTTCTCTCTCTATCCTTTTTGGGAATCTGATAAGATGAATGTTAAATCATTTTATTATCTCACAGGTCACTGGAAAAATGTCTACTTCCCCCCCTTTCTCTTATGTTTCTCAGCTTAGATCATTTCTATTTTCATCTGTATTCTATTTCTATCTAGACTAAAATTTACCCTTTACTCTCATATCTTCACCCTGCTATTGAGATTATCTAGTGAATTTTAGTTCGATTTCAGTTATTGTATTATGCATTAAAACTTTTTCCACCTGGTTTTTTTTTGTTTTACATTTATTTGCTGATTCTTACTATATTTCTATTTATTCCAAGAGTATTTGCCTCTTTATTCAAGAATTTCATGATTGTTGCTTAAAAATCTTTTCTAGGTTATTCCAACATTTGTGTCATCTTGGAATTAATATCTGTTTACTGTTTCTGAAAGTGAATTGAGAGTTTTCTTATATTACAAAGACCATTTAATTTTGACCTATGTACTAGGCATTTTGATTATTGTATCAAGAATCTTTTGGAAAAAAAATGGCATTCTTCTAAGTAGACAGTCAACCAGGTTAGATTCAGAATGCAAATTTCTACCAGCCTTTTATGTATTATGGTTTTAATATTAGTTCCATTTTCAAATGTTTTATTTATTTATTTTTATTTTTTTATTTTTTTGCTTTTTTGGGTCAAACCCGACAATGCTCAGGGATTACTCCTGGCTCTGCACTAATGAATCACTCCTGGAGGTGCTCGAGGGACCATATGGGATACCGGGATTGAACCCGGGCCGGCATAGGCAGGCCACGGCAAGGCAAACGCCCTACCCTCTGGGCTATCACTCCGGCCCCTCAAATGTTTTAAAACCCCTGGTTAAAAAGTTTTCATAACTTTTTGAAAAGAATAGATAAGCTGGTAATCAAGTACGAAAATACTCAGAAATTAAAAATAAAGCAAAACAAATAATTTGCAGTATTATTTTTAAATGTTATTGAAATACCATGAGCTACATAATTATAAATTTGTTCATGATCATGATTGAGTTTCAGTAATATAATGTTCCACCACCCAACATTTCACTGTGTACATTTCCCACCACCAATGTCCCGAATATTCCCCACCCCAGTCTATTTGCTTCTTTGGCAGACTCTCTCTCTCTCTCTCTGTCTCTCTCTCTCTCTCTCTCTCTCTCTCTCTCTCTCTCTCTGGATCTCTATCTGTATCTCTGTCTATCTCTATCTCTGTCTCTCTATCTCTATCTCTGTCTCTCTATCTCTATGTCTGTCTCTATCTTTCTCTCCCCTTTTCTTCCCCTTTCAGGTACTTGTTCAGTAGTGTTACTAAAAGAGTTTCATACATATGGCACTTCCTTCTTTCAGCACTCAATTCTTGTCCAGAATGATCATTTCTAACTATCATTGTTATTTTGGTAAGATTATGATACAACTGTCATTGTCATAGTGGAATGATAGTTGATGATAATCTCCGGTATTCTTATAATGAGCCATTGGTAGAAGAAAGGTGAACAGAACTAATGCTGCACATGGACTGTCTCCATATATTTGTCAAAGCAAACTTTGTAAATTTTGATTTTGAGGGTATTTGACTACCGCTTAAATTCATTATCTATTCTTTGCTAAATATAGAAAAGGTTGTATTTCTTATTATGACTTACAAAGTGCCATGCTTTTTTTTAGTTTTTTTGTTGGATCTACCACTTCATTCACCAGTTACTATCCTCCATTATTTGTCTCAAACATGGCTTTCACTGATAAACCTCCTCTGACCGTCTTAGTCTGGAGAGATGCTCTAGCTTGCTATGGTCTGAGGGGTCTAGTGATTAGTGTCTAGTTTTCCTTTCCCTCCAGCCAGAGTCAACCTGACAGCACAACAGCATTGGGAAACTTTCTTAACTAATCTTTACTGCCTCAGATAAATGTTAGCAAGTACTGTTATTATTACCACTAATTTCCCACATTGTGAATGCATGTGAGCCAACTATCCTCAGGAGTCTCTGGGAAAAGGTCATAAGGACTGTATGGTGTTCTAGATGGATTACTATGTTCAAAATTCAACAAAGATGTGTCTGAATAAGAGAACAATTTTCAACATTCTTGAACACACTTTCTTAGCTATGTTTTCCAAGGACTGGGGAAGGTGGAAAGATTTATTCTCCTACTTACCCACTTTTCCTTTTTGTCCCCTTCTTTGACATTAGTGTGTTTATTCAGGCAGGGTCTTTCCCCTCTTCCTCATGGGGAAGAGCGGATGACTTCATCTGTTTAAGTGACCTGATATGTCATTTCTCTATAACATCATTATTTGTACTTTTTTTTTATTAAAAATGACCATAGAAACAAGCTAAAACATAAATTAATTTCTTTTGAGACCAAAGACTAAAAAAAAACAAAACTATGTAGAAGTTATATAAATTTTATTTGTTTCAACTGTTGAATCCTAGGTGATTTTTTTACCCCCTGAAGTATATTTCATCTTCCCTGTTTCAAGTACTCCCTTAAATAAATTCCTTAGTAGAAAGGTCTTAGAAACAAACCTGAGATTTTATGTTCCAGCCACAAGAAAGTCAAAGCCATTGGAGACGGAACCTAGAAACTAAAACACCCATTATGTCATTAGATCCTACTCTTGCCAGTGTAAAATGAGTGTACAGAGAGATTTTCCACTTCTTACTCCAGATTGTTCTTTCTTTATTTCAGATCCATTTTAATGACCCAAATTATGGGATTTGGATAACTTCCTTTGGCAGTTATTTTTCAGAATATAGTTGACTTCACCATTAGCCAATTTCTCCTGATATTTGGAGTAATTGTTTTGTTTTGTCAGCTTCATTTTATTTTTTTGGGTCACATTGTACCAGTTTATTCTGTCTAGATATTTGAGCTCTTCAGTCTGAAAAAGTCCATCACAGTCCATGTTCATGTATAAATTCCCATGTTTTGATTTGATGGTGCCATGTTAGATTATGACAAAGTTAAATATTTGAGATTGAGCAGTTTTCAATAAACTGGCCTGTTCGGTATCAATTCTTCCTTTTATACTCCTTGGTATACTTACATCATGTTTCCCTGACTCATTTTTTTTCAGATTGCGGTAAAATCACATGATATAGATGTGACCATTTAAAAATGAATAGTCAATAACATTTAGTATAACCAGTGTTGTACAATCAATACCTTTACCTAGTTACAAAACACTTGTTACTGCAATAAGAAAATTTATTCCATTTAGCTAGTCATTCTTGACCTCTCCTCTGTCCACGAAAACTTTCTCTTTACCTACTTTCTGGATGAATTTACTTTTCTTGGAAATTTTGTATTTCTCAAACTTATACAACAACTCAAGTGATAGTATGTTGGGGTCCCTTCCAACATACTATCATACTTAAGTCCCCTTCCCTTTAAGAATTAAAGGGATGACCTTTAATTATTAAAGGAATGGCCAATATGCAAATTATAGGGATCTACACGAGTTGATAAAAAAACAGTTGAGTCAGTTGAGACTGGGTTCTCAGTGTGACTGACAGGAGTGAGTTGGAGGAGCAGAGAGTCTGGCAGGATAGAGATTTAGAGAAGCAGAGAGAAGGGTTGGATGAGCTTGCCTAAGGGCAGTGCTTGGAAATAGTCTTAAAAGAGTCTTAAAAGGATTTCAGAAACTCTGGACTGGATTCGATTCCTAATACTGTCAGTCAGCCTTACAGCTGTAAACTGATAATAGTAATACCGTATTTCTCATTCTTAAAAACACAACATCCATATTTTTATACTAGAATTAGATAAATCTATGTTCTCATTTACTTGACAATTGAACTATTCTATTACACTAGTTTTATTTATTTATTTATTTTTTGGGTAGACATTCTTTTTAAAAAAAATTTTTATTACACCACCATGAGATATACAATTAAAAAAGTGTTCATAATTGGTTTTCAGTCATACAGTGCTCCAGCACCCATTCCTGCACCTGTTCCAGTGCCCCATCTCGACCACCATGTCCACAGATTCCCTCCCACTACACCTAGTCTGCCTCTATAACAGATACCTTTTTTTTAAGTATTTTATTATGCCACCATGAGATATACAATTACAAAGATATACAATTAAAAGTTCATATTTGGGTTTTGGTCATACAGTGTTCCAGCACCCATCCCTCCACCAGTGCCCATCTCCCACCACCAACGCGCCCCGGTTCCCTCCCCCTCCCCCAGCCTGCCTCAATGGCAGGTTCTTTATTTCTTTCCCTTTCTCTCTCTCTTTCTCTTTCCCTTCCCTTCCGGACTATGGATTACAGAACATACATTAAAGGGTTGTCATGTGTATCCTTTTGCCTGTATTTAATGCTCAGTTCTAGGTTGGTATTAGTGCTTTCGACAATTGTTAGCACACTGTTACATTTTCTGTCTTACCTAGCCTCTGACTCCCACACATTTGTGATAATTTCCACCTTTGACAAGACCTCCTGATATATGTTTCACATGACCTTGGATATTGGTATCATAATATGTACATATACATTTATGTCATGCAAATAAATGCAGTCATTCTGTACCTGTCTCTCTCCTTCTGGCTAATTTTACTCAACATAATCTTCTCCATGTCTATCCATTTATAGGCAAATTTTACAACTACATTTTTCCTAACAGCTGCATAGTATTCATTGTGTAGATGTACCAACGATTCTTTTATTCAGTCATCGATTCTCGGGCACTCTGGTTGTTTCCAGATTCTGGTTATTGTAAATAATGCTGCTATAAACAATAAAAGTAGGGGTGGTGTTTCCACTGCATATTTTTGGCTTCCCAGAGGTATTCCCAGGAGTGGTATGGCTGGGTCAAATGGGAGTTCAATTTCTAGTCTTTGGAGGAATGTCCATATTGTTTTCTAGAAAGGCTGTACCAGCCGGAATTCCCACCAACAATGGATGAGTGTCCCCTTTTCCCCACATCCACACCAGCACTTGTTGTTCTTGCTCTTTTGAATATGTGCTAGTCTCTGTGGTGTAAAATGACATCTCATTGTTGTTTTGATTTATAGCAGATTCCTTTTATTTTCCTCTTTTTCCCTCTCTCTGTCTCTGTCTCTGTATCTTTCACTCTCTCCTCTTACCATTGTGACTTACCCACATAGACATTTAGAGTTTATCATGTAAGTCTCTTTGTGTATATTAAATTGTGAGTCTAGTTGTCTGGCATTACCATTTCCCACACTTAGTAGAACACTGGTATATATTTATATCCCATTAATGAATGCAGTCATTCTATATCTATCCTTTTCCTTCTGACTAATTTCACTCAGCATGATAGTCTCCATATCTCCATGTTCATCCATTTGCTGGTGAATTTCATGATTTCATATTTTCTGACAGCTGCATAGTATTCCATTGTAACTGTGTAGATGTACCAGTTTCTTTAGCCAGACCTCTGTTGTCGGGCACTTAGGTTTTTTCTAGGTTCTGGCTATTGTGAATAGAGCTGCAACGAATAAAGAAGTACAGATAGTGTTTCTGCTATGTGATTTTTATTTTTAAGGGTAAATACCCAGGAGTGGTATTGCTGGGTCAAATGAGAGCTCAATATCTAGCTTTCAGAGGAATTCCCATAGTGTTTTCCAAAAGGGCTGGAGCAGTCAGCACTCCCACCAACAGTGGATGAGAGTCCCTTTCTCCCCCACATCCATGCCATCACTAGTTGTTCTTGCTGTTTTGGATGTGTGCCAGTCTCTGTGGTGTGAGATGCTACCTCATTATTGTTTTGATTTGCATCTCCCTGATGATTAACGATGAAGAGGACTTTTTCATATTCCTTTTGGCCATTCGAATTTCTTCTTTTAGGAAGCTCCTGTTCATTTCTTCTCCCCATTTCATGATGGGGTTGGCTGATTTCTTCTTGTAAAGTGCTACCAATGCCTGGTATATCCTGGATATATCTTATCAGATGGTATTGACATACCATCTGATAAGCATTTATATACCCTTATCAGATGGATATTAGGTGAATATCCTTTCCCACTCTGTGGATTGTCTTTATATCTTGGTCACAATTTCTTTTGAGGTGCAGAAGCTTTTCAATGTTATATAATCCATTTTTCATCATTGCTTTCATTTGCTTTGTCAGTGGTGTTTTGTTTTGAAGATGCCATCGTTAGTTTCGATGTCGTAGAGCCTTTTTCCTATGTTTTCTTCGATGTACCTTATAGATTCATGTTTGACGTTGAGATATTTAATCCATTTTAACCTGACTTTTGTGCATGACATTAGAAGGAGGTCTAAGTTCATTATTTTACTGCTGCCCATTTTCCCAGCACCATTGGTTGAAAAGGCTTTATTTTCTCCAATTAATATTTTTTGCTTCTTTATCAAAGATTAAGTGATTGTATATTTGAGAGCATGTTTCAGGATATTCAGATCTATTCCATAGGTCTATGACTCTGTGTCTATGAAATCATGTCATTTTAATTACAACTGCTTTGTAGTAGAATTTGAGATTGGGGAAAGTGATGCCTCCCATCTCTTTTTCCCAAGGATTGCTTTAGTTATTCATGTGGGTTTATTATTCCATACACATTTCAGGACTGGGGCCGGAGCGAGAGCCCAGCGGGTAAGGTGTTTGCCATGCCGGCCCGGGTTCGATCCCCGGAATCCCATATGGTCCCCTGAGCACTGCCAGGAGTAATTCCTGAGTGGAGAGCCAGGAGTAACCCCTGAGCATCGACAGGTGTGACCCAAAAAAGCAAACAAACAAACAAACAAACAAACAAATAAAAATTTCAGGACTGTTTGGATAATTTCTTTTTTCTTTTTTTTTGGGGGTGGGTGGGTCACAGCAAGTGATGCTCAGGGCTTCCTCCTGGCTCTGCACTCAGGAATTAGCTCTGACTGTGCTGCTCGGGGACCATATGGGATGACAAGGATCGAACCCAGATCAGCCTCATGAAAAGCATATACCCTAACTGCTGTGCTATTGCTCGGTCCCATGTTTGGTTCAATTTCTTTGAAGAATGTCATGGGTATCTTTATAGAGTCGGCATTGAATCTGTATAGTAGCTCTAGGGAGTATTACCATTTTGATAATGTTAATTCTCCCAATCCATGAGCCGGGAATGTGTCTTCATTTCCTCAGGTCCTCTTTTATTTATTGAAGTAATGTTTTGTAGTTTTCTTTGTAGATACCCTTTACATTCTTTGTCAAACTGATTCCTAGGTATTTGATTTTCTGTGGTGCAACTATGAATGGGATAGTTTCTTTAATGTCCCTTTCTTCTCTTTCATTATTTGCATATAGGAAAGTCATTGACTTTTGGGTATTGGTTTTGTACCCTGCCACTCTACTATAATAATCTATTATTTCTAGTAGCATCTTGGTAGAGAGTTTTGGGTTTTCTAGGTATAATATCATGACATCTTCAAATAGTGACGCTTTCTTCTTCCTTTCCTATCTGGATGCCCTTAATGACTTTTGCTTCCCTAATTGTTATGGCAAGTGTTTCCAGTACTGTATTGAATAGAAGTGGTGAGAGTGGGCAACCTTGTCTTGTCCCCGACCTTAGGGGAAGGCTTTCAGTTACTCCCCATTGAGAATTATGCTCAGTGTAGGCTTGTAGTAGATGGCTTTGAATATATTGAGGAAGGTTCCTTCAATTCCCATTTTAAAGTATTACCCTAGTTTTAGCGATCTGATTTCTCTGAATGTATGACTAGTCGATTAACTAGTGATATGTCCTCTCTTCAAAGGACAAATTATTAACCATTGTTTGACATGTCTAATTGTCTTACAATTTTAGTATGTCATTAGAGTCTGTCAGCAAGATACTCAAGCATCAGAATGGTTGAACACCTAATTGGTTTCTTAGTTTTTTTTTTTTATTTTGTAAGGTCTGCTCCTGTTTTACTTCCAGCTCTTCACTCAGGGATTGCTACTAGTGTTGCTAGGGGATCATATGTGGTAATAGGGATTGAACCCAGCTCAGTCCCTTTTAAATGCCTGCCTGCTGTACTGTTTTTCTGGCCTTGTTTGCATATAATTGTTTGCATATAAAATAGGTGTGTGGTTTCTAATTTTCTCTTTACCTCAAAATACTAAAACTCAGAAGCTTCTATTGTTCAAGGTAAGGAGAAAGGTATTTCTAAGCTAAACTAAACTTTGAGAAAATATTCTTTTTATTTCTAATCATTAATTCAGCTATTGTCTGCCTGAAAATGGTATTAACAAACCCTTGAATCTGAATAATAATCTTGTAGGGTACAAAAGTCTTGACTGCAGGCTTTTATTTCATTTAGTGCTTCAAATATATCAATCTATTTACTCTCTTATTGCTTGTAGAGTTTTATTTGAGAATTACTATGAAAATTTTATGTTATTTATTTTTATTTATGGTGCTTCTTTCTAGGTATTTTAAGGAGTCTGTTTCTCTATTTTTATTGCTATTTTGATCACAAAGTTTTGGTGTTGTTTTATTGGGTTTATTTTCTTTGACACTCTTTGGGTCTCCTGGATCAGTGTACAAGTCTCTCTTTTAGACTAGTGAAGTTCTCAGCTATTATATCTTCCACCATCCATTCTTCTCTTTTCTCAGAGGGTAGCAGGAAGATATTTTTTACTTGTTATTCTGTGTTTTCATTTATTCAGGTCTCCCAAAGAGGAATCGAAAGAGCTATGCTTGGAATATCACACCTTAACTCAAGTGAGAGAAGGAATTTGGAGTTCCGACCTCTGTCACTGTTCCAGAGTCAGGAACGCTGTCTCATTTGCCAAGGCATTGAAAATCAGATGGGCTGGACATGAAATGCAATTTGGAGACGACCACTGGACTAGAGCTGTTACCGACTGGATCTCACGGGATGTCAAAAGATCACGTGGCCGCCCACCGACAAGCTGGTCATACTTCTTCAAGACCCTGAACAAATGGTTTGAGGTTCTTCGTATTCCTGAAACAACCAGATGCCATTGGGCTACACTGGCATGTGTTAGGGGCAAATGGAAATGTTACTGGTGCCCGCTCGAGGAAATCGATGAACAACAGGATATCTAGTGATCTAGTAATATCAGTGATGGAATTCCTATTGCTTTGAAAAAGTACGTAGTCATTCTGAATAATGAGTATATCATATTCTCCCTTTTAGATAAACATGGCCAGCTACTAAGTAAGTTCCATCCTGTTTGGAAAATAACAGTATTGAATTTAGCTAAGTAAAGAGTCTTTAAAAGCAAGTTCTAATTTCTTGTTTACTCTTATGGTTGGAAGGTAAACATTTTGCCTTGAGCTCTGGCAACTCTTTAACTAACAAGGAAATTTGGAATGGGAAACTGGCTGGTATACCTATACAAGTTAAAAGGAAACTTTTTTTGACACAAAGTGCTACAGGACAATACTAGGTTCACATAAAAGAAAGATAATTTTAATCCTGTATAAATAACTATATTGAGTTTTCTGTCACATGAAAATAAGCCTAATCTTAACATAGTTAGGGTGTTTATGAAAATAAAATGCAAACATTTAAAATAACCTAATCTTAAATATAATTTTTATTATAGACAGAAGTCATCAAAATTTGAAGTCTTCATCTAAGAGTGAGGAATACTCAAAATAGTAGTTCCCACCTAAGTGGATCTTATAGAATATTGTTTGCAAAAGTAAAGCCGAATACTCTACTTTGAAGATATACCTACTTACATATTTATGATTTATTATTCTACTTATAGCCCTATCAATATTATTTTCTAGAATAAGTAACATACTAGAAAAAAGAATCACTTAATATCAAAATGATCAAATAAATTACCAATCTGATTGCTAATTTGAAATCCCAGAGCCTTAGCATCTCAGAAAACTAATGTGGAAGATATGAAACTATTATTATTTCAGCAATTCTTCCATTTCAATTATTATTGTCATTCTAATTGTTCACAGTACAACTGAAAGTCAAGATAATTTGTTTTTAATAATAATTCTGGGATGTCATCTTGTGTAAATACTCTAAAGGAAGAAAATGACATAATACATAGTGAAATATATTGTTCTTGAAAATAAAGGCTACAGCTGTTGCCATGTTGACTCACCCACTGGCTCTGCCTCTACCAACTCCAGACTAAATCTTCTAGTAGTTACATGCCAAGCAGCTAAAATTTATGGAATCAATGGTCCACACAGTTGTAACTTCTGGGGCACCCTGGGGAGGTGGCAGCTCATCCAGTCAAAGCTTCAGCATTTGCACCCGCAGCCCACCACTGCAGCCTGGCCAAGGACTCAACTCCACTACTTCATGCATATTATCTGTAGAGACGCCAAACAATGAATAATTTTAGGTATCTAGTTCCCAATTTGACGACTCAGGTGTTTTTCAGAGTTGTGGTGAGTAGACACGCCCACTCCAACTTTCCATACTTCCAGAAGCCCCTGGCCGTCATGCCCACCTCCCACGGCCACCACCATGGCAAGACATTGCCCCAGATCTTGAAGTCTCTGGAGAGTGTGGTTGCATAGGCAGCTCTGCAGCATCTCCTAGGGCAACAAATAGTGTAATATATTCTTAGACAAGGACTTAACAACCCTGCAACCAGATGTAATAATTTTCACATAAATTGATTATTAACCTAATGATTGCAATATTGGAACTTTGTTATCCAATCAATTTTAATTCTAGAATTTTATCAATAGATATGTTTCTTCTACTTTAATACAAATAAAAATAATAAAAAGTTGTATTTATGACAGAAAAGGCATGATTATTGCCACAGCGAGACTCAAGTACAAAATAAATTTAATGTTGTAATTGTTTGATAGGTAAGCAATTTATTAAAGCAGTTTTGGTTTCCATGCACAGAGCCTTGGGTCTCATAGTCCTCAAAAATAACCTGAACAACTAGTTAGAAGCAGTTCCAAGTACCTATTGAATTACCCAAATACAAGACAAACAAATAAATAAAAAGGAACATTTACAAGGAAATCAATCAATTTATTGCAATATAAAAGCTTTGATGCTATTTTTACAGAAATTTTAAAGTTTAAAGAAAATTGAGAGGAAGATAAATTTCTCATAAACTTCATGCTCTCTCACAGATACACCCTCTACCACTATCAGTATTCCTCTCTAGAGTGGTATGTTTATTACATCTGAAGCACATACAGTGTTCCCTATATCTTGATGTCATGTGAGTTTGAACAAATATACAGTTACCTAATGTATTCATTATTATAATATCTTGTAGAATATTTTCACTGCCCTCAACTTTTTCTATGTTCTCACACTCATTCTTCCTTTTAGTCTCTGCTATTACCACTGATTCATTGTTTTGCTTTTCTTCAATGTAAGTAGTCAACTCAGGTTCTCATATATATGAAGCATGTGATCTACCACTGAGCTAAATGCCTATATCTACTGTTGCTCTTTTAGCTTTTTCTGTAATTTCCCTTTAATATAGACTGTCATATAATGAGAATTATACAGTACATAATCTCTTGAGATTGACTTTTTTCATTTACTATTGTGTATTTATTTTTTTTTGTTTTCTATGACTTCATAGCTCATTTATTTTCAGCATTGGGTAATATTCTATTGTCTTAACTATATTATGGCTTATGAATTTGCCCACTGAAGAACATCTTACAATTTTCAGGTTTTGACAATGATGATAAAGTCTTCTCTAACTATGTGTAGGTTTTGTGCAAATTTAAGTTTCAAATCTTATGGGGTGGATGCTAAGTATTATTGCTGTCTCATATTATTGCTGTCTCATAGTATGTTTAGTTTTATAAATACTACTATATCATCTTTCAAAGAACCTGCACCATTTTACATTGCTACCAGCAATAATGAGAGTTTTTATTTTTCTATATCTTTAAGCAATCAACATTTTGGGAGTATCAAAGTTTAGTCATTATAATAATTTTGGGGTGCTGAAGCAGTTTCTAAGATAAATGTTTCAAAGCACAAAACATATGTGGTAGAATATTTTAAAAAAGTTTTATGAACGTTTCAGCCACTTATTTATATTCCTTCAAGAATTGTTAACATTTATGTTATTTTTAGATACCAGTGGAATAAAAAATTCTCATGAGAATGAACATCTTCGTATAAAAGCAAAAATCTTTTAGAAGGTACATTAATGGAAGGGTCATAGACATTGATTCATAACTTGCATCTTGGTGTGAACAGTCATGAAAAATCTATTAACCAAACTTCTTACTGTAAAGTACATTGAAATGACCTCTATGTATGATTAAAGTATCACATATTTTATTATAAGATCAGTACCGTATTTTAGTACCCAACAATTCAGAAAACTTTTTTTAATTGGTAACAAATATCAGAGTACACATAGACAAAATTTAATTATATGTTTTATGCATGGATTAGCAGCTTCTGTATGTTCCTCTAAATGATAGAAATTCTTTCTTTTCCTTCTTGAAAAAGTCCTACAACCATATATGGAGATCAGTGATTCATAGCTGGTTAGAAGTAGAAATGATAGAGAAATATTATGAGAAGAAAACAAACACAGCTGTAAAGTGGATGGGATGAAGGGAATGAGAGAAAATACATGAACTGAGTTGAAGGCAGAGTTCTGGTGAGTTTCCTAAAGAGAGAGATTGTTGGGGATTATTGCTATATATGGATAACAATAATAGTGAGTAAGTAGACAAAACTGATTACAAAGAAGTTGGTAATGTGTTGTCAACATAACTTCCAAGAAGCAAAGCAATTTATGGTTTTAATTCATTTTGAAAGTTAGACTAGAAGAAAACCTAAATTTTAGGCTATGTTTTATTATATATTTATATCTTAAATAAGTACAATTTATTTTCTTTAAGGAATTACTGATTCTGGTTTGGGGTCAGAGTTTTATTTTAATGGTTAGAATTAAGGATAATCCTGTAGATCTTTGAATCAAGTAAACTTTATCTTATCTCTGTCACGTTAAAAATTCTGGATGAACTGTGGAAAGTGAAGACTGCAATTCTCTCTTTTTCCTGATTGGTAGTTATAAAAGAAGCAGAGATCTTTTGTTGATTTTGTAAAATTGTATACTGTATACTGCACACACTGTAACTCTCTGTCTCAAGACCCTTGTCAATCTATCAGAAGAAAAAATAATCTTAAGAACTAATTTAGGGTTTCCAAACAAGAGATGAAGATTTAGTCAACTTCCCAACTTAACTCTTTAAAATTTCCCTCATTACTTTTAGATTTTTCTCTTTGGCTGTAGGCTGGGGTCATAATTTATATTCTTCAAAAACACTTTCTTAGTGATATTAAATGTACCAGTTTATTTATAAATTGAGCTAATTTTCTTCCCCATCAGTTCATAAACTGCCCAATTACCTTTAGTAACTAATATAAGTCCTAGCAAGGCTGGTTTAAATGATTTTCTTGCTCTAAAAAGAAAATGTGGAGTTTTGTCAAGAAAAATGGATGGGGAGGTTGAATAAAATAATGGGATTTCATCTATTAAATATTTGGATGTAAGTAAACAGAACATCAATTTTCATAAATAAGATAAATGTTTGGGTTCCTTCTTTTCTTTCTAGTTCCTTTTTTTGCTTCCTCTCCAACAAAATCATTTCAGAGATCAGTGTTTAAAGGAATGTTACCTTTAAGTTAAACCACAGATATATAAGAAAACATCATGGCTCATTAACCACTACATGAGATTTTTAAAACCTCTTCTAAAGAGAAAGGTTTTTGTTAGAGAAAGCTTCTACATTTCAGTTATAGTGATTTAGCTAAAAATAAAAACTGTGTGGCATATAGGGAGAGGAAATTTTTCCTGCTAAGTGATACAGAAATCATAATCATTTTATGTGCAATAAATTTTACTTCTCACCCTTTATTTTGTTTGTATTTTTAATTGTTAAAATAGTAACTAAAATATCCTATTTATTGTAAAATAGAGATGCTTCTCAATTATTTTTATATAATTTAATAGGTAAGAATATCATTGTAAGATATATGCTTTATATTGCTAGATATTTTATAGTGGCGGTTCTTATCAGTGTGGTTTTACAAATATCTCTTCCAACCACTAAGGAACATCTGACCATGACTGGAAACATTTGTGATTATCATAACTGAGGCAACTGGCACATAAGACCTGGAAGTCAAGATGCTTTTCAGAACTTTATAATGTATTGAACAGAGTCTCCCAAGAGTTATTCAACTCAAAACAATACTGAGATTAAGAAATGCAATGGCACCCAATTTGAAAATGATCTTTTAAAGATTTTATTTATTTATTTATTTATTTATTTATTTCTACATTTTTATTATACCACCATGAGACATACAATTACAAAGGTGTTCATAATTGGTTCTTGGTAATACAGTATTCCAGCACCTATCCCTCCACCAGTGCCCCATTTCCACCACCAATGTACCCCACCCCCTCCCGCCCACCCCCATGCTGCCTTAATAGCAGGTACCCCAGTTTCCTCTCTTTCTCTCTCTGTCTCTCTCTCTGTCTCTGCATCTCTCTCCCTCTTCTTTTACACATTGTGGCTAGCCCTGCAGATATTTAGAGTTTATCACTTAAGTCTCTTTGTGTATATTCAATGGTGAGTTTTAATCTGCCATTACCATTTCCCACATTTAGTAAATTTTAAAGATTTTAAAAGCTATTCTTGGATCTTCAATTTAGGCATAGAGATGACAAAGTATATTAGAAAGTTTAATATAAGTATTTAACATTTACATCATATAAAATGCACTATTTTAAGTACTTTTCATTCTAATAATGATTCTATATACTGGCACAGAAGACCAGTTCTACAAAAGATATTGTTGTGAAAACATTAAAATAGAAATATTGTAAATGGGGAAAACCCCAACTTTTATCTGCCATGAGATTATTCCCTTTTTGTAAATAATACATAATTTCAACTTTAATGAGGGTGGGGAAAAACAGAAGGGAGAGTCTGGCTAATAGAATTTGGACAGTCACATGAAATTCTGAAGACTATGTCCTTAGAAGGACAAAATTACAGCATTAACCTTTGCACATGTAGAAAGATACATAGTTATATATTCTACATGTTTATATTAGACACATAATTCTTCTGTTATTATAATTTAGTGATAACTATGATAATGCTGTTATATATAGTAATTATAACTGCTATTTATACTTTTTTCATGAAAGAATATTTTAGACTAATGTGAATAGTTTTCCCCAAACCTTGAAATTTTCAACATGAAAAATGGAACTGACTTTTAATTATGAACTCTTTTCTATTGTTATATATAATATTAATAATAATTGCACAGAATCCACAATGGCTTTTTAGTCCAATTTATTAACTTTAAACTCATAGGGAGAAAGAAATATGCTATAGTTAGAGAGAGAGATAACTCATTTTTCCTACCGTCATTCTAAGTTTATTTGGAGTATGAAGCAGTGTTTATATGGACAGAATTATTATAAATCACTTTCTTGCATCAAAAAAGGCAAATCCCTCCCAGCTCCCGCAAATGTCTCTCAACCCCCTACCAGGTATGTGTGACCCCCTATGTCACCTCGGCGGTACCACCCAGCCCCAGGGTCAAGGCCCAGAAATTTCACCAACGGGGCCGAGGCTCACAGAGCCCCAGATCCACTGCACACAGACGCGCCCCACCACCACTTCTTCCCAGCTCCCAAAAACACCTCCCATCCCCCTACCAGTTGTGTGTGACCCCTGCGCCACCAGGGAAACCATCCTCCCACATCCCAAAATTCAAAACTGTTAGTGTGTCCACACTAACTACTTACCATTTATCTTTCATGAGGTACCAGTGAGCATTTATCTCTACATTCCTTGTCAACCCCATCCCAAAACTCTGCAAACAACCCAGACACATACTAACTGTAAAATATAGCCTCCCAAGAACACACATTTGCAACCTACAATAGTCGTAATGGTAAAACAATGCAGAATTCCATCAAGCTCAGTGAATGAAGTCACTAGCCCAGATGAGTCAAGCAATAATGATGAGCTGTATAACCTCTCTAATAAGGAATTTCGGAGGAATTGTTAAGGATGCATAAGAAACTCAAAGAAGAGGCGGGGCCGGAGCAATAGCCCAGCGGGTAGGGCGTTTGCCTTGCACGCGCCGGCTCATGCCGCCAGGGTTTGATCCCCGGCATCCCATATGGTCCCCTGAGCACCGCCAGGAGTAATTCCTGAGTGCAGAGCCAGGAGTAACCCCTGAGCATTGCCAGGTGTGACCCAAAAAAGCAAAAAAAAAAAAAAAAAAAGAAACTCAAAGAAGCAATGGAATGCAAAATCAATAAAATACAAGAGGACATGAGAGCTGAAATGAATAAAATGCAGACCAAAAATACAAGCAGAAATGACAGATATTAAAATGTGATAAGTGAAATGAAGAACACGCTGGAAGGCCTCCAAAATAGAATAACAACTGCTGAAGAAAGAATTAGTGATCACCAAAATGAGGTCCAAAGATTCTCTAGATAACAACAGAAGATGGAAAAAGACTCACAATTAATGGACAAGAGATAACCAGGATAAAGCCAACAGGAATAGCATACTGGTCACTGGGGCCCAAAAAAGGCAAGAAGCAAACCCTGATGAAGAAGAAACTGTCAAAGCCATCATTGCTGAGAAGTTTCCAGAACTGAAGAACGCTTTCTCCCAGATTAAGGAGGCACATAGGGTAACAGCTAAAAGAAACCCCAATAAGAATACTCCAAGACAAATTCTAATTAGAATGAAAAAAAACTATAGAGAAAGAATACTGAAAGCAGCAAGATCAAAGAAGGAAATCACATACTAAGAAGCATCCCTAAGATTTATAGCAGACTTCTCAGATGAAACACTCTGAGCCTGAAAACAATGGTGGGATATTGTGAAAAGACTCAACGAAACAAATGCCTCACCAAGAATTCTTTACATGGCTAGAGTCACATTCAGATATGAAGATACACAAATTCATGGATAAGCAACAAATAAGAGCTTCATAGACTCAAAACCAATTTTAAAAAGGACTGAATAGTTTACTGTAGAATAAGACAAAACCCAAAAATCACAACAAGTTTAAACAGAAAGATGGCACAAAATCCCATGACAATAATCTCTCTCAAATGGCAATGGTCTAAATGCACCAAAAAGTGACACAGAGTGGAAAAATTAATTAAAAAAACTGAATCCAAAGTTATGCTGCCTAAAAGAAACACATCTGAATAATCAGAGCAAACACACACTCAAAGACAAAGTAAAGTGAAGTTATGAAATTTGCCTATAAATGGATGGACATGGAGATGATCATGTTGAGTAAAATTAGCCAGAAGGAAAAAGACAGATATAGAATGGCTGCATTTATTTACATGACATATATATACTATATATATACATATTATGATAAGAATATCCAAGGTCAGGTGAAACATGAATCAGGAGGTCTTGTCAAAGGTGGAAATTATCACAAACGTGTGGGAATCAGAGGTTAGGTAAGACAGAATGGAACGATGTGCTAATTGTCGAAAGTACTAATACCAACCTAGAACTGAGCATTAAATACAGGCAAATACACACGACAACCTCTAAATGTGTGTATTGTAATCCACAATGTGTAAGGGAAGGAAGAAAGAAAGAGAGAATGAGAAGAGAAAAGTAAAGAACCTGCCATAGAGGCAGGCTAGGGGATGGGGGAGGGAATTGGGGACATTGTGGTGGAAAATGGGCACTGGTGGAGGGATGGGTGCTGGAACACTGTATGACCGAAACCCAAATATGAACATTTTATGACTTCCTTGTAATTGTATATCTCACAGTGGTAGAATAAAATATTTAAAAAAATTTAAAAATTAAGGGGTATGTATATCAGAAAGAAATTACACTACTAAACATACATGCACCCAATGAGGGGTCAGAAAAATACTAAAAACAACTGCTAATAGACCTCAAATAAGATATTAACAGAGGCACAATAATAGTTGGAGACTTCAACACTGCTTTATCAACTATTGATAGATCGACAGGACTGAAACTCACCAAGGAAATACTGGCACTGTAGGAAGAAATGGAAGAAAGAGAGCTGGTTGATATATACTGGGCTTTTCATCCCCAAAAAACTGAATACACATTTTTCTACAGTGCACATGGAGCATTCTTCAAGATAGAACACATGCTGAGCCACAGTGTATCTCAATAAAATAGAAAAGAAATTGTGTCAGCTATCTTTTCAGACCATTATGCACTGAAAGTGGGAGTTAACCATACACAGAAAGAGGGAGCAAACCAAACCTGGAAAATGTACAGCTCACTACTGAACAACCAGTGGGTCATAGAAGAATCAAACAGGAAATCCTAAGATTCCTGGAACAATGAAAATGAAGATATTGACTATCAGAACTTGTGGGACACAGCAAAACAGTGTTAAGAGGAAAGCTCATTCATAGCTCTACAAGCATTCATCACAATAAAAGTGGGGCCGGAGCAATAGTCCAGCGGGTAGGGCATTTGCCTTGCATGCGGCCAGCCCATGCCGGCCCGTGTTCGATCCCCCAACATCAAATATGGTCACCCGAGCACCACCAAGAGTAATCCCTGAGTGCAGAGCCAGGAGTAACCCCTGAACGCTGCCGGGTGTGACCCAAAAAGCAAAAAAAAAAAAAAAAAAAGGCCTATATAAATAATCTGACTTCACAGCTCAACATATTAGAAAAAGACCAACCAAAGGAGCCCAACCCAGCCAGAAAGAAAGAAATAATATAACTTAGACAGGAAATCAATGAGCTGGAAAACAAAAAATCAATCCAAAAGATTAATAAAACCAAGAGCTGGTTCTTTGAAAAATTAAACAAGATTGACAAAACACTGGCAAAACTTGTAAGGACAGGGGGGAGAGAGAGAGAACCCAAATAAACAGAATTAGAAATGAAAATGGGAGGGGCCGGAGCGATAGCCCAGCGGGTAGGGCATTTGCCTTGCATGCGGCCGGCCTGAGCCGGCCTGGGTTCGATCCCCAGCATCCCATATGGTCCCCCGAGCACCACCAGGAGTAATTCCTGAGTGCAGAGACAGGAGTAGCCCCTGAGCATTGCCGGGTGTGACCCAAAAAAGCAAAAAAAAAAAAAAAAAAAGAAAAAGAAAATGGGGACATCACAACAGAAACCACAGAAATCCAAAAGATTATCAGAGATAATTTGAGAGCCTGTATGCCATGAAACATGAACCTAGAGGAAATGGATATATTCCTGAAGACCTATAGCCTCCCAAGCTGAAACAAGAAGACCTGCAATACCTGAATAACTTATCACTATCGAGGAAATTAAAACAGTAATTAAAAGTCTGCCCAAACACAAAAGTCCAGGCCCAGATCAATTCACTAGTGAATTCTTCCAAACCCTTAAGGAGGACCTACTGCCAGTCCTTTTCAAGCTCTTCCAGGAAATAGAAGAAACAGAAACACTCCTAAACTGCTTCTACAAGGCACATATCACCATCATACCCAAAGCAGGCAGAGACAACACAAAGAAAGAAAAATTATAGACAATCTCCCTAATGAAAACAGATGCTAAAATCTTCAACAAAATACTAGCAAACAGAATTGAAAGACCCATCCAAAAGATTATACATCATGACTAAGTAGGATACATCCTGGGAATGCAAGGATGGTTCAACATTCCCAAGTCAATCAACATAATACATCATATCAGTAAGAGAAAAAATAAAAAACATATGATCATATCAATAGATGTAGAGAAAACATTTGACAAGATCCAACACCCATTCATGATTAAAACCCTCCAGAAAATGGGAATTGAAAGAAGCTTCCTCAATATAGTCAAAGCCATCTACCAAAAGCCCACAGAGAGCATCATTGTCAATGGGGGAATAATAGAAAGCTTTCCCTCTAAGATCAGGGACAAGACAAGGTTTCCCGCTCTCACCTCTTTTATTCAATATAGTACTAGAAGTACTTACCATAGCTATCAGAGAAGAAAAGGACATTAAGGGCATCCAGATAGGCAAGGAAGAAGTCAAGTTATAACTATTTGCAGATGACATGATATTATACCTAGGGAACCCTAAACTCTACCAAAACACTCCTAGAAATAACAGATACTTATCATAGAGTGTCAGGGTACAAGATCAATACCCAAAAAGTCAGTGGCTTTCCTATGTACAAATAATGAAACAGAAGAAAGGTATATTAAGAAAATGATTCCATTCACAATATTCACAATATTGCTACAGAAACTCAAATATCTAGGAATCAGCTTAACCAAGTGTGTAAAGGACCTGTACAAAGAAAACTACAAGACACTGCTTCAAGAAATAAAAAGAGGACACGAGGAAATGGAAACACATCTTGCTCATGGATGGGGATAATCAACATTGTCAAAATGGCAATACTCCCTAGAACTTTATACACATTCAATGCGGTCCTATAAGGATACACATGATATTCTTCAAAGAAATTGACCAAACACTCCTGAAATTAGTATGGAATGATAAACCCCCACAGATAGCCACAGCAATCCTTGGGAAAAAGCAGATGGGAGGCATCATCTTTCCCAATTTCAACCTGTACTACAAAGCAGCAGTAATTAAAACAGCATGGTATTGGAATTAAAACAGACCTGTGGACCTATGGAATAGAGTTGAGTATCCTGACGCCCATCCTTAAACACATGATCATTTGATCTTTGATAAAGGAACAAAGAGTCTGAAATGGGAGCAAGGGAAAGCCTCTTCAATAAGTGGTGCTGGAAAAACTGGGCAGCTACATATAAAAAAATGAATTTGGACCCCTGTCTAACACTATGCACAAAAATTAGATCAAAATGGATTAAAGATCTCAATATCAGACCTGAATCCATAAAATATGTTGAAGAAAATATAGGAAAACTATCCATAACATCAAAGATGACGCACCACTAACAAAGGTAGAAGCAAAGATAAACGTATGGGACTACATGAAACTAAAAAGCTTCTGCACTTCAAAAAGAAACCATGACCAAGATACAAAGACAGTTCACAGAATGGAAAAGAATATTCACCCAATACACATCTGATAAGGGACTAATAACCAAGATATATCAGGCACTGGTATAACTTTACAAGAGGGAAACAGCCAACCCCATCAAAAACTGGGGAGAATAAATGAACAGAAACTTTTACAAGGAAAAATTCAAATAGCCAAAAGGCATATGAAAAAATGCTAATAATCAGAGAGATGCAGATCAAAACAACAATGAGATATCATCTCACACCACAGAGACTGGCACATATCCAAAAGAGCAAGAACAAGTGCTGACGTGGATGCAGGGAAGAGAGGACTCTCATCCATTGTTGGTGGGAATATCGACTGGTACAGCCTTTTTGGAAAACAATATGGACATTCTTCCAAAGACTAGAAATTGAGCTCCCATTTGACCCAGCTATACCACTCCTGGGGATATACCTGGGAAGCCAAAAACACACCATGGAAACACCACCTGCACTTTTATTTTCATAGCAGCACTATTCACAATAGCCAGAATCTGTGAACAACCAGTATGCCTAAGAACTGATGACTGGACAAAGAAACTTTGGTACATCTACACAATAGAATATTACGCAGGAATATATTATGTTAGGAAAAATGAAGTTATGAAATTTGCCTATAAATGTATGGACATGGAGAGGATCATGTTGAGTGAAATTAGCCAGAAGTAAAAAAAGACAGATATATAATGACTGCATTCATTTGCCTGACATAAATATATATGTGTGTATATACATATAAATATGTATATACATACATATTATGAAACCAATATCCAAGGTCAAGCAAAACACGGATCAGGAGGGCTTGTCAAAGATGAAGACTACCAAAAACATGTGGGAGTCAGAGGTTAGGTAAGACAGAGAAGAGAACAGTGTGCTAATAATTGTCAAAAGTGATAATACCAACCTAAAACTGAGCATTGAATACAGGCAAAAGATACACATGATAACCTCTAAATGTATGTATTGTAATCCACAGTGTGTAAGAGAGGGGGAGAGAGAATGAGAGAGAGACACACAGAGACAGAGAGAGAGCAAGAGAGAGAGAAAAGCGATAAAGAACCTACCAAAGAGGCAGGGAGGAGGGGGAAGGGAATTGGGACATAGTGGTGGAAAATGGGCACTGGTGGAGGGATGGGTGCTGGAACACTGCAAGACTGAAACCCACACATGAACTTCTTTGTAATTGTATATCTCACGGTAGTATAATATAATTATATTTTTAAAAGGCAAATCTGGGGCTGGAGCGATCGTCCAGTGGGTAGGGCGTTTGCCTTGCATGTGGCTGTCCCGTGTCAGCCGGGGTTGATCCCTGGCATCCCATATGGTCCCCCAAGCACCACCAGGAGTAATTCCTGAGTGCAGCGCCAGGAGAAACCCATGAGCATTGCCAGGTGTGACCCCCCAAAAAAAAGCAAAAAAAAAGGCAAATCCATAGATTTGGGTTCAAGAGATGAAAATGTGGTGGAACCTTGGGAGTTCAAGACAAGAAATTCTTCATTGGTAAAGAGGAATGATGCAGTATTCTTATTTCCAAAAAAGATTGCTTTGATAGTTTTGGTGCACTCCTTTAGTATAATCCATTTTTTTCTATCTGAAATAGAAAAAAAAAGAAAAACAAGACACCCTTAACGATAGAGAGGTTGGAAAGGTGGGAGAGGTAGATGTATGATAGGGGATGTGAATACCACAGAAACCAATTAGACAACAATTACTTTCTACAAATTCTAAAAAGTGGGGGCTGAAAAGATAATACACTGGTTAAGGTGTTTGCCTTGCTAGTGTCCAGCCTGGGTTTGATATATGGTGTCCTATACAGTCTCCTGAGCACTGCCAAGAGTAATGCTTGTGTGCAGAGATAGGACTGACCACTGAGCATAGGTATGTGTGATGGCCCCCAAAAAAGAATTTAAATATTTAAATTCTAGAAAGCAGCTCCATTTTAATCAGTCAAGGAGCTCTACAGAAAATCATTTGTACAAACCTGTCATTTGTGTCTTTCTTTCTTTTTTGAAAATGTCAAAATTGGAATTTATTTTGTGAACCAAAAATTTGACTCATAGGTATCTACATTAATGATATTCTCAAAAAATACTTGTAATTGGGTATTCATTTCACTATTCAGAACATTTCTTTCCAAATTTGATTCTATTAAAGCAGTGTGAGTTACAAAGTTATTTATAGGTAGGTATTTGACATACAATATTCCATTGCCAATCCTGCCACCAATGTCCCCTTTTCAACTTTTCTCCAACACTGTTTCCAGGTTCCCTTCCCTATACTCCCACCCCCACTACAATCCCACCCTGCCATCTTGACAGGCGTATTTTATGTTTGGTTATTAAGGTTTGGGCCTTGTGATTCCAGTGTTGTTAACTCTGGTTGGCATATTTAACTCTATCTGTTCCTAATGCTACCATTGTACTTGAATACCCATGGCCCTCCCCCTCATTGCTTCTCATCTATTTCTTCTCTCTCCTCTCTTTTTACTCTTTGTTTCCTTCTCCTCTTTTCTCTATACTCTTAGGCCAAGGGTGATCGAGGTTCTACCCTTAAAGGACTGCATTTCCCCACCCAGTTACTGTAAATACCACATATAAGTGACATCATCCTGGGCTTGTCCTTTTGGCTCACTTCATATGTCATTGTTTCCGTAAAAAGAAATTCAGTTCACATTCCTTTTAACTGATTTCTGTTGAAAGTAATTAGGTGCAAAACAAGAATACTTTTTCCTGAAACAGCATTTTGAAACCTGATCAAATAAGTAAAAACCATTCACTTTCCCTTAGTCACTTTAAACATAAAATAATCAAACAAAAGCAAAATCCAGCTCCCACCTCAAAGTCACTCATCTGCTCTCCAGCACTGAGTTGCTTAAGCTGATCCTAAAAAGTGGAAAACATAATTCTGAACCCTTTTTAAATCATGCTCATCGCCAGCAGGAATTTACAATTCTGGTAAAAATCAACAACCAGAAAACTGCAGCTATTTAACTGCATTGTATTCAAATTAGTTATTTCATAGCAAAGTCGGACAGACATGAGGCAGAGCTGCTACTGACTCTCACTGTGCCCAGCCGCTCATGAGGTGCTGGGGAGGGATGGCAGGTTCTAGCCCTGGCCCACCACCCCAGCAGAGCCTCACAACAAGCCAGACAACCCCCCCACTCCAAGAGGACCTCCATTTTCCACATCTGGACTTCCTCCTCGTCAGAACTCCACCCAGCAGACCAGCCTATCACAGCCCAGCTCGGCGTGGCCCCCTTGTAGCTGCGCAGTTCATCAATAAATGCTGGATTTTGAGATGACTACAAGAGTATGCTACCCGGACGGCAGAGCCTGGCAAGATACCCGTGTCATATTTGATATGCCAGATACCAGTAACAATTATAGACCTCATTCCCATGACCTGATGGAATGGTTTGAGGCTCTTTATGTTCCTGGAGCAAGCAGGTGCCCTTGGGCTCTACTTGCATGAGACAGGTCATATGGAGATGTTACTGGTGCCCGCTCGAGCAAATCGAAGATAAACGGGAAAACAGTGATACAGTGATACAGTGATAGCAAAGTCAGATCTTCCAGGTTACTGTCCATCTTCAGTTCCTTTCCCTGCCCGCACAACCTCTAGGTTCTCTTCGAGGTTTTAATAAAAGCATTTCCCTAACACTAGGTCTGATAGGGAACACTATGTCCCTTCAGAGAGCTGGTGTACCTTAGATTCACCTCGAGGACAGATTTGAATAAATTTTACTTAATTCAGATTCAGTGCTCACCTATTCTTTCTTCTCTTTTCATCTCTTTTCCTTTGTATCTCTCTATCACTTGCCTTTATAAAAATTTAATGTTAACAAAAACATGTTTGTGTTACTAGGCATATTAAACATTGCAGAAGATTTAACAGATCATTATTCTGGTTATTCTGGAACACTAACTTGGCTAACATGGAGGGTGTGGAGTGGAAAATAAAGAAGTTGGAAGATTAAACAAAAAAAAACAAAATCAACACCAGCAAATCTGATGCCCAGTACTTTAAGGAACTATTGAGCAATAACAAACTGCATCTTTCTGTAAATTTCATCATCCTTCCTGTGCATTTTATAGACATCTACATGAGTAAGTTTTAGGGAGATCTGTATAGTGATTCTGAAACTATACAAAATTCATTGAAATACTATTATAAACTATGATACCTCAATAAAAATAAAGTTTAAAAAAGAAAATAGAACTATATATACTTCATTAATATTCTTTAAGTTTTAATACAGTCTAGCTCATTTAAAAGTGTTTAACTTCTCTTGTATAAATCACTTCTCACTTTTTTTTCCTCTGGCTTCAGATGTTTTAAAAGACTGGTAAGCTAGCTAGCAAACAATATTTTGTGATGAAAACAATATAGTCTTTGAGCTGAGAAAACAAAGCAGAAGTGGAGATTCAACTGCTTTTAAACTAAATAGTATGTTTTTCCACATATTAAGATAGGTTTAAGATTTTCCTTAAGATCTGAAAGCATTTAAAATTTGCAAATAATTTGGAGTATATTTATCAAAGAAGTCTTTAGATATGAGGTGATTTTGTAGCTTCTCGGTCAGGATTTGCATACACCGACTGACTCCCAGGAATGGTTACTCTAGGGAACAGGTTGAACTGGATTCTGAACTTACCCTCTGTTCAGAGTCTGCTCTGCCTGATCAGGCCCAAGATTGCTGGCGGTTACTTAGAAAAAGAAGGTCAGAAGATCTCGCACCAAACTTAACCATGTCTCCTATTCATAAGTAGTGGTTTAGCTGATCCTCAGATGACCTCTTTTAGTTTGGAAAAAAAAAGAAGAAAGGAATGGGGCAAAGAGCTGTAACTTCTCATGGGGTAGGGATTTTTTGTGTGTCTTCATATGTTAGTATATATACCTAATATTGTGTATTATATGACATATTATATATGTATAATACTGTGTATTGTATGACATTATATTACTGTATCACCAGTGACTAGAGGGAGATTAGAACACACTAAGCATGCCATAGCAGTTGTAAAAACAAAAAATAAGTTAAACCTCACGAACATTCTAAGATGAACAAATTGATCCAGTTTTACTGAGAAAGCTTGGAAAGGTTAGTGGAAAAACTGGGATTTGAACCTGGATTGAGATATTTTCTCTATAATACCGAGTTTACTGGAAATCCCATTCCCCTGTGAAAACTAAATCATTTCAAAATATCTTTAAGTATAGTATCTGTCTTTGTCTTATCTTAGAGATCTGAGTCTAAGCCAAAATATTTAGAACATTTTCTATAAGCTCAAGTAATAAATCAAGTAATCTAGATTTTAGCAGGGATTTTTTCAGAAAGTACCCAGCTAACCTTCTCACTCAGTGAGGAGGAAAATGTGTACTATTTTCCACTACTCCTGGCAAATGCTAAGTGCTTACTAAACATAATTTCCCTATATATGAGAAGTTCGTAGTTTTGGCTAAAATTACTTCACATTATATGTTAAAGCTTTTCAAGATGCTTTTCCATTATGATAATGAAAAAACTTTTAAAATAGAAATATCCTGAAATTAGTGGGCAGAAGAGATGGCAGGTTTGGCTTATGCATATGGTGCAGCCCACCCAGCTCTATCCTGGGCATCCTATATGGTCTCCAAACCACCACCAGGAAGGAGTAATTCCTGAGTGTGAGCCAATGTAACACCTGAGCATTACTGGCTGTGACCTCTCAACACCCCCAAAAAGAAATTACTGACTTGTTTTGTTTATGTGCTACATTGTTAATAACAGCAGAGGTCATACCTGTTTGGTAGGAATTAAAAATGTTGTGACTTCATGAATAAATTCAATAATTATTCTGATTAAATAATAGTTGCTAAATAGATTGGGAATTCAGAGAAAGAGCTAGTAACTAATGATAGCAGGTGAAGTACTAGCCCAGAATCTAGCCCAGAATACTAGTGCAGAATCTCCTCCAAGTGACCAGTTTAGGGTAAGCTTTTATGCTTTGTTTATTTTGTTTGTTTCTGGTTTTGAGTCCACATTCAACAATGCTCCTAGCCGTGCACTCAGAAATTACTCCTGGTGATGCTCAGAGGATCATAAGAGATGACAGAGCTTGACCCCAGGTCAGTGGCATGTAAGACAGATGTCTACCCACTTTATTATTTTTCTGGTCCAAGATCAGCTTTTATCTGCATGAAATTTGCTGAGCCTAAGGAAACATTGGCAAATTCACCAGCCACAAGATAGAATGTGGACTACCACCTTTTCTTTACATTTTCTCTTCTATTTACATTATCCCCACTCCATAAAGAACTCTGGTTTGTAACCAATGTCCCTTAGCAACCTAAAATGATATGACACCAGGTCATTAAAGAAACCATAAATTGAAAATTCAGAAGAAAAATGTATTTCCATTGACTGTATATCCAAGATGGCTTGGTGTTTGAACAACTGATTCTTTGATCAACTAATTTATTTAGGCACCATGACTTAGAAAGCTGTAACATAATTTCAGACTTTCGATGTTCAAATTCCAAACCCACTACCAGTATCTCTCTAGCAATGACCACAGTTTCCCTCTCTTCCTCTGGTTTGAGACATACCTCATTGTTCTTTTGATTTTAATTTCCCTGGCAATGAGTGATGATCAATCTTTTTTTATATACTTCTTGGACATTATATACCGCGCCTCATGGAAGTGTTTATTAATTTTTCATTCCCATTTTTGATAGAATACTTAGTTTCTTTGTTGCTGACTTTTGTTAATATTTTATGTATCAAGGATATTAGGTCTTTATTTAATGTATCATGTGCAAATATGGTTTTCCATTCATATGGGAGGGTGTCTTTATTTAAGCCCATTTCTTTTTCATGCAAAAACTTTTATTTTTATGTAGGTACATTGGCTTATTTTTGTTATTTTTCCAATGGGATGAAATCACTGAAAACACCTTTGAGGTTTAGATCTAAGGACATTCTGCCTGTATTTTCTTCATTGTATTTTATGTTTTCTCATCTAATCTTGAGGTCTTTAATCCACTTTGAATGAACTTTTGTGTGTGATGTGAGACATGGATCATTTTATTTTTTTCATTTTCCCAGCACGGTTTGGCAACTGGTTCTTAAATGAGGAATGAACTGGGAAATCTAAGTTAGTTAATATCATTGAATTTTCAAAGGAGATCATATTGCTTTGTGTTATCTTCTATAACCTTTATAAATCTTTCACTGGGGACACATTTCAGAGGAAAAGAGTATAATGGCATAACACTCCCAACAGGTATCATAATGAAAAAAGAAACACGTCAGCCTATGGGTAACACACTCTAAGCCCATCCCTGCCATGTAGCTACTTATAATTATTTGCGAAATATTTGCTTTATCCCTTGAGTGTTTTTGAACAAAGTTCCAGCTATGCTTCTGAAAGAGTTTTATGTCCTGTTTTCAAAGTGATAATTATTAAGTGATTAAAAATACCTTTGCCTGTGGGTTTACCTTGCTATATCAAGCTCCAAGATGTATAATAATATAATGAAGCAATCTCTATGGTACTGTGTCATCTTAATATATAAAGAACAATAGTTTTACAAATAACTTTCTCTACTCAGTGCAGTTCAACCCTAACACCATCTCTTTTTATATACTTATTGACCTAACACCATGCCCAGTGCTGCTTTTGTTTTTCTTTCTGGTGCTTGGCCTACCTTCCAGAATTCAAGACTCACTGTTTTGAAGCTTACAAATCTCCATTGACATATTTAGAATGGTACTGCCCAATACTACTACTGTGAAATTTTAAACACTTCTGTACTTTTTATGTCATTGAAGTTTTATTGTAAAAACTTACCTGAATCCTTCAAAGAATTATGACATAGCTGTATCACTTTTCTTCCTGTGATTTGCTAGGTGAATTTTAAAACCTGCTAGATTTGCTAGGTGAATTTTAAAACTTGGGAAACTTCTTTTTGTAAGTTAGAAAGAAATGTATAGACTGTAAGAATTGATAGTAACAAAATGTTGAACAACTTATCCGTGAATAAAGAAATCATTTAATAAATTTATGACTTACTTAATGCCTTTTATTCATTGTTTTGCCCACTTGGAATGACTAAAAGTATCGAGACTTCAGATAGGAGCTTCACATTTCTGGGGCTGGAGCGATAGCACAGTGGGTAGGATATTTGCCTTACGTGCAGTCAACCCAGGTTTGATCCCTGGCATATCAAATGGTCAGCCAGGAGTAATTCCTGAGCGAAGAGCCAGGAGTAACCTCTGAGCCTCATGGGGTGTGACCCCCAAAAAAAAAAAAACAGAGCTTCACATTTCTGTATAAGCACTGTCCTATTTTATTTTAGAATTACTTGACCAATTTTGCTTTCAAAATTTTAATGTGTATTTTAACACTTTAAAAAAGTACATTTGGCCGAAAGCTAGATATTGAGCTCCCATTTGATCCAGCAATAGCACTCCTGGGAATATACCCTAGAGACCGAAAAACACATAGCAGAAACACTATCTGTACTTCTTTATTCATCTCTGCGCTATTCACTATAGCTAGAATCTGGAAACAACCTAAATGCCCGAGAACAGAGGACTGGCTAAAGAAACTGTGGTTCATCTACACTATTGAATACTATGCGGCTGTCAGAAAGGATGAAATTATGAAATTTACCTGCAAATGGATGGACATGGAGTCTATCATGCTGAGTGAAATTAGTCAGAAGGAAAAGGACAGATATAGAATGACTGCATTCATTAATAGGATATAACTAGATACCAGTGTTTTAATAAATATGGGAAATGGTAATGGCAGATTAAAACTCACCACTGAATATACACAAAGAGACTTAAGTGATAAACTCTAAATATCTGCAGGGCTAGCCACAATGTGTAAAATAAGAGGGAGAGAGATGCAGAGACAGAGAGAGAGAGAGAGAGAGGAAACTGGGGTACCTGCTATTAAGGCGGCCTGGGGGGGGAGGGGGAGGGGTACATTGGTGGTGGAAATGGGGCACTGGTGGAGGGATGGGTGCTGGAATACTGTATTACCAAGAACCAATTATGAACACCTTTGTAATTGTATGTTTTACGGTGGTATAATAAAAAAATTTAAAAAAATTCTTCATTAGTAAAAAATAAATAAATAAATAAAAGTGCGTTTGGGGGCCAGAGCGATAGCACAGTGGGTAGGGCATTTGCCTTGCATGCTGCCAACCCAGGTTCGATCCCTGGCATCCCATATGGTCCCCAGAGCACCGCCAGGAGTAATTCATGAGTGAAGAGCCAGGAGAAACCCTGAGCATTTCTGGGTGTGACCCAAAAAAGCAAAAAAAAAAATGCATTTGTGAATATGTCACCTGTTATTTCTTTGAGGATCATCAATGTCTACATGTTTTTATTCATGGCCACCAAATGTTAAGGGCCTTATTTTTCATTCACTGTCTCCTGTTTTTCATACTTTCATATGATACAGCTTCAGATTTTAATACTTTTTACATCTTTTATAAAAGTGAATTTAGAAAATAGATTATTTTACCTGAACAATATTATTCCTAAAGTGATCAAATAACCTCAATGTGATAACAGGACAAAAATAAAATCTACTTTACATAGTTTATTTTGTCTTGGTAATGTACCTGACAGTGCTTAGGCCCAACTTCTGTTTCTTTTCTCATGGATCGCTCCTTACAGAGATCAGGATACCACATATAGTGGTTGTGGTTGAAGCCCAGTAGGATTTGTGCAAGACAAGCACCCTGCATACTGTACCAGCTCTCTGAATACAAAACAGTTTAAACACAGCTTTTATGGTGGAATCTACCACAAACGTGCGTAGAGTCTGAGATTAGGTAAGACAGAGAAGGGAACAGTGTGCTAATAATTGTTGAAAGTGATAATACTTGCCTAGAACTGAGCATTGAATACAGACAAAAAGATACACATGATAACCTCTAAATGTATGTATTGCAACCCACAGTGTGTAAGAGAAGGAAGAGAGAAAGAGAGAGAGAGAAAGAAAGAGAGAAAAGAGATAAAGAACCTGCCTTAGAGACAGGCTAGGGAGGGGGTAAAGAATTGGGGACATTGGTGGTGGGAGATGGGCACTGGTGGAGGGATGGGTGCTGGAACACTGTATGAACAAAACCCAATCATGAACATCTTTGTAATTGTATATCTCATGGTGGTATAATAAAATATAAAAAAAAAAGCTTTTATTACTGTTTCTATTTTTATGGGATCACAGACAGCAGAACTGCCAGAATCAAGCTCAAGAAATATGGAACTCTAGAAATTTTATACTTTTAAAATAATTTTTAATTTGCTGTCTGGGTTGTATAGTGCCTAAGTGTATGTTGTTGTGCAACAAACCACACCTAAGTGCCTTTGACCCTACACTATTGTCCTTAGGTCACATCTATATTGGATCCTATTCCCTCCAATTCCTTCCCCAGATTTTGGTAACTATACACAAGGGAAAGTAAGGCCATCCAGTGTTTGTTATTTTCCTTCTGAATTACTTTACTTAATATGATACCACCCAAGTTGCTGACAATCACAAAATTTCATCTTTTCTTATAGTAGCATAATATTCCATTGAATATATATATATATATTCAATGGAATATTATGCTACTATAAGAAAAAATATATATATACACCACAATTTCTTTTTTTGTTTGTTTTTGAACAACATGTGTGGCAGTTCTCAGGGCTTACTCCTAGTTCTCTCCTTAGGGATAACTCCAGGTTACTCAAGAGAGAGAAGAAATCCAGAGTTCTGACCTCCGTTGCTGTTCCAGAGTCAGGGATGCTGTCTCTTTTGCCAAGGCATTGAAAATCAGATGGGCTGGACATGTAATGTGATTTGGAGATGAACGCTGGACTAGAGCCGCTTCGGACTGGATCCCACGTGGTGTCAAAAGATCACATGATCCCCCACCTACAAGATGGTCAGACTTCTTTGTCAAGACCCTGAATGAACGGCTTGAGGCTCTTCGGATTCCTGAAGCAACAAGTTGCCATTGGGCTACACTGGCATGTGATAGGATCAAATGGAAATGTTACTGGTGCCCACTCGAGCAAATCGATGAATAACAGGATGTCAAGTGACCAAGTGATCAAGAAATCTCCACACTTGGGGCTGGAGCGATAGTCCAGAGGTAGGGCCTTTGCCTTGCATGCAACCGCCCCCCGAAGTTCTATCCCCAGCATCCCATATGGTCCCCCTGAGCACTGCCAGGAGTGGTTCTTGAGTGCAGAGTCAGGAGAAACCCCTGAGCATTGCCGGGTGTGACCAAAAAAAAAAAAATTTCCATGCTCTTTTCCATAGAAACAGAACCAGACTATCAGGAACGATGTTTAAACATATAACATAACAGAAAGAAAACCAGTCTGAGTCCCTAAAGATTGAAGCCTTCTGTGTGGTCCTGGAGAAGCCACTAGACTTCTGGTATTACTTAAAATCAGAGAGATTAGACTTTATGTTAAAAAAAAGTTGTTCATCTTTTTCATTTTGTCTTTGTTCATCTTGTCATCTTTTGCCAAATTTTCATTTACAAAGCTTTCCTAATGATTTCTCATTTTTTCAGGGGGAGAAATATAGTAGACAGAAATAAGGTAATGCACTTCCCTTCATGAAGCCAACCAAGGTTCAATCCCATTACATAATGTGATGCCCTGAACCCTTCCAGGAGTGATATCTGAGTACAAAACCAGAAATAAGCCCTGAGTTCAGCTAGGGGTAGTATTAAAAAAAAAAATTCTTCTATCAAATTCAATTTGGTGATGCAGTGATGTAAATTCTGTTTGGTGAAGCAGTAATGTAAATTCAGTTTGGTGAACCAGTGATGTAAATGAACTCTATCATTCATTGTTTTCTTAAATCTGTGCTTTTCTCTTTTTAAATTTTCTCTGTGTAACTGCGACTTTCCTCTTAACATGACCTGAAGAGCCAAATGCCCTTCCTTGCATAATCAAAAATTTTGTTCATAGCATTTATTTTCATACTCAGAGAAAATATATGCTAAATGCCAGAGTGAAGTCATGTTTTATATTAAAAATAAATCTTTGTCCTTTCATATTTTTTTTGGAAAATCATGTATTTTTAAAATTTATTATTTATTCTTTTTTTCTTTATGAGAATCCCTGAGACATTGGTGGAGGGAAGCAGTGATACCTGAGGCAGAAAACGATGCCTGAACTGTCATTAAGAGTAATGTAAATTACAAAAATGGGAAAAGTAATTGAGATCAGCTTTATTTCTGTCTTTCTGTTGTGTTTGATATTAGCTTATGAACAAAATTCTTTATTTATTGCAACTTAAAAGTGTTATTTGTAGCTCATAGTACTTCAAGTACTTCAAGTTTCTTAAGCTGTCTTAAACTTTACCTTTTTGGACACTGTCGGGGAGCACCTCCGCGGTCCCCGACAGTGTCAGGAAGAGAGTTCCCTTCTACCTCCAAAGCCAGAGGGGAATGGATGAAGACTCAGGAATCCGATGCAGTTTTAAAAGGGCTTTACTATCACAGGTTCCAATATACAATCCAAGAGCAGGGAAAACCTCCGGACTCTGGGTTCCCAGCTAGGCCCCAGCCAGGTGTAGGCCAAGATGGCTGCCACCACGTGTTGAGGCCCAACAGAGAATGGAGAGGACGGAGAAGCAAAACACCAAGGGAAGCCGAAATGGCAAAAAGGGAAAAAAGAGAGAGCTTCTTTCTTCTTGCAGCTTAATTTATAGCTAGAAATCCGCCCAAACTCCCAACCCAGCCCATTCTGGGCTGGGCTATCTAGAGATGAAAACAGGAAAATAGCTCTATAGAATATAGCAACTTCAGGAGACCATCTGGTTGTTCACAAGGACCCAGAGCTAATTAAAAGCCTCCTAGCAGAGGTGGGAGAAGCTATAAGCTAAATGTAACTTCCCCTAGCAGGAAGGATCAAATGCCCACAGGTAATTTCTCCCAGCACCTCACCTAATGTCTTGAGCCAAGATCTGCCTGGAATTGCCTTTATAGGGTAGAGAAGGGGGTTTCTGAGATGGCATGTCTCTGTACCAAAGACTAATACTAATGCCAGTTAAATATTTCTCCAAGCCTTCACAAGAGTCTCGTCTACTTCACGGTAGTTTTGTATTTTAGTTGCCTTTGAGTTATCAGGGAGCCATGCTTGCTTGCTTGGAGGCAAACAGCATTTCTCTCTGGTCTAATTACTGAGAGATCCAATGTGGCCAGGCAAATATGCTGGTAAGATCTAGCTAGTCCCACGATGATTGTGGTAGCATGAGAGAATATTTATACCAGCCAGTACAGAACACGTAGTCAGATAAGACTGCCACATTCAGACTATCCCCCTATCTATGAAATGACCTGCAGGAGGCAATCCAGGGCAGATGCAGAGGCCTAGGCTTTTAGGTGTCCTGCAACAGGACACTTTTTAAATATTTGAGTTTGAATGTTGACTTGTTTCTTTGAAGAAAGGAAGTAGGCACTACAAGTGATTAGATGTATTTTTAAAGAGATCTTCAAATTACTAAAGGAAAATTTGAGAATATTGAAAATCAGAGAGATACACACAGGAAACCAAATTTTAAATAGAAGGGATGAGAAACAATGGTCTCAGACATTCTGTAAGTTTTGCATGACATCCATGTTTTATTTTGCTAATCCTTCTGTTATTGGTCTTTATTAAAATTTTTTGGTCATGCTCTTGGCAAGATATCTTTCTCAAAAAACTTAAAATTTTCATATTTTTTAGAAGACAGTACTTCAGATACGAAGTTACTACAAAGAAGGAAGCAGCAGAATATAGGACAGAGGAGGGAGAAGGGCTGATACGGGTCTTAATAACAAAGTCCACAGCATATATGTAGGTTATCTATGTTGATAAGACCAAGAGTATACTGACAAAGCCTGCGACAAATTATTTAGTTCAAGTCATCCAATCAACTATTTATACATTTTATGATTTTAAAAAAAAAAAATTCAGGCCACATTTAGTGTTTCTCAGGGATTACTGTGCTCTGCGCTCAGCAATCACTGCTGGTGATACTCAGAGGACCAAACACAGTGCTAGGGATCAAATCAAAGCTAGGATCCTGCAAGGCAAGTTGCCTCATTATATCTATAGCTGGCACTCATTCTTTTTGTTCTTTGCTTTTTTTGGTGGGTCACACCCAGCAATGCTCAGCTCTGCTACTAGCTTTTCACTCAGGAGTAACTCCGGGCAGTGCTCAGGGCCCTCAGGCTTTTAAAGAAGATCCTTTCTGTCATCTTGTTGTTCTTTCTAAGATTGTATGTTAATGTTGGAGGAGTACCAGTAGTGATTTCAACTTAATAATCATGGTATGAGTGGTTGGGGGAATAATAATGAGGAGGTAAAATATAGCCTTGGGGAGGGTGAACTACATTCCTCAGACATTAGCATGGCTCAACAGCCTAGCAACTGGCTGCAGCTGAGGTATGTCCCCTGTATGAGGTATGATATTAGGTAGGACTGACACCTGAAGTGAAGTAGTGTCTGTAAAACTTATTGTTCCACCTGTGTATTAGCTCATAGAAATTATGTGACACTTTTGACAATCTGTCCCATCTAGCCCTTGTAACCATAAAAATCACTTTCCTTTTCTCATCCCATTTAGTCCATGTAACCATAGAAATCACCTCTGTTCCTATACGTACCATTATCCTCCCAATAAACTTTTTTCACGTGGCCACGAGTCTATGGCCTGTGTGGTTGGCTTTGTCTTGGTCATGCTGCATGTGTGAACCTTTAAGCATTTGTTGCCCTAGGTGCCAGAAAACCGTCTTACATTCTCAGAGTTCAGTAGCCACTAGCCAGTTATACATAATAGTAAATTACAGATAATTTGAGAGTGCTAGATGGTAGCTATTAAGAATATGTTTGTGCAGAATTATTTTAGGCAGTTCTGTGAGTCCACACATTATCAGTTTTACATTATTTTCATAGATTAAGAAAGTGCATGTGTGTGGAGGGGGTTTCTGTAGCTTCAAAACCCTTTTTAAAAGACCCATCCAATATATCAATGTTAGTAGTAGATGTTGAACCTATAGTTGAGGTCATGACACATTATCCTGACCTGGTTCTGTGATATTTGTAATTGATAGGTGAGCCTAGACAAATCCTGCTGTGAGCTCTTCATCATCAATTCTAATAACTCGAAAGACTGGATAATAGAACATTACACTATTCATCAGATAATATCTCCCTTGTCACCAAACTCTCAGAAATGATGATTGAGTGAATGGTAGTTTGCAAAGACTGAGTATTTGTTCAGATGAAGTGAGTCCTGGGGAGAAGTGGGTCTTCAAAAACCTCTCTTATAGAGTCAGCATTTTAAAAATGTCTATTTTCTGGGAACAAAAAGTTTCACTGTTTTCTAAGGCTGGTTTGCAGTAAAGTTGATATGCAGTTGTTAATCAATTCCAAATCCCTACAGAAATCTTAGAAGGGGTGTAGAGTGTCTTGTCATCATTTTGCTCTGCTAAGAAACACGAACAGACTTTTACCCAAGGTTGGATGTGGGTGTAGCCATATTTATATAATAATCAAAGCTGTGATTTGAGCTTCTATATTAAAACATACTGTTTAAGGTAGAGACAACAGTTCTCCAAAGCCAAATTTTGCAGTCAGTTGAATGTGCCCAATTTGTCTTATTTAATAGTGTCTTCCCTTTTGCGCTGACAGGCAATTCCATTTGGTTTTCTAATCATGGTTTTCAGTTATATACAAGCTTAAAACGTCTAAAAGTAAAAGGACTAAAAGAAATATTTTTGGAAATCTTGAAGTAGAGACTCCTTACAGTTGTTTATATGGTAAGTTAGTTTATCGTCTCAGGTATCAGGAATTAGAGGTTCCTTGTACAGTAGATGAGGGAAAGGCCCACTCTTATAGATGACTATAGAAATAAGCTAGAGAAGATGATCAGTTTCTTTGAATGACATATTGACCAACGTAGAAATTATTTTCCTAAATCCCAAATGGATAAGCAATAGGATTCAGTAACCGCTAAGTAACTGCCCCATGAAACATAACAAAGGAAAGAAAGACACATGAGAAGGCTCTTCTGGGAACTGCTCACAATTTACTTTACACCACTGCCAATATGCTGACTGATTACAGAAGGGCAATGGTCACCTGCAGACAGCTTGACTTCTGATATCCGATGTTCCTAGGTACAGGGCATGGTCAGAATTGAGGTGGAAGACTTGGGCTCAGAGCTGTGGGAGATTAGTGGAGTTTTATGCTTTTTTGATACCAACCAAGGATTGGCACTGAAATGTTATCCCAGCTAGTCCAGTCCTATGCCATCAGATTATGATGCTTAAGGTAGTGAATTGGAATCCACAAATTCCCCTTTTGTACTAACCCATTTCATCTTCTTTCATGAAGTACCCTTTATATTTAATCTTAATTTGCACACAATACTATGCTATATTTAGATGTGCAATGTATTTATTAATGTAAAATGATCACAAGCCTATCTGTCATCTAGTCATATTTTGTACTCACAAAGAAATGTTAGTGTGTGTCTACTCCATAATGTGAACAATATCCCCATAACTTACTTTTTATAGATGAAAATGTTTATCTCTTTATCTCCCTTCACTTGTTTTTTAATTACACAAATGAGTAGGAGAGTATGGGTTTGTCTTTTTCTGTATGACAGTTCACTGGGTTTAATCTCCTCTAAATTCTATTCATATTGCCACAAATGCAAGATTTCATTCTTTTTGATTATTGAATATTATTACATTGTATATGTTTAATTAGATATACGTATAACATCTTTATTCATCTACTGATATAAATAGGTTGCTTCATATTTTGGTCATTAATGATGTTGCAAACGAATGTAGGGATAAGTGTTATTTGTTATTTAATAGTTTCATTTCTTCGGATAAGTATCCAGGAGAGGAATTGTTTAAGCCTATGGTATTACTATTTTCAATGATCTAAGTACTCTGTGTACTCTTGAAGTCTCATTTTTTATGCCAATTGGGCCAATTGCTAAAAGAATCAAAGAAGACAGTCAATTAATTCATGGGTTGTTAAAAGTTTACTGTGTTCCCATCTCTGGATGCTAATTCGGTCTCTTTTAGCATACGTGGCTATGAATAGTGCTCTGCTGTCTATGCACAGCATGGAAAAGCATCTTCTTTCCTGTGTTGATGCACACACTACTCTCACCACTCTCTGACTGTCAGAAGGAAAGACGAAAGACAGATACACTCAATCAGGATTAGGGAAGTTCTAATGCAGTGCTTATGTGAACCCCTTGAATTTAATACATACATTTACTCTAGAAAATGAAACTGTGTGATGGATGATAATTTTATAATTAGCGGTTGGTGGAAAAAATTTGAAATTTTTCTTCCTTTTTATCTGCATAGCCAAGTCCTGTGGTTATTCTGTTACTAACTTGCACAAGATTCTGGAGCAATATATAATTTGTCCCTGGCCCTCTGACATTTTATCACAAATTCCCTGTCACATTTTGCTGCCCCTGTTAAAACATTAATCTGACATGTCACCTGCTTATGTTAGCAACTACTGGTGCAAACTGTCACTGCTCAGAGAAAAATTTACAAGACATCATGTTCAGTGGCTTGAAAAAAAATCCAACTTTTTTTGGTAGAAACAGCATCAGGAACACCTAAGGGTATAACAAGACTGTGTGGAGGAAATTGTATGGAGAACAAATTCCTTTATCGTTACGTAAAAGGAGGGTTTGGGGAAATGCTGGGATACACATAGGAAATCATTGATTTCTCTCTCTCTCTCCACATATTGTTCCAAAATCCAGGCCTCCTAGGAATTGTTATCTTGTGTAAAATAGCTCTTTTATGACAATACTGTCTGTGCCAAGCACAAAGATAGAGGACCCAGAAGACAGTGGATTCGGGGAGCTGCTTCATGCTGATTGTGTCCTGAACATTCATCAGGTGTCTTACCAAATTTCCAGGTGAATTTCAAAGTAGCGTTGGAAGCATAATTTGACGTGGATAGAGGCAAATTTCCTGTCCTGTCCAGTCTGACTCATTGAATTCATCGTCATCAAAAGATCTTTCATTAACACCTCTGTGTGTGTATGTGTGTGTGTGTGAGAGAGAGAGAGAGAGAGAGAGAGAGAGAGAGAGAGATGCTTGGGTACAATTGTATGAGGGGGAACACAATTTTAAAGGGGGCTATGAAAACAAGAGCATGGCTCTTGATTTGCATGGCTTTCTATATCCGTTTCAAGCCATGACTTGGAAAATCACTTACTAGGGAGGGTTTACATATTCCTAGAAAATTAAATTACCAGATGTGACTTTTAAAGCTTAATGCCGAAATAACCTGCTTGAGATCAGTATTACATCCTTGACAGGAATGCTGTCAGAGTGAACAGGATGTTAGAAACATTTTCTTTAAATGTGTTTTTCTGCAACCAGTCACCAAAATTGACAGTGATTTCCTGTGCAATGTAGGATTTCTCATTTTCACCTTTAATTTCTAAAAGAATATCACCTGTGGGTAAATGCAGGCCTCTGTTATAGAACTCAATGCCTTTCTGTTTCTTTTCAAGAAATGCACAATACAATCTCCCATGAATGCTGACTAAATCTCACTGGACAGTTAGAACTTATTAGAACACTTCCCTGTGGTGCCAGCAAATCTTGAATCTCTGGCTAATGGACAACATACTGGCTGAGCAATATCACCATCACAAGTTCACACATTCACAGAAGCTTTTGTTTGATTATCATCTAAGTCTTTGGGGATGAGTATTTCTTCTCAATGCTAGTAGGTCAGATTGCCCTTATGAACTAGGGTAGTAAATGATAGTCCTGGAGAAATTTAACCAAAGTCTTGAAAGTTTTTCCTTATAAGGCACCTAGATTTGTTCCATTTCCTTCTGTCCAAGTACTTAGCCTGAAGAACAGGGTTATTTTCACAGAAATTACGATTTCCTCTAAATCTATTGGAACAAGTGCTTCCCTCTGCTTCCCTACATGCAACAAACAGACAGATAGTTGTTCCCAACAGATTTTCTTTCTACTGGAAATTTAACTGAATTTGGAAGAGACTAAGAATTAATCAATATTAAGAAACAAGAGATAAAGAGCCTGTCATAGAGGCAGGCTAGAGGAGAGGGGAGGGAATTGAGGACATTGGTGGTGGGAAATGGGCACTGGTGGAGGGATGGGTGCTGGAACACTGTATGACTGAAAACCAAACATGAATATCTTTGTAATTGTATATCTTATGGTAGTATAATAAAATATTACCAAAAAAAAGAAATATAGCTCACAGGTAGTTTATATATTTTTTTAATAATTACATTGCTATAATATGTGAAATTTCATGCTTTAAAAGAATTTCATAGCATGAATCTCTTAATAAATACCGGTTAAGAGTTGGAAATTTCATCTTTATTATCTGAGAAAATAAATTTTATTTATTATCGCACAACAAAGAACTAGAAAAGTTATGGAAATAGGTCTTTTGTATTGCTTTACGCTTAAAAAAAGAAGGGATTTATACAGAAAGGAAAAATGTTAAAGTGAGTAAGAAAGTTTAGGAAGTGAAAAAATTGATACCTAAAATTATATAAAAATTGCTATTCGCTGAGTGATTCTTTGCACCTTTGATAAAACTGAAAGCACATAGACATTTAGTCATGTCAAGCTTCTTTGAACACTCATATATTTCCTTTATCATTCCTCTAAGGTGTAAAAACTCCCAAGAATATTTGTACTTCAGGATGAAGGTTTTTATTTTCGAAAATACAATGTGGAAAATATTGATTTAAGGTAATGAGAATTTGTGTTGGAATGCAAATATATCATTTATGATGAGTAACTTATTAAGACAACATGACTAGAAAACAATTCCTTATCTGACTGCCTTACTTAGTGAACAGAACACTCAAAGAATGGGATGTAGGAAAGGTCATCTTTGAAGAATTCTTTGAGATTCAATTTGTATTGAGATCAGCCTGTGGGTTGTTGTTTTGGAAAGATGAAAGGGAAAGGGTGATGCATAAGAGAAGAAGAAATATATAAGAAATAAAGGAAAATACACTAAAGAAATAAAAATGTGCCTTTACCAGCTATAACATCTTTTAGGCCCCTCATCTTGTGTTTCTTAGTTTTTAATGTGTAAGTAGACATATCTGTGTAGATTTTAAGGAGCTCAGCCTATACAGAATTATAAAATAAGGTCAATTTTTTTTTACTATGCAGGTCATGTGTTTATCCTAAGATGCATATTGGCAGATAGAGACACTTTTGATTCTTGACAGAGGAAATTGTATCTGAGCCTCATTGCAGAGACCTTTGGACAGTATCCACCATTTTATTTGTATACTATCTGAAAGGTCAAAGATCCTTTCTCTGTTTATAAATGAAGGAGAATACTAAAGGCAATTCCGCTGTGACTGAAAAGTACTCTCCTCATAAACACTAAACAAAACATGTATCTATTCAATAAGGCAAATATGATGCCCAGTGCTCTTTTTCTCATTTAAACTATTGTCATTTTATGGTTGGCTTACAGTGAATCTTCAGAGGAAAGGAAAGAGGAAGGAAGGTTAAAACTAAAAGGTCTGCTTTCATATTTTGTCATCAGTTTTTGTAGAAATGCTAAAAATTTCTGCAAAAAATGTAACTTGGGAAATTAGCAGATTCAGCTTATCCATGCTTTCTGTTTTTCCTACAGTCAATATTGTCAAGAGGGGCTAGAGCCATGGAACTGGGTGTTTACCTAGTTCTAGATAGATACTAGGGTATTTGCCTTGCATGCGGCTAACCCAGGTTCGATCCCTGGCATCCCATATGCCCCTGAGCATCGCCAGAAGTAATTCCTGAGCTAAGAGCAGGAGTAACCCTTGAGCATCACTGGGTGTGATCCAAAAGGGAAAAAAAAAATATTGTCAAGGAGATGGAGTTTGACACACTGGATATTTCACAGTCAATAGCAAACAATGCTTTGTTGAGTCATGCTGAACAGGCAGAACAATAGAAGATTCATCCTTTTATAAATAGGGATAACAAAACACTATCTGCAGAGAAATGGACATACTAAGAACAATCTTCTCACCAAATTCAATATAAAGAAACTATAATACTAAATACTTGTCTAGATCAATGATTTTTAGCCATTGATCTATGAACTGGCATAAGTCTGAAATTTTTTCTGCTGACCCACAAAAGATTGTTGCTGATCTATGGGGTACTGGATCCTGTAGCAGTACTATTATAAAGCATACATTTCATTTGAAAATATTCTTACAACAAATATTTATTTTTTAAATTTTACCTTAGTGTTCCATGAAATAATTCTCCTATTTTCACAGACCTTCAAATAGAATTGGTTTAGATCATCTGGTCAAGTTTGCAGTTGTAGAAATGCTACCTAGAAAGTTAATTTCTTTTGGGTGAAGACAGATGAAATAGTGTGATTAAGATGGTATAACCTATGGAAGATTAGTAGAAGGCAAGAAATGATAGAAAGCCATTAGTTCCATGGGTTGTAGATCTTGTGGAAACTTGCAATCTTTATTCTAATAAAATCCATATAAATCTCATGAGATAAGTCAAAAGGAAAAGTTTCATTACAAGTTTGGTTACAAACAGCAGTTTATAGTATAAATTAAATAAGAATCTTGCTAATTGTAGTCTTATTTGATCAGTGTGAAAATTGTAAAATTGTAAGTAGCAGAAGACTCATTTAATTAACTCAGTAACGTGTGACTCAGTAACTTCTATTTTTTTAATTCGAGTTGAAATGACTATTGGTTAATTTTGTTTGTATTGCGATAACTCTTGGAGCTTCACTTATAAACTGGGCTATGTTCAAATTTAACAGCACCACGTAGGTAAACAGGTGAGTGGCGTTTCCTGAGACTCAGGCATTTCTCGGTGCTGTCAGAAGTCTTGAGTGTCTCCCTTCTAATAATAAACATAATATTAATCTCCCCTTTTCTCCCAACTGTGAAATATTAGTCATTCACATAGTTGCTCCCTAGGGCCAGAGAACTCAGTCACATTTAGATGAGTCATTTGTGAGGTTGCAAGGTTCTGAAACAAGGTGCTGTTTAAAAAAAATAAAGTTATTCTAAAAGGGATTTTGTCAGCACAGTTTATACAGCTAATTGATGATGGCAAATCTTAGTATCTAAAGGAAGCAGACACTTGAGTAAAACTGGACAAAATAGAGCTCTCACATGCTGTTTTCATAATGATTTTCCAGTGTGTTTGCTGCAATAACTATTTTTTAAAGGAAATAATTAAGGCTTTATATAAACAAAATGTCTTCTGACTTTGTAAAGTAAAATTGTAGTTTGATATAATTTAAAAGTTCCAGTAAATTTACCTCCTAGGCCTAGAGCTAGCAGAATGGTCATCTTATTTGTTCGTAGAATGCTTTCTGGTAAGCTTTATTATAAAATTCAGACGCTTAAAACTAACTTTAGGAATAAAACGATGTGGGTAGCGAATCCATCAGAAATGGTGATAAGACAGAATTCACAGCAAGGGAACATTTCTCATCACTAGCAGGGCACACACAAACACACATACACGTACAAACACAAGCGGACTACAAAGAGAGAGTAGGGGAGTTTATTTCTTTCAAAATGTGAAAATTTGAAGCTGGAGAGACAGGACAGCTGGTAGGACACCTGCCTTCTCTGCAACCTACATTGGTTTGATCCTTGGCATCCCATAGGAATTCCTGAATGATCCAGGAGTAATTCCTGAGGGCGAAGCCAGGTGAAACCCCTGAACCATGTGTAGCTCAAAAGTCAAAGAAAAGTGAAAATGCTTGCACAATATTTAACATATTTTTTCCTTCCCTCACAATTCTCTTTGCTAGGTTTCTTTCTCGAACTGACCCAAACAAAATTGTTCAAAATCTTACCTAAAAAAGTAAGGTTACTCTTTGTCTTTCTCAATATGGTACCTACACAGACATTTCTGTTCACTCCATAGACAAAATATCTTCTTTACCTCTTAAAGAGAGAGAGAGAGAAGAGGAAAAGTGTTTGGTATAGAGGCATCTGGGGGAAGGAAGAGGGAGTCTGGTGACATTGGTGGGTGGTGGGCATGTGCACTGGTGGAGGGATGGGTACTGGAACACTGTATGACTGAAACCCAATAATGAAAAGATTTGTAATTGTAAATGTTATGGTGGTATACAATTAAAAAATCTTTACATTTTCATCTAAGATTACACTTTTTCTTCAAACTCCATCAGATGTCGGGGACACTGCCGGATCCCCAACAGTGCCGGGAAGCAAGTTCCCTTCTACCTTCAAGCCAGCGGGAATGGATGAAGACTCAGGAATCTGATGCAGTTTTAAAAGGGTTTTACTATCACGGGTTCCAATATACAATCCAAGAGCAGGGATAACCTCCGGACTCTGGGTTCCCAGCTAGGCCCCAGCCATGTGTAGGCCAAGATGGCTACCACCACGTGTTGAGGCCCAACAGAAATGGAGAGGACGGAGAGCAAACACCAAGGGAAGCCGAAATGGCAAAAAGGGAGGAAAAAGAAGGGCTTTCTTTCTTCTTGCAGCTTATTTTATAGCTAGAAATCCTCCCAAACTCCCAGCCCGGCCCATTCTGGGCTGGGCTATCTAGAGATGAAAACAGGCAAATAGCTTTATAGAAATGTAGCAACTTCAGAAGACCTTCTGGCTGTTTACAAAGACCCAGAGCTAATTCAAAGTCTCCTAGCAGAGCTGGGACGAGCTATAAGCTAAATGTAACTTCCTCTGGCAGGAAGGGTCAAATGCCCTCAGGTAATTTCTCCCAGTACCTCACCTAATGTCTTAAGCCAAGATCTGCCTGGACATGTCTTTATAGGGTAGAGAAGGGGGTTTCTGATAGGGCATGTCTCTGTACCAAAGACTATACTAATGCCAGTTAAATATTTCTCCAAGCCTTCACAAGAGTCTCGTCTACTTCACGGTAGTTTTGTGTTTTAGTTGCCTTTGAGTTATCAGGGGAGCCATGCTTGCTTGCTTGAAGGCAAACAGCATTTCTCTTGGGGCTAATTACTTATATATCCAATGTGGCCAGGCAAATGTGCTGGTAAGATCTAGCTAGTCCCACTATGATTGTGGCAGCATGAGAGAATATTTATACCAGCCAATATAGAATACATGGTCAGATAAAACTGTCACATTTAGACTACCCCCCTAGGGCTGGAGCAATAGCCCAGTGGGTAGGGCGTTTGCCTTGCACACGGCCGGCCTGTGCCCGCCTGGGTTCGATCCCCGGCATTTCATATGGTCCCCGAGCACCGCCAGGAGTAATTCCTGAGTGAAGAGCCAGGAGTAACCCCTGAGCATCGCCGGGTGTGACCCCCCAAAAAAAAAGTAGACTACCCCCTATCTATGAAGTGACCTGCAGGAGGCAATCCAGGGCAGATGCAGAGGCTTAAGCTTTTAGGTGTCCTGCAACAATCAGAGATGTTTGGTGCTTTCCCTTCCTTCAAAGACTTGACAGGTCGCTGAATAGCATATATATATTTATATATATATACATATGCATATATATAAATATATATGCATAAGTATATATATATAATCTTATTCATTTTTGATCATTTTTGTTAGGGTCAGTTCAAGAAAGAAGCCAAGCAAAGAGAATTGTGAGGGAAGGAAAAATGTTAAATATGTGTATATGTATATATACACACATATAGATCACTTGTATATATTATATATAATGCTTGAATTGTATATATAATATATATATAATGCATCACTTATATATATTATATATATATATATAATGGTTGCTGCTATGATTTCAAAAGAAGATGATGTCTTTTGTGTTTCCAAGCCCCGTGTTTAAAAGGCTATTTTGGACCTACTTTTTAATACAAAATATAAGATTGTAGACTTACTTTATTTTCTTCTTAAAATATGTCTCTATAGGTGGCTACCTACTCTACTTTGTTTCAGGATGGTCACCTTGTCTTCCGTCTCATCTGGAACGCACAGGGAATCAGTACAAAATGGAATCCACCTTCTCTGCAGGTGAGAAAGAACAAGCTGGTTTTTTATGGCAGGAGCTCAGGGCAGGAGAATTTCAAAGCAAGACTCAACATTGCTTCTAGTAAGAGACCAAGGAAAATCTACATTGTCTAAACCTTATATGCACATAAAATTTACAGATGCATAAAATATCTACTGTTTCTCCCAGGTCTCAATTGATTTCATTGTCTTTGTATTTTTCCCCTGGGAAAAGCATACTTAGAAATAGTTATGATGACAAACATTTTATTAATCAATTTTATTTAAAACCTATCCTTTGCCCTCATTTTCAGTGTAGTCCTTTCTGAGTGTAAAGATACCATAGCTAGAAAACATGATCACTATCACTATCACTATCTTCCTGTTAATCATCTCTTTGCTAGAGCGGGCACCAGTAATATCTCCATATGTCCTGATTCATGCTAGTAGAATCCAAAGGCATCCGCTTGCTCCAGGAACATAAAGATCCTCAAACCATTATATTAGGTCACTGGAATGACCTAATATAAATGTTACTGGTATTTGGCATATCAAATACTACACTAGCAGCTTGCCAGGCTTGCCATGCAGGTGGCATACTGTTGTAGTCACCTCTAAATAAAGCATATATTGATGAACCGCGTGGCCACTAGCAGCTGCGTGAGCCGGGCTGTGATAGTCTGGTCTGCTGGGTGGAGTTGTGACGAGAGGGAAGTCCGGATGTGGAAATGGCGGGCCCCATGGAGAAGGGGCGGGTGGTCTGGCTTGTTGTGAGGCTCTGCTGGTTGGCAGGCCAGGGCTAGAACCCGCCATGCCTCCCGGGCACCTCACGAGCATCTGGGCACAGGGAGAGCAAGTAGCAGCTCTGCCCCATGTCTGAGAGTCTCCATAAAACATGATCTCTTCGAATTTTGGAGAGAAATATCTTTTAGTTGTTTTCAATGAACACGACCCAGAAATCAAATGATACTTTTTCGGATGGATTAAGCTGTCTGGTTGTCTGACTTCCAAAACAGTTGGAGCTATAAATGTTAAGTTTGGCTTAAATAAGTCCTCAGTGAGAAATTCTATCCCAAAGTTTGAAATGGGTGTGTGTGGGGGAGGGACTTAAAACTTTTTATTAAAATTTAAAGCAGTTAAATTTACTACAAGTGAGAGTGTGTGAATTCAACACTTCTGTCTGCTAATTTGTAAAGGGGTGAGTTACTTCCAGTTAATAAAACACACTGAGAAACTCAGAAAAACATGTAGTCTTCTTGAAATTTATAGACGATGGAAATCAATTTCAACCTTCATGATATATGTAGCATATATCATGCAATTTTAAAAAGAATGATATATTCTATATAAGGATACTGTAGTGAAAGAGAATTAGCAAATATTGAGAACTAAATTGGGAATCATATCTATATAATGAACCTTCTTATATTCAGTGGTAACACCAGAATTATTTAATTGTGGGAGGTTTGACAGCTATTCCTATAATTTGATTTCTTTAGAAAGCTTTAATTACTTGGTGTCTAACCATTCTACAAAGAAGTGATCATTGATGTCAAAAGAGGGGTTCGACAGGGTGATACCATCTCACCAAAACTCTTCAGTGCCACCCTAATTGTCATGAGACAATTAGAATGGGAAGGAATGGGAGTGAAGATAGATGGTCGGCAACTACACCACCTCCGCTTCGCTGATGACATCGTTCTAATAACACCAAACATTAGCCAAGCGGCACAAATGCTGGCTGACTTTGACCGAGAATGTGGAAAGGTAGGTCTACAGCTGAATCTGAAGAAAACTATGTTCATGAGAAATGAACTAGTTCCAGAGGCCCCATTCTCTCTCAATGGAACAAACATCTCTGAATGCAGCAGTTATGTGTACCTAGGTCGAGAAGTCAACATGATGAATGACCTAAAACCTGAGCTGCGCCAGGGAGGAAGAGAGCGGCATGGAATGCCTTCAAAGGCATCGAAGAAATAGCTAAAGGACAAAGAACCTCCGGCTCCGGGCACATCTCTTCGACTCCACCGTTCTCCCTGCATTAACATACGCCTCAGAGACCTGGGCCCTACGAACGCAGGATGAGAATGCTATTCGGGTCTCCCAGAGAGGCATCGAAAGAGCTATGCTTGGAATATCACGCCTCACTCAAGTGAGAGAAGGAATCCGGAGTTCTGACCTCCATCGCTATTCCAGAATCAGGGACGCTGTCTCGTTTGCCAAGGCATCGAAAATCAGATGGGCTGGACATGTAATGCGATTTGGAGACAACCGCTGGACTAGAGCCGTTACCGACTGGATCCCACGGGATGTCAAAAGATCACGTGGCCGCCCACCTACAAGATGGTCAGACTTCCTCGTTAAGACCCTGAAGGAACGGTTTGAGGCTCTTCATATTCCTGAATCAACCAGATGCCATTGGGCTACATTGGCACGTGATAGGGTCCAATGGAAATGTTACTGGCGCCCGCTCGAGCAAATCGATGAGTAACGGGATTCAAGTGATCAAGTGATCAAGTCTAACAGCTAACATGAAAGTTAAAAAAACTGTACAAATTGTATGGGGATGAGAGGAAGAGTATTGAGGATCGTGGTTCTTTGGTGATCTCTAATATGTTCTAACATCTGTGTGTTCTGATCTCTGGTAACCATGCTTTTCAGACATATCAACAAGAGTAGTCGCCAAGAATATCCAGTCAACAGGAGCTTTTTCTGCACTCCTGAGGAGTGTTTCCTCTCATTGTCTTCAACAACTCCCCATGTCTACTAAGTTAAAGTTGCTTTCAACCCGTATAGGTATGATAGACCCAGACAACTAGCTAATTACGACCGGAGTCTGCCACAATGTGAACAAAATTAAATTGCATTCCTTTCCATGTACAGACACTGTGAAGAAATCGGAAATTATTTTGTGAAAAATAACTTATGTAAATAAAACTTGAGCTGGAAAGAGGAGCCCTTTCCAGAGCTCCAGTAGCCAGGAAGCCCAGGTGCAAGTGAATCAGCAGACGTGACGTCTCAGTTGAGACGGTGCAAAAGTTGCATGTCCACACACAGGCAGGTTATGGTGGAGTCTGTGGTCCCACTGGCCTTCAGATGTGGCAGCGCTGAGGCTGATTCAGGGAGAAATGCTGCTTTTTAATGAGTCATGTGCCTGGGCTGAAGCTTTGTTGGTTTTTTCTTGGCTAGTTTTCCCAGGATGCATGGGCCAAAGCTGCAGCTAAGCCAATATGGCAGAGCAGGTGGCCTGGAGGAGATACAGGGAGGTGAAAGAAGAGAGGAGTAAAGTTACTTTTCAAAAAGGGTAAATCAATCAATACAGAGCATTTTGAGAATAATTTAAAATTTACTAAACTGACCTAGAGCAGATACAAATATGAATACATATTAAAGGTTCTTTTTTGTTCTCATTTGATCCTATTCTTCATATAGGACCCTATATATGTTTGAGTATCATATTTAGGATATATGATACATAGGCATGATATATTCTATATATCCTATATAGGATATATATCTCCTATATAAAATCTATATAATGGAGTAACTTAGAAAGTGATAATCCAAGCTTATTAAATCTGATTTATGTTTTGTCCTCAAGGAATTTTTTCTTTGAAGTTTTATGCATACTGGTAACTCACAATATACTGTGCTTGCCCATAAATTCAGGTTAGACTTCCTTGGTAAATACTTAGCAGGCTTTCCTGTGCCCCATGCAGCAGAAGACATAGTTATACGGTGGATAAGAGAAACATAGCTTAAGATACTACACTAGTTTTCTCTGACTGCATAACAAATTTTGATCACAAACTTAGTGATTAAACCAGAATTCATTTATTATTTGAGAATTCCATAGACCAAAAAGTTCAGGGCTTAGCTGAGTCCTCTTCCTTAAGTATCACAAGTATTGGGACAAGAGATTCAGTAAGGACTTTCATTATTTTTGTTTGTTTTGGAGCCACACCTGCAATACTCAGGAGTTACTTCTGGCTCTGACAGGCTCAGGAGACCATAAAGGATGTCAGGGATGGAACCTGGGCTGGTTGAATGAAAAGCAAGCACTTTATATGCTGCACTGTCTCTCCAGACTTCTATTTAATTGAAGACTTTGAGTCCTACTCCAAGTTCCCCAGTTGTTGACAGAAGTTCCTCACCACTGTGAAACTCATGTCTGCTTGCTTTATTCACACCCAGAAGGAAAATTTTTGACTTCAGAGTTTGCATAGACTGGATTCATCTAATAGATCCTACTAATTTATTCTATTAACATCTCTCTCCTCTGACTGTAAGAGAGGAAGAATCAGCCTCCTTTGAGAGGTTGGAAGAATTTCCTACACTTGCCAGGAGAGGATTGCTTCAGCAAGGGTAAGGAAAATGGGAAAGAAAATGAGAGGGCAGATATGGGGAGAACATCTAGTATGTATTGAAGCAAAGTCAAGTTACTCTTTGGCCCATCCTATTATACTCAATAATTTTATTTTTTAACACTATGGTAAAGAGGCAAAAAGTCCAACGACCTTCAATTTCTACTGTCTATACTGGAGTACTCAGGGTCATTTTTCTGTAGATGGGTCTAGGTATCTTCTGCAGCAGAAATGTGAGAAGAAACTGGAGATCAGAATGACAGTCTTGGATTCATTAACTCTGAGAGTAAATCTGATAGTTTTCAAGCTAGTGAAATTATCCACAGACTTGAAGCTTCGGGTGGCTTGCTACACACAATGTTGATTAGGATATTATCTGTCCCTTTCTTTTGAATGCTAAGTAAACCCTCTGATCCGGTTAAATGAAGGGAAAAAGAATATATACATGGAGTGTATTATATGTATATATTTAAGCTACAAATCAGAATGTTCTTGTCAGCACCATGAGAAAAACAAACAGATGTGAAGCACCATGCTGTCCTTTCATAAATGTGTGCTGATCTTAGCCAAGAGCTGTGGAAATCCCGCAGGATCCAACAACCCTCTCTCCTTCTCAGCTCTTCACCTACTCAAATATACTGTCCAAACAAGGAGCAAAAACAGATAAAATAACTGAACATACATGAGCACCAAAAAATGCAAGCCAAATTTAAAAATGGAGAGGGATCTCATTTGCTTAAGCTATAACTATTTCCCCCACAAAATCTCTCCTCTGTGAATTATTTAAAATGTCTACTCTGGGACTATTGTAGAAAGGTGACTGACAATATAAACATTTGACAATACAAATGTTTGGAAGCTGGAACATATTGACCAGCTTTGCTTCAATAAATTCAATAGGATAAATGCGACTTAAGTCTATGACTGGAATAAAACATTTTCTAAAAACTGTTTTATATAGTATATGCATTAAAATTAATATTACTTTATCAATTTATCATTTATATATAATTTTATGGAATTCCAGATTAGTTCTGTTTATCTATATGTATGTATATGGTACTATCTCCATAAGAAAAAAGGAGAGGGATATCTTTCACATATGTGGAATAAAAAACAAGTATATAATGGGTTCAAGGTGATTAAAACAAAAGACATGGTATACAGAACTGAGTCATATAGGAGGAGTGGAGAGTGGAGGAACACTTGGGACACAAGAGAAGGAAGTGGGCATTCTGGTGATGGATCTGTCTGGAATGATGTATGCATGCAAAGTATTATTAATAATATAGTAACACCCAATACGTCAATAAAAATTACTTACAAAAGAAAGACTACGATTAGGGCCACGACGTGGTATAATATTTTAAGTGTATTTCAGGCAATCCCAACTCTAAACTCAATGGTCCCATCTTTTCTCTCGTGTTTCATAATGTTTTCCTCTTTGGTTAGTTGGTCAACCAAATCTGACTTCCTGCTATCTTCTTTATTAACCTGTGACATGGGCGAAGGGCAACCATGCGAGCAAGCTGCCTTCCGAAAAGGATTCAGCACAATCGACCATATCCACACGGTAACCAAGCTCATTGAGGTTTGTAGGGAGTTCAAGACGCTGCTCTGTCTCATGTTCATTGATTGAAAGAAAGCCTTTGATTCTGTGGAGTCTGAAGCGGTCATCGAAGCCCTAGCCAAACAGGGCATTCAAACCCAATACATCAAGATCCTTCCTGAGCAGTATTACGAATTCACCACCAGGATCTCACCATTCTACAAAGAAGTGATCATTGATATCAAAAGAGGAGTTTGGCAGGGTGATACCATTTCACCAAAACTCTTCAGCGCCACCCTTGAGAACATCATGCAACAATTAGAATGGGGAAGAAATGGGAGTGAAGATAGATGGTCGGCAACTACACCACCTCCACTTCGCTGATGACATCATTCTAATAACACCAAACATTAGCCAAGCGGCACAAATGCTGTCTGATAGTGGAAAGATAGATCTACAGCTGAATCTTAGCAAAACTATGTTCATGAAAAATGAACTAGTTCCGGGAGACCCCATTCTCTCAAAATGGAACAAACATCTCTGAATGCAGCAGTTATGTGTACCTAGGCCGAGAAGTCAACATGATGAATGACCTAAAACCTGAGCCGTGCAGGAGGAAGAGAGCAGTATGGATTGCCTTCAAAAGCATCAAAGAAATAGCTAAAAAGACAAAGAACCTCTGGCTCCGGGCACATCTCTTCAACTCCACCATTCTCCCTGCATTAACATATGCCTCAGAGACCTGGGCCCTAGAAAAGCAGGATGAGAATGCTATTCGGGTCTCCCAAAGAGGAATGCAAAGAGCTATACTTGTAATATCACACCCCACTCAAGTGAAAGAAGGAATCTGGAGCTCTGACCTCCGTCTCTGTTCCAGAGTCAGGGATGCTGTCTCGTTTGCCAAGACATCGGAAATCAGATGGGCTGGACACGTAATGCGATTTGGAGATGACCGCTGAACTAGAGTCATTACCGACTGGATCTCACGAGATGTCAAAAGATCATGTGGCTGCCTACCTACAAGATGGTCAGACTTCTTTGTCAAGACCCTGAATGAGCGGTTTGAGGCTCTTCGGATTCCTGAAGCAACCATATGCCATTGGGCTACACTGGCATGTGATAGGGTCGAATGGAAATGTTACTGGCACCAGGTCCAGCAAGTTGATGAATAATGGGGTGTCAAGTGATCAAGTGATAAGTGACATGGGAAAACAGAAAGGAGACCAAGTCCTAGGGGTTTCTGTGAAAGTATCTGCTGATGCCTCCCTCCTTCCAATGGATGCCCAATGACTAATCTTGAACACAGAGTTATGAGTCACTAGCAAATTCCCTGAAACCCCAATGACCATGTTAGGTAGGTACTGAGAGGAGATTCTCAGTCTTATTTGGAATAAAATAAGTATTTGTGCAATCTCCTAGCTTTTAGTTAATTTAGCAGGCGCACTCTTCTCCTATTGATATATTAGGAGCAAAATTGTTTTCTGTCATGTCAGTAGAGCCCTGCTTTTTTGGTTTTATTTCTATATCTCACCTCATACCAAAAATTCCTGAAAGTTGTCCTCTGGATTCCATAAAGAAGAATACTAGGTCTAGGATTCAAATTTTGAATAGTTCCATGAAATATTCTTAACATCAGACAAATAAAAGAAATAGTGCACCCAGGTATGTTCAACTGAAGCGATTTCCACCTTTCTCCCCCACAAGATTTTACAGAAAAATGCTCAAAGGGAAAAAAAAAATCAAAGAAGAGCAATGCTTGAGCTCCAAGATATATAATAATGAGAAAATATAAATGCCTGTTTTATTTTCTCATGGATATGTCTGAATCACACATACAGACAAACATACACAAATTATATAGCGCATCATAGGTGTGTTAAGATTATGAAACCAAAATCAGACAAAGCAATAGGCATTGGTTACGCACGGAGATAGTTGTGCTGAATATAATTGTTAGGGTAAGTTTTGAAAAAAATGACTTGAAACAGGTAGGTTTTCTCCCAAGATTTGGGAGAAATGCATTACACAGGGCAAACTACTTTGACAAAGATCTTAAGTCATAAATACCTGGTCTATTGGAGAAGCAACCAATGAGAGAGAGAGAGAGAGAGAGAGAGAGACAGACAGACAGACAGACAGACAACAGACAGACAAAAAGAGAGAGTACAGACGCAGAGAAACAGAGAGACAGAGACATATGTGGGTTGTATCAATTAGGGTATCTCATTGCAGGATTTAGGAAACGAAATAGGGAGACACTGTGATATGTAACATGTTCCAGTAGGGCCAATTTGCTGTTTCTGTATTAAAAGTTAACTAGAAGGGCCCTAAAACAGGAAGCATTAGATGATCATTTTTTAGAACATTTGGCAAATAATAGCATCTTCAGTTTTGTTGGTGCTCTAACAATCTACAGTACTCTAGAAATCCATCTCTCAAGTCTAAACCCTAGAATCCTCTCCACACATTTAAGGAAAAGGGTATAGGAACATTTATTCTGACTTTGTTAGCAGCAATAGAAAACAAAGCTAGTTCTATTTTTATCAGTAGGATGAACTGATAAATTGTTAGGTGCTCACACAACTGTTCAATATCCAACAATAAAGAGAAATCAACTAGAGTATCGAATAGCAAGTTGTATATAGAAATCCAATATAATATAGAAAAAATAATGCAAATCTACTAGCAGAAGACAGTTACCATATGGTGTCACATTTTTAAACATCACAATGCTATGCTGTTTATGTATATTTGTACATATTTTAAAAATTAAAATATTGAGAGAAGGGTGCCCTCTTCACAATAAAAATATATGGGGGGAGGGGGAGTCACTAAGGAGCGTAAGGAATTTCAACCTCACTTCAATGTGTTAGCTCCTCTCTCTGTCTCTCTCTAATCTCACTATACCCCTCTCCACAAAGACTCAATTTTTACAAGCAAATTATTCAAATTTCAAGTTTATATTTTTTCATAAAGGTGAACTAATGCAACTCAACAAAGTACCAAATAAATATTAAAATAGACAAAGAGTTTATTTGACAAGCAAATTCTGCCTCCACTTCCAAGAGAGTATACATAGTACTTCTGTTTTCGCATAGTTTCATTTTGCAGGCGATTCCAATCAGAATTTAAAATACCCCCCAACAGTGGTCCTTTAAATATATTTCTTCCTAGAAAAACTCTACTACTTTTCTGAATATTAGGTAGTCTCTTCATTGTTTGTGGTGCATATCATTTTCAGAATTAAAGCGAAGTTTGTTGATACTGTGTTGAATACTTTGTGATTGCACAGAAAGCCCCTTCTAGCCTGGCTCCTGTGCATGAGAACTTGGAATCACTGGTGGGGATGGGCAATTAGCAGGCCCAGGCGCAGATGACTTTCTTTTTCTATGGTTTGCAAGATCAGACCAGATGGCTTAAGAACCTCAGCTACTATTTGGATAGCGGTAATGATATTAGCAGAAGGGACAACCTGAGCAAAGTATAATTTTGCAAGTGACAAGTACATTTTCTATAATAGACTGATAATAAATTTGCTTCCTCTCTGCCTTTCTCTTTTTTCTCCTGCTTTTCCTTAAGAGGCTTTCTCTGAAACAAGTTATTTCAGATTGGAGCTTTGTATGGCAAAGAGCCCAGAGAGGTGGATTTAGTGCACTAAAGTCCTGTTTTCAATTATCTGGAATCCATGAAACCACAAGCTTAGGTTTTAGATGGGCCAATTTAAATGTTGCTTTTCCAATGTAAATATATAAAATATAAGCTGTTCAGCAGCACCAGGGTCTTTTCTTGGTGACATGAATCCCATCTCTCTAGCAGAACGTCTGCTGCATAGGCTTATCACAAAAACAGGTGGCGAGGGTCTTCACTAATATGTCTGCAAACTGACTAGACACTAGAATGTGCAATTCATTTTTCTCTAAGCTATTACCCACCATACATATTCAATTCAATATATTTCATTATGCTAATTTTAAAAAAGAAGATGGATTTTTCTTCTTACAAATTCCAGCACATTTTCCAAAGACAAAGAAAACCTGTTACTTCTACCAAAGTTTTATTAGATTGTTATATAAGAATTACCATTTTAATATAGAAAGTCTGTGACTTAAGATCATATAGCACAAAGAGAAAAGAGTAGGCCCAATTATAGAAAGTGGGAATGAGGCAGGGAGAGAGATCTATGAATTTTGCAGAACACTACCAGGAACAACAATATGTGGTTCTAATGTTAGACTGCCCAATTCAGAAATCAATTAAATTGAATTTTAGCCTTAGTATAGCATGCTTGTGCTAAATTTGACCTAGTTTGACCTATCTCTCTTAACAATGTTCAGTGTTGACTGTTGCTATATAATTTAGCTTTCTCTGTCCCTCTGTCTCTCTGTCTCTCTGCCTCTCTCATTTTCAGTGTTTATTTCAGAGCCATGGAAATTATTATCTTCTTTCATAATTTCCTTTGCTATTGGTTGGCAAGAGCAAGTTACAAGTCAGTTAAACCGCATACTAAGTCTAAGAACATCAGTTTCCTAACATGGTACATGAATCATAATAATAATCATTGTCTATTAACCTCAGTGTATTGCTTGGAGAAATCAATATAATAGTGAAATCGTCTGTAAGTGCTACTGTGATATTGATACTCTCAGCTACATTATTCCTTTCAACAATAAAATAACTTGGACTTTCTTTCTTTCACTTAGTGTGGCATGTATGGTTCCAATTTTTTGTTCCAATATGGTAGCCACAAGTCAATGTTATTATTGAAAACAGAATAACTTGGGAATGGATAGTGAGTGGAATGAGCACAAGTCTTGTAGCTGGTCACCAAATACCCTCTTGTGTACTGTGGCCCTAGTGGTCCAGAACCGCCAATATGGTGCCTCCCGTTTCGAGCTCTAGGCATGGTGGCCCCAGCCCCTTGAAAACTGATGAGTGTGGCCCATATAAAAATTGTAAAAATACTATTAAACTTAAACTGAATACTGTAAAAATCTCAGTTTCACAATCACATTAACAACATATCAACTTCTAGTCAAGAAGACAACTAGAGTAGAAAAACAAATGCTTAGCAAGGGCAAGGCCTTGAACTCTAACTCTGGTACATGGTCTCCAAGCACCACCTAGGACTGCAGATGTGGCAATTATTTATAAATTAAATTATTCAAGTATAAAAGCAATGTCATATTGTACACCATAGATAATTAGAATATCTCCACAAATGCAGAAATTTCCATGAAAAAAAACTGATCTTAAGTTTTAAGGAATAAACTTTTAATTTGGTTAAATATACCATTTTATTCCATGGAATTCCTTCAAAAGCATCGAAGAAATAGCTAAAAGGACAAAGAACCTCCGGCTCCAGGCACATCTCTTTGACTCCACCGTTCTCCCTGCATTAACATACGTCTCAGAGACCTGGGCCCTACGAAAGCAGGATGAGAATGCTATTCAGGTCTCCCAAAGAGGAATCGAAAGAGCTATGCTTGGAATATCATGCCTCACTCAAGTGAAGAATCGGAGTTCTGACCTCCATCGTTATTCCAAAGTCAGGGATGCTGTCTTGTTTGCCAAGGCATCAAAAATCAGATGGGTTGGACATGTAATGCGATTTGGAGACTACAGCTGGACTAGAGCCGTTAATGATTGGATCCCACATGATGTCAAAAGATCAAGTGACCGCCCACCTACAAGATCGCCAGTCTTCTTTGTCGAGACCCTGAATGAACATTTGAGGTTCTTCATATTCCTGAAGCAAACAGATGTCATTGGGCTACACTGGCACATGATAGGGTCAAATGGAAATGTTACTGGCACCCGCTCCAGCAAATTGATGAATAATGGGATATCAAGTGATCAAGTGATACCATTTTATATAAATACTTTTTATTAGTAGCATGTATTTCTGCTTAAAATTCACTATCACTATCTATCACTATCTTCCCGTTCATCATCTATTTGCTCGAGCAGGTACCAGTAATATCTCCATATGTCCATCTCATGCTAGGAGAGCCCATCTCTGCTTGCTCCAGAAACATAAAGAGCCTCAAACAATTATATTAGGTCATGGGAATGACCTAATATAGTTGTTACTGGTATTTGGCATATCAAATAAGACACGGGCAGCTTGCCAGGCTTGCCGCGTAAGTGGCATACTCTTGTAGTCACCTCTAAATACAGCATTTATTGATGAACCACGCAGCCGCTTGCAGCCGCGCGAGCCAGCCTGTGATAGACTCATCTGCTGCTGGATGGAGCTCTGTTGAGAGGGAAGTCGATATGGAAGATGGCGGCCCTCATGGAGTGGGGGTGTCGTATGGCTTGTTGGGAGGCCCTGCTGGGGTACTCAAATTATTTTCCTGAGTTTGAAAAGAGCTTTGTCATCTAAGGGTAATTAAAAACCAAAGAAACTAATTGTTGAGGTAAGTTCTCTGTAGCTCACTGCAGTAAATTCTGAAATAATAAAATTCTTTGGGACTGGAGTGGTAGTACAGCATATAGGATATTTGTCTTATACACAGCCAAACCCGGTTTGATCCCCAGTATCCTAAATGGGCCCCAGAGCCTGCCAGGAGTGATTCCTGAAGTCAGAGTAGGAAGCAATCCCTGAACACCATTTAGTGTTTCCCCCAAAAACAAACAAATAAACAAAAAACTCATTTGTACACTATAGTCATTTTAATTTTAGATTTGTTCTCGGAAATGTCATTTGAATCTATTTTGTATGACTTGAAATTTAAAGCTTAGAATGAGATTAATAAGCTGCTTTAAGTTACATCATCTTCGTGGATTGTCTGGTGAAGGCTGCTCTGAAGTCACTTAGCACAGATCAGTTCTATTCCTCTGTCATATTAATGAAATCCTTGCAGTGTCCAAGTTACTCACTAGATAACACAAGAGATAGATCACATGAGGCATGAACTTGGCATTTCTCTGTACTGCTGAGGCCAGCGTGGATGACTATTAAGTTAGAGTATTTTACTTAGGAGATAAGGTCTATAGAAGAAATTAAGAAACAACATGAACTATACTCAGGTTATTATCATGATATGTATAATTTTTCTAAACTCATGTCATGTGCAGTTTAATTCTTTCTGATTCTCTCTTTCGGTTTCCAGGTGGTGCCCTTGGGCTATTCCTGTCTCTGAGTTCTGGAGACAATATAAAGTGTGAGGATAGTACCAGGGTCAGGCTGTTTTGACCACATGCAAGGCAAGTGCCTTCCCTCTGGGGCTGTCTCCCCACGTTAAATATTTTCTTATAGAAGGCTCTATCCAATGAAAGCAAGGAAAATGAAAAGAGAGAATGGTGTGAGAAAACCAATTCAGCCCAGGTTGAGTGTTGATTGTCGCCTTTTGTTAAGGATCGGAGTATGAGAAAGAAATAAAGCAGAGGAAGTGTGGGTAAGATTTCATGAGAACTTGAGATAATATTTTCACAGCTGGAGAGAAAAGCACTAAAGTAAAAAAAAAAGTAAGCTGGAAAGTCTTAAGACCAAATAAGGAAAGACAAAAGACGGAAGAAGAGATCTAGGAAAAGAGATTCCTAAAACTTGGTTAGTATTAATTTGCACTACTGCAAGTTAATACTAATTAATGCTAATGTGCAATGTCTTTTCTTTAATTCCAAATCATGGATGCAGAACACTTTTGAACCTATTATTCTTCTTACTAATATTGAAATCATTTTTATTATAGTTTAGTTAATAAGGTAACAATAGTGTTAACATTTATGGGATTTATTTTTAATTTTTTGATTATTGATAAACTCACTTGATCACTTGACATCCCATTATTCATAGATTTGCTTGAGCGGGTGCCAGTAACATCTCCATTTGACCCTGTCACATGCCAGTTGTTTCTCATGGACATAATTCACCAGTGTACCTTCACCAGTGTACCTGTTTTACTCAGTAAGGAACCCAGTCTCCATCGCTGTCATCTCCCAAACTTAACTGAGTGGTTCAGTTCCCCATTAAGTTGCCTTTGGGTCTTTGTTGCTTCCTCACTGTGTATGTTTAAATTTCACAGGAAAAAGATCATTCTGCATCTGTCCCTTTCTTTCTGACCGACTTACTCAACAGGACATCCTCCAGTTCCATCCATCTTACTGCAACCTGCATGACTTAATGTTTTGATATGCAACATTACTGCACCTTCACCACCGCCAAAATACCCAAGACCCTCCAACACTGACTTACAGTACTTCCTCCCTGCCTCACCCCACTATTTAGAAATCTGTTTTATAATCAAAGGTCAAGTGTTATCTTCATTCAGTACTAACTAACCCCATGTTTTGTTTCTCTGTCTACATATATGAGATCAGTCCTCTCAGTATTTATAAGAGAAGGACAGAGGTCAAGCAAGGTTAAAATAAGCTTTAGTGTTTTAGTACTCAGAGTTTCTGAATGTCATGAGTCTTGTAGCATCGATAGTATTAAAGAACAAAAAGTAAGCATGCTCAGAAGTGAGTACTGACTCTTCCCTCAGGGATCACTCTTTGTGGAACTTGAGAGATGGGGCTTGAGAGACCATATAAAGTGCTGGAGATTGAACCCAGGATTAGTCCAAGGCAAGTGCCCCCACCCACTGTATTATCTATCTCCAGCCCCATAAACATCATTATTTTGCTATTGACAGAGATGCAGTTTCTCAATACTAACCTAATAGGCCTTTCTCTTTGTTTCCAGTGACAAAAACAATTTTTTAAATGCTACAAAGAAACACTTTTCATTTTTCTGCAGTTATACTCATCAGCAAAATACTAAAAGGATGTTCTCAGTTCTATGGAAGTGTTGACAATTGATTTTGTTCCCAGGCTGACCTGATTTAAAGGAAGCCAAAAAAACATAGATGCTCAAAGAAATGAATTACTTGGTGTGTGATCCTAGGTGAACACCTGGCCTCCAAAGTGAAAGCTATGGTAATTTTCTTTTGCAGAAATCCCTTAATAGAAAAAAAGTTTCTCCTACTTAATAAAACTTTTTGGCTCAGAAAGAAAATTTTGATGAAAGACAAAATGAAAAGCAATATATCAGAAATGCTATCATGAAAGTTATGATGTTTTAAATATACACTAGAAGAAAATTCATTTGATTATATTTGTAAATAGCTTTACATGTTCATAGTGATATGGAAGATCAGGAAATTATTAGTAAGATTCCACTCCAGTCTTTCCCTTAGTGAGCAATACTATCCCTCAATAGACACTGGGATATTCCAGGAAAACAATGGTAACCTTAGGTGTAGTTGACAACTTTCTGTTTGTTCAATTAAAAGAAAGTAAATTTCCAGGAAGAGGCAAGTATTTTTTTTTTCTGAAAGAAGGTGGGAGGTCAAATAAGTTTTGAAATCTCTTTTCTAGATTACACAAAAGCAGTGGTTCTGAGATGGTTCTTTCAATAACAAAACAGATGCTACCTCAAACACTGAGGGATGCTCAGGGGGAAATATTCACTGTATCACTGTATCACTTTCTTCCCTTTGTTCATAGATTTGCTTGAGCAGGCACCAATATCTCCCTACGTCCTGTAGCAAGCAAGTGTAGCCGAAGGGCAACTGCTTGATCCAGGGACTGGCCTTTTCGAAACAAGTGCATTTGGAGCCAGAGAGATAAAATAGTGGTTAGGTGCTTGCTTTTCATGTGACCAACCAAAAATTGACACACCTCTCCACTTACAGTCTCCTGAGTATAAAGCCACGAGGAAGCTCTGAGCACATCTGAATAAGGCTCAAACTGCCTCCCTTGCCCCAACAAAAAAAAGCTATGGAGTAGAGACCGTTTTAATTTCAAGACAATACTCAGAATCATGGTTTTGAAGATGGACTGGGTAAGGAAAGAAATATGCAATATTCCTTATTTTCCATGTGAACCTAGACTTAGTGTCAGTAACTGGCTAAATATCCCAATAGAGATATCAAATGACAGCTCTATGCAAGGAGAATGGGATGTGGGGGTCTTTGGGATTCAGGAACATTATGACATAATTCTCTGCCAAGGAGGAAGGACAGGTCTGTTTTAGTTTATGTTGTTCCTTAGAATAGCAGATGGCCTGGAATCTAGTGCTGTGTCTGGTTGGAGAGCCAGGGTGCTTTACTCTGATACTACACCTGGGAAACTCCCAAGGATGGGCTCAGGGCCACTGAAAAAAACAATTACACTCAAAGTCTGACCAACCTTGCTCAGTAATAATTCTCTCTGGAGAAGAAAAGTAAAATTAATACTGCTTGCTAAACCATCCCAACTTAGAACAGAAAAATTAAAAAAATATATATTTTTTAAACATTTTCATCAGAATTTGGGCCTCTTGATCATACAACTGGAAAACAACATTTCTGTACAGTGAAAATATGTTTGGCAGCTCCTCGCTATACAAAGTTCAACTTTAGGGCAAAGAAAAAGAAATACTTATTATGTAATCTGGTCAAATTATTGGTTACTGAGATTTCTTGGTTTTTGACTTCATCTGTTATATGAAGTAGATATTAGAGCTTTGATTCTGCCAGAACCACTTCAAACACAGCATTTTTTTACTAAATATTTTAACTCTGGACCCTTTCCTGTGGCTTCTTGTTCTTAATGTTAAGACACAACTGATATATGAATAGGCAGTGTTTACCTCTCACTTTTTACATAATTTGAGAATAAATATACAAAACTAGTTAAATAGGAAGAGGAGTTTTCTAAATTCCTTGATTAAAGCAGATAGAGATAAAGGGCAGGGAGTTCTCCAAACACTAGGTTTGGTGATGAGGGCAATTATGGAGATCCTGTTTTGTTTTTTATATAATCATACCTTTTTTCATTTCACTTTTTTGGGTCACGCCCGCCAATGCTCAGGGGTTACTCCTGGCTCTGCACTCAGGAATTACTCCTGGCGGTGCTCAGGTGACCATGAGCCCGGTCGGCTGCATGCAAGGCAAACACCCTACTGGCTGGGCTATCGGTCCGGCCCCCTCACGCCATTTTTTTAAATTAGAACAATATAACTTTATTTTAAAAAATATTTTATTATACCACTTTGAGATATAAAATTACAAAGCTTTTTTAATATTTTATTATACCACCATGAGATGTACAATTACAAAGATATTCATGATTGGGGTGTTCCAGCACCCATCCCTCCACCAGTGCCCATTTCCCACCACCAATGTCCCCAATTTCCTCCCCACTCCTCTAGCCTGTGTCTATGACAGGTTCTTTGTCTTTTTCTCTCTCTTCTCTCTTTCTCTCTCTCTCTTTCTCTATTCCTTCTTTTACACATTGTGGATTGCAATGCATACATTTAGAGGTTATCATGTCTATCTTTTTGCCTGTATTCAATGCTCAGTTCTAGGTCATACTATCACTTTCGACAATTATTAGCACTTTGTTCCCTTCTCTGTCTTACCAAACCTCTGACTACAACATATTTGTGGTAATTTCCACCTTATACAATACCTTCTGATCCATGTTTTGCCTGACCTTGGATAGTGGCATCATAATATGTATGTGTATATATACATACATATATACATATATATACATATTTATGTCATGCAAATAAATGCAGTCATTCAATATCTGTCTTTTTCCCTCTGGCTAATTTTATTCAACATGATCCTCTCCATGTCCATCCATTTATAGGCAAATTTCATAACTTCATTTTTTCCTAACAGCTGCATAGTATTCCATTGTGTGGATGTACCAAAGTTTCTTTATCCAGTCATCAGTTCTCAGGTACACTGGTTGTTTCCAGATTCTGGCTATTGTGAGTAGTGCTGCTATGAAAACAAAAGTGAAGATGGTGATTCTGCTGTGTGTTTTTGGCTTCCCAGGGTATATTCCCAGGAGTGGTATGGCTGGGTCAAGTGGGGAGCTCAATTTCTAGTCTTTGGAGGAATGTCCATATTGTTTTCCAAAGAGGCTGGACCAGTGGACATTCTTACCAAAAATGGATGAGAATCCCCCCCCCCCCCCCCCCACATCTACACCAGCACTTGTTTTTCTTGCTCTTTTGGATATGTGACAGTGTCTGTGGTGTGAGATAATATCTCACTGTTGTTTTGATTTGCATCTCTCTGATGATTAATGATGATGAGCATTTTTTCATGTCTTTTGGCCATTCAAATTTATTCCTTATCAAAGGTTTTGTTCGTTTCTTCTCTCCATTTTTTGATGGGGTTGACTGTTTTATTCTTGTAAAGTTCTACCAGTGCCTGATATATCCTGAATATTAACCCCTTATGCAGATCCTGTTTTTATGTGACTTTTTCTCCACTTAATTTACCTTTGTCAACCACAAAACACACACTTCCAGTCTTTCAGTGCTATAGGACAGAATGGTCATGTATGACCTGCATAAGGTTTTGGCAACCTTTTAATTACATGATGGAAAAACCTAAAATTTTATCTAAACATCCATATTTTCAAATGCTTGTGGAAAAATTAGAAAATCTGGCCAACCCTAGACTCATAGTCGTTCAAAGCAAGAAATCGTTGATGAGTTTTGGGTTGCAAAAGAGTTCCCTGATGAAGCTTTTGGGGTTTTGTTGTTTGTTTGATGTCTACGTAGCTTTTTGTTTGTTTGTTTGTTTGTTTGTTCTAGGTTTAAAAGCCATCGACATTTAGTTTAAACCATACATTGACTTTTTTTTCTCTGAGCTAGTAATGTGCCATAGGGTGTTCTGGTACTAGGCAGTATCAGGGAACCACAGGCATTTCCCACTGGGGCTATTTGACCTCCTATGGGCCTTGGAAAATACCAAGGCAATCACAGATTTAAAAAAAAATCAGGTAAGGAAGGAGACATATCTTGAAAATAGGGAACCGATTGGTAAGATGGGGGCACAGGAAGGAAATAATGTAGGAAGGGGAGCCACATCTGAAAGAGGTTAAGAAACATTTCTGTACCGTGTGTGGTGTTTCCAGTCAGTTGAGAGTGCTTGTGTTTGGTTGTTTTACATCCCACTGTGTCTACTTTTCACTTTCAGTACTGTATTCATCACTTGTGTGAAATATTCAACATGTTATTTTAAAATAGGCTTTGCATTAGTTTTGCAAAACTGTAGAATAACATAAGTGATCTGAGCATGTTTGAGGGTCAGCTAGGTGTATTAAATGCAATTACAGCTTATGATATTTTGAATTTACAACTGTGTTTAATGGGATGTAACTTTCATGTAAGTTGAAGAAGATTTGTAATGACAAAACTAACCACTTAGGCATAATTCCAACCTTGCTGACTTCCCTCATCATTTTCACAGTCAGTTTCTTCAGAAAGTTGAGTATATAATTTTTTGGTGTGAAGCATGTAACTTCTTCTATTCTCATTTTTTTCATGCAACCAAGATTTACTGAGAATCTATGTTCTAGGAACTTCGGATAGAGCTGTGATTAAGCAGACATGATCCCAGCCTCAGAGTGTTTATATTCTGTGAGAAGAGACAGATTATCATGAATATGTCACTAAGCCAAACATGTATAATGAAAGATAAACCACGATGTGCCAGGTATTCTTCTATACATTAATACATATAGGAGGACGCATCTCTGCCCACTTTTACTTTAGTTGGCATTAACCAACAAAATGTGAGTGAAAATAGAAAGCAATCTATGTTACAACTGGGAAGAAGCATTTTTTTTCTGACCATGATTTTTTACTTCACTTTTGACCTGGCTGTAGTATATTGGCTTGTGTTGGTAAGAACTAATGGATAAAAACTAATTGGGATAACCAACAGTGGAGTTCTTGCACGTGATATTTGCTTTTTAATACACTGAGATTTGGGGAAGGGTTGTTATGGCACCATAATATCTGTCTGTTCAGACATAAGTGGTGAATGTTAGGTGTCAGAAGCTGAAATTGTAGACTGACTGGTCTAAGGAGAAGATATTTCATCAGAATTAATGGGAAATATAGAAAAGTGAAGACCATTACAGGTAGAAGGAACAGTATAGGGCTGTGCATTTTGGGATGTCATAAAAATGGGTTTTAATGTTCTCTTTCAAGGGTTTATTAAAATAAACCCTTTTTAATAAAGGGTTTATTAAAACCCTTTAATTTTATTAAAATATCAAGTAAACAGCATAGTCAGTGCTTAATATTTCTAGCAGCTATTCCCTATGTGAACTTTGTGATAGCATTCATCTTTCCACCTGATTCCATCATTTCAGTCTATAATCAAAGATTGCAGATACCATCTACACATTCATATTGATTCTCTGCAACAACAGGGCCAGACAGCTTTCAACAGCATGTTCAGATCTGAACTTATTCCCAAAGGAAAACGATTTTAGAAAAACACACTATTTTATTTCATTTCCATTGGCCTGGTATGGTTCTGTTTTACAGAAACTTGAAAAGCAAATCAGTTAAAAGATAAAGACAATTTAATGTGTTTGTCTGCCATGAAAATTGTCAAATTGTCTTGGCCATATTCAATTGCTTTTTCTCTCTGTGTATATATCACGCTGACAATTAAATGATACTATGAATACACTCTTTTTGGCTATTCATCTGTTAAATCTTGCTATTCAATATATATAATAAACCAAACTCTGATTTTTCTTAGCTTCCTATATAAAAAGTTCATTTAAAAATGCTTTATATACTTTAACTTTCTGTCATAAATGAAGCATTTTTGCATATGTTACCCACCAAAAAAATAAGAACTGACAATAATAATAGAATAGAATCCTTAAAGTTTTTCCTTTATCTCTTTCCATTATTTTGTATGAATACTAAAACAATATCTTGCAATTATTTTGTTTTCTTTTGGGCCATACCAGCGATGCTCAAGGGTTACTTCTGGCTCTGCACTCAGGAATCACTCCTGGCAGTGCTTGGGGGACCATACAGGATGCCGGGGATTGAACCCGGGTCGGCTGCATGCATGGCAAATGCCCTACCCGCTGGACTATCGTCCGGCCCCTACCTTGTAATTAATTGACAACATTCTATAGTGTCTTGTTTGCATTCCAGAATCTGGAAATTGTCTTCTGGAAATTCTTTGTACTCAAAGACTATTTTGGGATTTTCATCCTTGAAAACTAAGAAAATTTCAGTCAAAGGCGGCGAACTCTAAAATTATTCATATTCTAGAGCAACTAGTCACCCCTTTGGATCTTATGGTTAATTTAAATTATTCAACTTGAGTTGAATAGTGAGGCAATGAATGAGATTTTACTATATTACTTGAGCTGCACAATGTAGGATTTCCCTGGTAATACTCTATGTCTGAGAACTTATGGTTTCACTGGACAAGCAGTATTTATAAGTGTGGAATAAAAATAATAAAATGTAAAGCATAAAGTGTGAGGCCCAGGGCATAAAGTATGACATGGGTAGCTTGCCAGGCTCTGCCATGCAGGTGGTATACTCTCAGTAGTAGGCTCTCATCTCGTGCATTTACTGATGAACCAACAGAGGGAGATCGGCTTTTTTCTTTGGTGGAACTCTGACAAACTGTGGAGTCTGGATGTTGAAAATGGCGGCCCTCATGGTGTGGAGGTTCCTCTAACTTCTTGCAAGACTCTATTGGGATGGCGGGTCAGGGCTAGAACTAGCCTTCCCTCCCAGGTGCCTATGATCAGCTGAGCACAGGGAGAGTCGGTAGCAGCTCTGCTCTGTAAAGAATCAACTAGCCAGTGTGTAAATGTGAAAGATCCTGGGAAGGACCTAGTCCTAACTTCCGTTATTGTCTAAGACTGTTGTGTGGTCACAGAGTGGCCATGCACCAGCACAGCTGTGGGTTTGGAGTGTCTTTGACATGGAGGTGGAGGAATGTGGGGGAGGAATCCAAATCCCCTCTCCAAGTCCAACCAGCGTGCCCCCACCCCAGACATATGAGCGAACCCTTAGAGCTATGATGGATTTGGCAAGATTCTTGTATACATATAAATTTTTTTTACCTGAAAATATTTTGGAAGAGGCTTAGGTCCCAGTAAGGAACTTATCATGGGTTAATCAGTCTGCTTTCCTTAGATAAATTAGCGACATTGAGAAACTTGGGGTCTTCAAAATTGACAGACTGAAGGAGAGAGGTAATGGAAACTGGAGATGTGGAGGGCCGCAGAGCAAGATATCAGCATCAGGCAGTAAGATGGCACTGCTCACCTTTGGTTCCATATGAAAAATTCCTTTACACCCTCTGGCTTCTACTAAAGCTAGCTGGAAGAGCAAATGAACCCCAGGCTGATCAAAGAAAAAGTTAAAATAGAAAACTTATAAAATTTAATAGCAACCACATAAGTTTCCAAGTTAAGGGGTCTACCAAAGCTAGCTGTTCCTGAGTTAGGATATTTGGAACATCAAGAAGAGAGGGGGGGGGAAATTCAGATGCCGAGGAGGAGAGAGTCTAACATTTGCTCTGAGAGGAACTTTCCTCTCAGTGTCCCTGACAGAGAGCATGTGCTCACTTTGGGAACTACATGGAGAGGGCACGTCCAAATGATATTTTTTGAGTCATAAAATGAGGGTCAGTGATTGCTTTCTTCATTTAAAAAGAGTAAACAAAGAGTCAAGGACATGTACTGTTTCTCAGCCTCTAGGGCCTTCAATGTGCTGGCCTTAAAGTGATCTGTGCATTCTAAGCAGTCAGACTTCCTGAGTCTCACCAAGCCCTGAGCGACATTAATTCCCTCCACTAAGATGACGTCTATTGGAAAAGGCCTACTCTGGCCATGTGGAGAATGTCTTTGTTTGCTGATTTTTTATGGGAGTTTTATCCCACATCATGGTTTTGAAAATGTGGGAAAGTTTTGCAGAATGACTTTTTGGGAGAGGCGAACAATTCTCTCCCTACTTTTAAGTTTCATTGAGAGCATAACTGATTTCAAGAGACTTGGAGGAAGGCTCACCAATGAGAATTTGCATATCTGGTAGCATAGAAGGTATTTGTTCTAGTGGTGTCTATCACAACTAATTTACTAGTGGCCCTGAAATTGGGCAATTGCTGGAATATCAATGGGGAGACGCCAAAGAGAAGTGCTTCTTGTTTTTTGCTTTTAGTCCCATCAGTTTTGGGGTTCACAGTGATAGATTCAGAGCATGAGAAAATCAAAGGTGTGATAAATGCAGTACAAGTAGACATGGACGAAGAGGCAAGGGACAGTCAGAAGCCAGCCTGTTCCTCTAGGGTGAAGGAAATGTGCTTTTGACTAGATGCTATGGATCTGTCGGCTCCTGGCTCTTGGTGAAGAGATCACAGACTCTTCTAAAAGGCCTCAACAAATGTTCCTATCAATTTCTCTACATACTGTGACTTCACATTGGCCTCGTTGCTAAGAGTTTGGATACATTAAAATGTTTATTTAGCATCTAGTTAAAAAATCACAGAGACCATACATTTTTAGATCTGGAATTTTGCAATTATTTTAAGAATTGAGAATTTGTGGGAAAGTTTGCCTGAAGCTGTGGTAGTTTGTCTTAATGTACTTTTGAGAGTTAGAGTGTAGAATTGTTTTCTTTGGGAATGTGAAGCCAATATATGATACTCTTTATTAAAGGAAACAAGAACTATTTTATATATTAAATAAGTGTGTTCTAGACCCCACAGTTGACTTACAATATGCTCCAGAAAGTCTCCAACTCTCCTAGTTAGTTCAGGTTGCTTTGATGAATATATTCGATTTGAGTGGTTTTGCAACAAATGTTTATTTCTCAGGTTGTGGAGACTGGAAGTTGAACATCAACATATAAGCTGATGGTTCGGGCAATCCCCTGCTTCTGGCTAGGAGACAGCTGCCTTCTCCCTGTACTCTCATGTGCAGAAAGAGGTGGAGGGAAGAATGTTCTCTCCTATTTAAACACTCTGCACTTCTGACCTAATTTTTCTGAGTCCCCCATCTTTTAAAATTGTCATACCAGAGTATCTCCTGATCTCAACTTGCCCCCTGCATTACTCCAGGTGAGGTTAACCACACATGCCTGGAACCTTTTCTGATTAGGAGAATCCCTTCATTTTCAGAGGGAACTTTATCACTTGATCACTTGACATCCCATTATTCATCAATTTGCTTGAGCGGGCACCAGTAACAATTCCATTTGACCCTGTCCTGTGCCAGTGTAGCCCAAGGGCATCTGGTTGCTTCAGGAATACGAAGAGCCTCAACCCATTCATTCAGGGTCTTGACTAAGAAGTCTGACCATCTTGTACGTGGGCAGCCACGTGATCTTTTGACATCCTGTGGGATCCAGTCATTAATGGCTCTAGTTCAGCGGTCGTCTCCAAATTGCATTACATGTCCAGCCCATCTGATTTTCGATTCCTTGGCAAATGAGACAGCGTCCCTGACTCTGGGAACAGCGACGGAGATCAGAGCTCCAGATTCCTTCTTTCACTTGAGGCATGATATTCCAAGCATAAATATTTTTAAATATTTTTAATATTTTTAAAAAAGATTTTTGGTGCCCCTCAATGTGCAGGTGTGGCTGTGGTGCCTGGCTGCATCCACAGGTAGCAGATAGGAGACAGACTTGTTTACACCCAGGGCTCTGTCTCGTGGGCCCTGGATGGTTGATGGTCTGACATAGAAAAAGACCTGAGCCCCCTGGGATGAACCCAGAGCCATGGCAGAGCCTGGCAAACTACCTGTGGTATATTTGATATGCCAAAAACAGTAACAATAATGCACCTCATTCCCGATGAATGGAGACATTTCTGGCTCCTGCTCAAGCAAATCGATGAACAACAGGAAGACAAGTGACAAGTGATTTGGGGTGGGGGGGCTGAGTGGAAAGTATAGCGGGTAGGACATTTGCCTTGCATGCGACTGACCGGGTTTGGTCCCCAGCATCCCATATGGTCCCCTCAGCATCACCAGGAGTCATTCCTGAATAGAGCCAGGAGTATCCTGAGCATCCCGGGTGTGACCCAAAAAAGTCTCTCTCTCTCTCTCTCTCTCTCTCTCTCTCTCTCTCTCTCTCTCTCTCCCTCTCTCTCTCTATATATATAATTGGTAATTTATAATTTTAGCTATAATTCTTTTTGTGCTCATGTCAGGGAAATATCCTCATTCAAATGGAGTAGGGCCAGTTTCCTTTTCTCTTTGTGTTATGAAGTAATGTATTTGGAAGAGAAAAATAAGAAAATAATATTCAACTCTCACCAGCAGCAACTGACTTTAATGTTTAGTTATAGAGCTTTTCATCTTTGTGTATATACAACATTGTGTGCAACTATCTATTCATATGCTAATTTAGAAAAAAATATATAGCATATTTTGTTAATAAGTATTAAATTTAATAATAGTTGTAAGCTTCCAAAAGTGAAGATCAGACAGAAATCCCATGAAAACCTAGTCTAGTTTCCTCTCGTGTTATTATACTACATAATTTTGTGATAAAATTTCATAAGTAAAACTGTGTCAATATACTCTTATATTGATGTGAGTACATCTTTCATAGTAAAAATCTATGTTTTCTTTTTTTTGTTTGTTTGTTTTCACCTAATATTCCCTTTCTGTTCCAGAATTCCATTCAGAAAACCATATGGCATTGAATTGTTATGTTTCCATTAGATCCTCAGCATTTTGTACTTTCACTTTTGTTAATCTTGGCAATTCTGAGGAATATTGATCAGGTGTTTTGTAGAAGATCTCTCACTTCAGATTATTTTGTTTTGCTCATGCTAATATTGAGGTTTTGAATTTTGTGAAGAATAACAGCATTCAATACTCAATTACTGTAGCTCTATTAACATCACATTGTTGCAGGAGAAACTATTTTTGACATTTTATTATTATTTATCACTTAACTCTGATTAAGTCCTGGTCAGCCTTCTCCACAGTAAATTACTCTTCTTTTGGCAATGCTTTGTTCTTTGAAAGAGAATAACTGTGTGAATAACTGTATGGAAATCATACTAAAGAGGAAGAAATTCATAATACATAACTTAAAGATAAAATACACACCTAGTCTATTGACATCATTTGGAATTCTTCAACAAATTATTCAATTTGTCTATTTGTTATTTAATCATTTAGTTTAGCACACTCATGGATACTTGCTTTTAATAATTTGGATCATCCATTTCGTTGCTCGGACTATTCCAGCTTCCCTACTAGTTCTCTTTAGTTAATTGGTATGCAGCTTTGACATATCCTCTGACATATCACAAGGCCCCTTTTATGGGTTTTGTGAGGTGCATATTTCCTTATTTCTTAACTTACAAAATGCTTCAGAATCAACCTATATTTAACCTGCATAAAAATTATACTCAATCATTTCTCCAAGTACTAGAAAAAAATCAGGAAACTGAAAGAGCTCATTATTACATGGATGTCATTACTTTTAGACCTCTCATCTAACAGAACATGAATATATACTGATTTATACACACATGTCTCTATTCCTATCCATTTATCTGTATCTATATTAAAATACACGCGTTCCTGCTGATGTTTCCATCTCTAGTGTACCATCTGGATCATTTCTTGACTTCTTCCCTTTCTAGCTAAAATCTCTCACTCCAACAGGGAGAAACCTAGCTTTCACCATCTGTCACCCATTTACTTACTGTTCAGTCTCATAATGTATGTATAGTAATTTCATACTTTAACCCTCATACGTATGCAGCGCAATTTATCCACCAGTACTTACATATATTTCCCCCTTTATTTATTTCCTACCCATTTCTGAAGTTAGATCTTTACCTTCTATTCCCTTTGCATAGATGTGTTTGATGCCTCTCCAGTTTTCCTTTTTCCAGAATGTCATGCAAATGCAGTCAGGCTTTTCAGGCTGGCTCTTTTCTTCATAGATATCCATGTATTTATGATTTGGTAGCCCATTTATTTTTATTTTTTAATTATTTTTTGAATTACTATGAGGTACACAGTTACAAAGTTGTTTATGATTGGGTTTCAGTTATAGACTACCCATCCATTCACCAATTTATATATCTTCCACCACCAATTTCACCAGTTTCTCTCCTGCCACGCTCCCCACCTGCCCCTACCATGTCCCAGCCTGCCTCTATGGCAGGTAATTTTCTTCTCTCTCTGTCTCCATTTTCCTTCTGTTGATAGTCCATTTAAAAAAGCATTAATGTTTCATTGAATGGATATACCATAGTTTACTAATCCATTCATCTATTGAAACATATTTATTGTTTACAGCTTATAGTAATCATAAAACTGAAATAACTATTTTGTATATAATTTTTGTGTGAAGGTCTATTTTTGAAACAATTGAATAAACATCTGTGATCTTCCCTATTGAGTTGTGTAGTAGAACAGACAGTGTTAGGTTTGTAGGGAACTGCTAAGTTATCTTACAAAGTGACTGTGCCATTTTGTATTCCACAATGACAGCAAGTTCCTACTGTTCTGCATCCTTGCCAGAAAATCATAAGAATTTTTTGGATTTCAGCTATTCTAGTTCATGTACAGTGACCCTTTTTGTTTGAATTTCTGCTTCTGTCACTACAGATAATGTTGAACATCATTTTGTATATTTATTTTCATATGCATACCTTCTTTTGTAATATACTTATTCAGGTCTTTTCCTCATATTTTTAATCATTCCTTAAAATATTTGATTTTAATAGATCAACCAGACAAATTTTGAATGTAGTGTATATTATTGCTATGCATCAGACAACGAATATGTTCATCTTGCTTAATTTGAGCAAACCTCCTATTTCCCTCCACTAAATTCCCTGGAAACCACAACTTTACTTCAATTCCATGAATTTTACTATTTTAGATACAATTTATAAGTAGAATTATGTAGTACTTGTTTTCCTATACCTGGTTAATGTCATTTAGCACAATGTTCCAAATAGTCATTGGAACATTTTCCAATGACTATTTTTTTTCCTTTTCGCATATCGTAGAATTTCTTCTTACTATCTAATAAGGATCACTCCAAACAGTGTTTGCATTGCAATGCCAAGGATAGAACTCAGGGTCTCTCACACCATAAACATGGGCTATACCACTTGAGTAACATCATTAGCCCGATACCTTGTTTTATAAAGATAACTAGTATTCTATTGCATGCATAGTTATGGATTCTTTATTAATTCACTGGTCAGAAGACATGTAGGGTGTTTTTATGTCTTAGCTATGTGAATAATGCTGCAATTAATATGGTAGTGCTAATATTTCTTTGAGCAACTAATTTCAATTCTTTTGAATATATTTCCAGAAAAATTAATCTTGGATTGTTTGGGAGTTGTAGTTTCAGGATTTTGAGGATCCTCCTAAATCTTCCTTGTTCTGGTGGCTCCACTTTTGCATTCCTACCAACAAAATTCAAAAGCTCCAATTTCTTCACAGTCCCATTAATACTTGTCTATTATTGAGTAGTTCATTTTTATATTTTTCCTTATGAGTTTTAAAAAATTATTTTGATACATGTCCTCTATTCAATGTGTAATTAGCAAATATTTTTCTACCTTTGTGACATTTATGTTTTCAATCTTTTTTCACTAATATTTTACACTAATATCTTTCCAAATAATTATCCCATAGCATCATGGATTATGGCTAAAATTATATAAATGTACTGTGCAATACATTACCACTGGACAAATATTTAGATGGCGTCCAGTGTTTATGTCCAATTAAAAATACAAAACAGTACAGATATCCTTGTAAGCAAATATGTTTACCTAAGATGCACTTATTTCATTTAAAAGTCTTTAAAGGGACCAGAGCGATAGCACAGCAGGTAGTGCATTTGCCTTGCATGTGGCTAACCTGGTTCGATCCCGGCATCCCATATGGTCCCCTGAGTACTGCCAGGACTAATTCCTGAGGCACTTCCAGGAGTAATTCCTGAGTGCAAAGCCAGGAGCAACCCCTGCACATAGCTGGGTGTGCATCCTTTATGCTTAAAAATCATTTGTTCCCTCTTTTGGTAAGAGTAAGAAGTAGACACAAATGCATTTTTATGTATTATATGATTTCATAATTCATATGTTACACACATAGGATATATTGGAACTATTCAGTCTTAAATGATGGCATCATTCCAGCCTTTCAATGAATGACACCATCTCATCTGTTCATATTTACATGCTAAACCTTCATTTAAGTCTCCTTCTGCTCACATCTTCATGGAAATCAGCCTTCTAATCCTGCCTTCTCAGTGATGGCTGTAACAAAAGCATTTAACGAGGCAAACTGAGAGGTGTATGTCCAGTTATTTGGATTATGGAGCTATTTAGTGTCTCCAGGGGACTAGTAGAAGCCTTTTTTATTACAACATTGCTTTTCCTTTTTTTCCAAGCTTAGCTCATGTTCCTCAACCGTATTCCCAGGGCATGCATGCTTAGCACACATTTTGAAATGTTTCTGCCTCTCCATGACATTTTGAACGTCTTAAACTGAACTGCCCCCCAAATCTTTTCGCATTTGAAAAATATAGTAAATAAAAACAAATGGTTTTGGGGGGGTAAATTCCTTAGCATTTTCTGAGAACCATTACAAAAGTCTTGAGCACTGGATTACTAAGGTTTCCAGCTCTGCATCCATATGCTCCTTGAAGTCCATAAACTACTTGAGGGTTGGATGAATCCAGACATTGAGGATGAGAGATAAAGCTGTAGCAGGAACTGGGCTTACCAGTTTAGCCCTTAGTTCAGCTCTTTAGATTGAGTTTGGTGCTGCCAGATGCTGCTGCTAACCTTTGGCCTACAGTAGTTCTGACAAATATGGTGGCTGTTAGTCAGAGGAACACTGTCTCCCCAAGAAACTGTTGCCATACTTTTAACTCATAGCCATGTCAGTTGAAACAGATCTTCTGCTATAACAAGTACCTTGGATCTTTGGGAGAATAAACTAGGCATGGCTTTACAGGCCTTTTAGGGAAAGCTACTGCTGTGCCGCGTGTTCTTGGCACTGGGGAATGCGCAGAGGTTACTGGTGCCAAGAATATAAATGGCCAGCACAATATGTTCAGCATTTAGGAAATACAGCTGGCTCTAGTGAATGTAAATGACAGACTGGAGTCTGTGGCCAAAGATCTTTCCTCTGCACATTTTAGCCTCTTAAGTAATGCTAAACCATAGATCCCCCACATAGGATTTGGGGTATATGTGCAGTGAGGGACATATCTGTGAAATTCACTATGTTTTTCTTGCATCTTTCACCAGATTACAAAGTGCTTTAAGGTAGATGGCTCCTGTTTAAATTGCTCCTTTTTTTTCTTTGCTTTTTGGGTCACACCGGCAATACCCCGGGGTTTTCCTGGCTCTGCATTCAGGAATTACTCCTGGCGGTGCTCAGGGGACCATATGGGATGCCATGGATCTAACCCTGGCCGGTATGGGCTGGCCTCATGCAAGGCAAACGCCCTACCCACTGGGCTATCGCCGCCCCTAAATTGCTCCTTAAGTCCTGTAACTCCACATTTAATTCAATAAATTCTATCAAGACAGAGTAAACACTATAACCAAATAAGCAAATGTTGTTGGCTTAAGGATTAAAATGAACCTATGTTGGGAGCCCTGGGAAGATTCAGCAGCTAGAACACAAGACGTTGAGTTCCATCCACTACTACCATGCATGCAGTGCACTTCATCCTGGCAGCCTTGCTGTTTGTGCCTGGCAGCTCTACATCCTGTGACCCCCACACACACACACAAGATAAGGTGTTTGTGGCCACATCAAAGCTAAGAGCATCACAGTGAAAAGAGCATGACTCATACTGTGTCCAAGTATGTCAATGAAGTTTGCGACCCCTGGCCACCACAATAACATTGACAGAAGGAATGAGTAAGGGAAATAATAATAACTGAAAAATATATCAAAGTTAATCTTTGAGTCAAAGAACTCTCTTCTTCCTTACCCAATTTTTTCTTTAAGTGTGTGTGGCCATTTGGTCATGCTTCCAAACCTTGGAACAACACTTGTATTGGGGTGATATTTTGAGGGGTTTGGGGTGATATCATTTAAGTGCAAATGGTAAGGACATACTGAGGTTATTTATCATTGTATTTATGTTTTGTTTTGAAAATTTCTAGTCAGGTATTGTTAGGTGATGCCCTACTTTAAGTTCCAGCTACACTTAGCTTGCAGCCCCTCCCAGCTCTGCTAGGGAGGCTTTGAATCAGCTCTGGCACTTGTAAAGGCCAGAAGGCCTGAAGTGCTGCATTTCAATAGAGTTGTTTACCTGTATTCATCTCTAGATAGCTCAGCCCACGATGGGCCAGGCTGGGAAGTTTTGGTGGATTTCTATCTGTTAAGTAAGCTGGCAGAAGAGAGAAGGCCCCTTTTTGCCATTTTAGACTTCCCTTGCATTTTGCCTCTGGTTCCTCTCCATTCTCTGTTGGGCCTCAACACGTGGTGGCAGCCATTTTGGCCTACACGTGGCTAGGGTCTAGCTGGGAACCCAGAGTCCGGAGGTTTTCCCTGCTCTTGGATTGTATATAGGAACCCGTGATAGTAAAGCCTTTTTAAAACTGTACCCGATTCCTGAGTTTTCATCCATTCCTCGCCAGCCTTGAAAGTAGAAGAGAACTTCTGTTCTGATACTGTTAGGGACCCCAGTGGATCCCCAACAAGGTATTATTGCTGCTCTTTGTCAGGAAGAACATTTTATTTTCTTTTTCCTTCATGTATCCTGATGGAGACCTTCGAAGCTAATGTATGTAGTGAATGTAGAAAAGATGGGCCAGAATAAGAAAGTAGGGAGCTTAAGGGAAGCTTGTTCCCATTTTTTGCACCCATTACTATAGAAAAAAAGCAAAGAAGATAATAAACAACAGAATTTATTAGCACTATCAAGCACCTGCTCCTTCTCAGGTAGTTGTGCACCCTGTAACTGAATTTCATGACTGTGTAGCACAGCAGATGTTATTGTTCAGCTTTAGAGACAGGAAACCCAAAGGATTATAAGACCAATTTGTTCAGTCACAGAGTTAAAGCTGTATTTGGCTCAGTGCTGCCTAATTATATTATACTCATTATCTTGTTTCCTACCTACTCCATGTTTATTCCTTGCCTACATTTTGGACAAACTTTATCAAGTAAGCAGGGATTCTTGGTTATGGCTGAAAGCCATAAATACAGGCAAAGATTCAACCATCTGAGAGACAAATTTTTTAAGAATTTATGAATCCATGGAAACCACAATCCTGAAAAATAGGACCCAGGGAAGACTCGTGCAGATTCATATAGAGTCAATAGGTGTGAGACCCCTGTGGGCAATTACCGTTTGGGAAAAATATATGTGTTCTCTGTTATTCCATAGAAATGAACAAACAAAAATACAAACAAACTTAAACTGCACATGGGCTTTCTCAATGGCAGAGAGAATGACTTGAGGGGTCTTATACTTCCTATTGGATGGGGATGAAGTGAGAAAGATTGGAAGAGAGATCTATATACAAGGAAGTTTATAGCCACTGTAATCAAAGGAAGATGCCAAGAAAATAGACTCATCCTGCAAAAGAGGAAATTATTAATGATCTACAGTTTAAAAAAAAGGCTTCCTAAAATTTCATATGGGCCCTAATGGATATCTTGGTTGAAGCTTTTATCAACAATGAGCTAAAATAATCACTCACTGGATAAATGATGCACCTTGTAAGGGGGGTTGAAGAATAATCAAGAGATGGAAAAAGAGGAAGTGGTCACATAGCATGAAGACCCCCCAAAACTAAAGACACAATTAACTTAAGCATTTCAAAATGCCAGGGTTGGATTAGTAGGTTATTTGGAGTTTTCTTACTGCTTTCTGTGGTAAGTCATTTTCTAGATTTGTGTAGTTGTCAGGAAACAAAGCTTCAATGAAAAGTTGTGGATTATGCAAAAAAACTTTTTATTCCTTTATTGCCTTTCTAATAAAGTCTCTTTCTCAAAGTATCACTAACCTTTATAGACCACTGCATTGTGTCATTTAGTCTTTTGACTGATACTTGTCTAATCCATCAGTCATTGAACCACTAGGAATGCAAAACTAATATAACAGCCCATGCCTTCTGGGAGCTCATGTTTAGTAGAGAAGAGAGGTAACAGAACACATCATTACTATATAAAAGTTCAATGCCCCATAGCTATCATCTAATGAATACATCTGGCTACAATCAGAATCTTGTCAGAGAAAAAATCTTCTGTTTTCTGTTAGAAATCAAATTCCCCTTGTTAAGAAAAATCAGTTGGATTCATTAAAAAATGTTAGCCTAAATTAATCAGTCTCTAGTTGTTACTAGAAAGACTTTAATTCTTCATTACTGAAATCTACTGACATAAAACCAAGTCCAATACAATAAAATCCTATAGGGGGATATCACATTTCTCTGGGCATGCAATTGAGAAAACTCTGTACTTAGAATCTATGGCATGTTCATTACATAACAATTTGGTTAAATCACATCAGGCACATATTTAGGAGGTATCCCAGGGTAACCAGAAGTTGCTTTGGTCATACATAGCTGAACATAAAAATTAATCCTGGTTTATCAGTTGCCTATAAGAAGCAGGAATAATGTTAGTTATCCTATCTCATTTGCATTATTAAATTAAACACGCCCTGGGCTTACAAGGAAACTTTGTTCCACACTCATTCCTATGGATATAGGAGATGTTCTTCCTATTTCACTTTCACCACGCCCCACCCTCCCGCAACATTTTGCTCACACTTTGGAAATATGACTCAGTGAAAATCACAAATCACATTAAACAATTAAAGGACCCTCTTTGTCTTTTAAATTTTTTGTCTTCCCAACTACCTAAAAGTTCTTCAATTTTATGATTTTTTCAGCACTCAAGTGAAATGTGTTCAAGGTTTCATAGGGACCAAGAGAGGATCTCACTAAGTCATGGAGCATTTGAGTTTATAGAGGAGAGGAGCCAGTGAAATTCCTGTGGCCTCCTACTGAAATCTGTTTCATCTGTAGACATTCTAATGTAATTTATAGTAAGACAGGGAAGAATAATCAGAAAGGAGTGAGAGACAAAGAATGGGAAGGAATGCATAGCTTTTGCTCTATTTCTGGCATCTTCTTTCTACTCTTAGTACCTTAGTGGGTATTTGGAGACTAAAAGTTTATGTGTCCCTTTGATTAGATACTTAGGATGGTGGTGCAACGTGGAGGTCAGAAACAGCCTGCACAGAAACAGGTGGCCAGTTCTGCTCCTGAAGACAAGTGATAAGGTGAGAGATGGAGCCGGGTGGAGGCCATGTTCTTGGATATTAGGTTGTGCCTCAAAGACCCCTTCTAGTTCCTGCAGTCAGCCACTGGTCACCTTGCTTTCCCCAACCATCTCCTCTTTTCCCTGTGGTGGTCTTTGCTTCTCAGGAAGTGGTATGCAGAGTGGCTCATGGCACTACCAGGGAAAGACCTTCTCGGTTTGGGAGAGAAACATGGTGTATGTATGTGTTTTTACCAGCTTTCTGACAACACATAATGTTTCTTTAGACCTTTGGCTACAGCTCAGGTCAAACCAACAGAAGACCACTACTACAGAAATGGCGGTGGCAACAACGGACTCACTCCACAGCCACTACAGACTGTGCTTGCTAAGCGGCCATGATGATTATGCCTGTTCTCAGACCCAGTCACAGCCTGCTGGTCTCTGCGACTATAAATGGGAAGAAAGCTGGCTGGAGGCCAGGTTATGATAAGGCTGCTCCCATTGACTTAAAATTCCTGAAGAAATCTGCTTTGTGGCTGACTAAAGAATTGCATCTGGTTCTATTTCTCTTGCAGGAGCTGAGTTAGTCACACAAGCATTAGGTGGGGCTTCATTAATATTCTCCACGGCTTTAAAAACCAAGGAATGGAAAGTGCATGTCAATGAATCACTGTTTGTTATGCCGCAGAAGATCCAGGCACAAAAAAGAGCCACGTGGCTGGTGTATGCAGCCAGCCATACAGCTTGTCACTTCTTGCCGTCATTCCTCCCTGTCAGCTCTCTCTTGTCCCTGTCCTCCTCAGATGGGGCTGGCTTGAATGTGCCCCACTGACAAGGTATTTCAGTCATGAAGCTAATTAAAATCATTCCTGGGGTTCATGTGACAGGTCCTGTGGATACAGAACCAAGAAACCACTAAAATGTGTCATTCCTTTCTGATCTTCTCTTTCTGAAACATGAGGACATACTTTCCAGTTGGTATAACCAAAAGTAGCTAAATACATTCATAAATAAAACTTATAAAAAAACACTGATGATTAAAATGCCTTGTGCCCTCCTGATCAAATGCTTTCGGAACTAGCAAGGCAATAGCCAGGAAAACAAAAAAGAACTCCCACCCTAAACCCGCTTCCAGGACAGAGCTCTGGGAGGGAAAAGTGCATTCCTAAAAAATCGGTCATTTACAGATGTGACTCACTCAGGGCTATATTGAGACAGACATACAGTCACCTGCAAACACAAAACCCCAGTTTGGCCAATGTTCTACACTAAAGGGATCAAACAAAAAAAAGCTTTCCAGGCAAGAGACAGAAGCAATCAAAGCTTTGACAGCACCCAGCCCTGATGAAAATGGCTGGAAAATTCCCATTGAGGATATCTGAAACCATCTTGCCCTTTATCTTGTCCCACCTTCCTTTTTTTCTCAGCGAGGGACCTGAAGGGCCGCCTGACTCTCTCCAGCCTCACTTCCCCATCTTTGTGAGAGAGGCAAGCTGTGTTCATACAGGTTAGTTCTGGTCAGAGTGCAGGGATTAGGTTACTGCTCCCAGCTGATAGAAAAACAGCAGCTTCAAAGCGCCTGGTTTGCCAATTTTCTCAAAGTGCTCCACACCCAGCAAAAATAATTCTGAAAACTGCCCTAGTGATCAGAACACCTGAAAAAAATGATGTTTCTAGCCCAATATCAAATTCAAATAAAGAAGATCCTAGCAGCCAGTAAAAATACCTTAAAAGATTTTGGGGCTAGATTGACTAATAGAGAATAATTGAATGTTTTTTTAATTAATTTGTGGCCACAATAGTCTTATCCTTGAAGAGCTTTCTTTTCACAGCCAGGAGATGACCGCTTTTTCAAACATTAATTTCCTGTTATTAGTTCTTTTCCTAGTGGGATTTATTAAAGAGAAGAATATAATCTAGCTGTGTAGTTGCCAGAAAAAAAGTATCTAACTAGATATCAAAATGAGACATTTACTTTGACTTACATAGAAACCAAAGTCTCTAACTGTAATCATTGAAAATCAGAAATATGTCATTTATGTTTGTGGGACTGTGCAGTTATAAAAAGATTATGGGACTGGAGAAATGACGAGTGGGTAAGGAACTTGCCTTAAACGCAACGAAGGTAGCTTTGATCCTCTGAGCACCTTCAGAAGTGATCCCTGAGCACAGAGGCAATAGAAAGTCCCGAGTCTCACTGTCTGTGAGTCCCAAAACAACAAAAAAAAAATATTTTGATGAATAAATAAATCAAGAACACAATATCTAAAAAATCATTTTTCAAAGCCACAGACAAAATAAATAATGTCTTAATATTATACATTTTTAAATAAGGAAAGTTAACAAAATGGATAAACGCCTGCCCTGAATTACCGAAATGATAACCCATGAGCAACCCTGACTTAATAAATTATGATTTGTGTTTATCTTTGCTGGTGTTAGGGATTGAGCCCAAGGAGCTCACACTTGCAAAGAATGTGATTTACCAGGGAGCCACATTTCCTATCCCTCAGTGGAGAAAAACCAACATGGATTCATTAAAATGCCTCATGAGCTGTAGCTGCGTTACTCAATGAGCTAGATTGTGCTGAAATGACAAATAACTCTGAGGTCTTAGAGACTTAAACAGCAAAGCTTCTTTATCGCTCATGCTACAATTCCATCAAGGACCAACAGAGCTACGTTACTCATTGTGTTCTACTTCAAACCCAGCCAAATAAAATTGGAGGAGCTGTGCCTTGCTCCATAATCTTCCTGGGAGTCATTAAGGATCCAGAGTAGCTCAATTCACAATCTCTGACCAGTACCAGCCATCTGGTCAAGTCAATGTTCTGAGCTGGACAGGTGCCTTCCACCCGACATGCATGAGAGAATGAGAGCTACTTCCTAAAACTGATCCTGATAGCTGTGACTAGTGACAACTACAATTTTTCCATCTTTTTTTAACCTAAAAAAGGGTTTTTTTTAGGTTTTTTTAGGTTTTTGCCCTAAAATATGCTCTCAGGTGGTGTGTTATTTATGGATGCTAACTGGAATGCATTTTTTAAAAGGTTGGAGGGTTGGGTTAAACTCGGCAATGCTCAGGGGTTACTCCTGGCTCTATACTCACTAATCAGTCCTGGAATTAAACCGGGTCATCCATGTGCAAGGGAAACAAAACACCCTACCTGCTGTACTATTTCTCTGGCACTGCTCTAAAATGTTTTACTTTAAAATTTTTTACTCATGATTTACAATATTGCTAGTGTTAGGGTCTCATGTACAAAGTGTTCCAACACCACAACCCCCCCAAAGTATCTGCTTCCCTCCACCCTTATCCCAGTATCCACTACTCAACCCTTTCCCCATTCCTTTCCTATATCCCCACTGCACTGAGATGCTTCCTACTAGACCAATTCTCAGTTTCTGTTGCTTTGGCTATTTGTTATCTCCTAATTATGCTTCTATGTCCCAAATATGAAGGAGGTTGACCTTCATTCGCCCCTCCCAACTAACTTTATTCACCTGATGCTCTCTAGATCTGCCCATGAAGCAAAAAATTGCATAATTTCACCTTTTCTACCTAAGTAGTATTTCCACTGTGTATTTTTACCATAATTTCTTTATCCAATCATCTGTGTTTGAGCACTTAGCTTATTTTAAGACACTGAACTTAGGAGGGCAAATACCTTTTCTGAATAGAGATTTTGGGCCTTAGGAGTAAATACCAAGAAGTGGAATTATTAAGCCTATAGAAGCTCAATTTTTAGTTTTTTGACAAGTGTCCATGTAGTTTTCTGAAAAGGTTGGCCCAACCTATATTCCTACCAGCAGTGAATGAGGGTCCTTTATTCTCACATCCAGTTATTGGTTATTTTTATGGTGTGATGTTTGCCAGTACCAATTGATTGAAATGATATCTCATTATTGTTTTTATTTGCATCTTCCTGCCAATAAGTGAAACAGGGAATTTTTCATATCATTTTAGTCATCTGCTCTCCTTATCTGTGGGGGGACTTTGGGGGGTGCTCTGGTGATGCTCTGGGTTACTCCTGGCTCTATACTCAGGAATTACTCTTAGCAGTGGTCAGGGACCATATGGGATGCTGGGGATCAAACCCAGGTTGGCTGCATGAAAGGCAAACACCTACCTGCTCTACAATTGCTCCAGCCCCAACCATCTGCTTGCTTTTGTTGTGGTAGTTAAGTTCTACCAGTTCTCTGTTTTTCTTGGTTATTAATCCTTTGTCAAGTGAGTGGTGGGCACAGATTTTCTCCTCATTCTGTGGGGTATCTTTTTTAAAACTTTGGTCTTTTTATTGTGGCAAATGTGAATTTTTAAGTGTGACTTCATCTTCTGGAATCTGAGGTATCTTACGATCTGGAGCTATCTACTGGAGTAAAAAAAGGCAGGAGATTTTTAATTGATTGTAGATATAATGCTTACAGATGATGCGAAATTTAAATTCCTGAGTCACTGTTTTGTCCTAGGAGTCAAGACTCTCCAAAGGTGAAATTATTTCGTCTTTCTCTTCTGTTCTGTACATTTCCCCCTCTTTTACAGTGCATTGATAAGGACAGCATGGAAAATAAAGGGCCTGACCTTCCTTTTCCCTTTCTTTCCTTTAATCGTCTTTATCTCTCAGACCTTGAGCCACTGCCTGTGTTTCACTGACAAAAAACAGGACTTTGAACTTCTGGAACACGTTCTCTAAGGTTTTTAGTAAATCATTTCTGCTGTGTTTTTAAGATCAATACAATGCAGCCATAATAAAGTCAGACTTTGCTGTTGACAAGAATTTACGAAATCTTCAAACTACAGAATTGTTGGATTTAATATTTTCTTGTGCAAATGAAATAGAAAAATGAAGATAATATATTCCTTTTATTGAGTAAATTTATCACGTTTAAGAGGATTCAGAGGAATGAAAGTTACAGGACTGACAGGGTTCTGATTATTCAAAGACAACATTTGAGGATACAAAAGAAAACTTAGGCTTTCTATTAGGCCAACTCAGAAATAAATGTCAGACATATAATAGTAAATAACAATAAAGCATTTACAACAACAAGATTTTCAGAGAATTTGCATTGCAAAAGTGATGCATGCTTATTATGGAAAATAAGGAAATATTAAAAAGTATAAAAAGAACAAAAGATCCTGTCATAAATCTAACCTCTGGAAATAATAATTGCAAACAAACAATAATTGTGAAGTAACTGGTGATATCTTTCTAACATGTTCCTTGTATCTGTAGCTTTTATGCAGTTAAAAATATATAATCTGGCTTGTTGCAAGGCTCTGCTGGGCTGGCGGGCCAGGGCTAGAACCCGCCATCTCTCCTGGGCTCCTTGTGAGCGGCTGGGCACAGGGAGATCAAGTAGCAGCTCTGCCCCATGTCTGTCTCTGGATCAGCATACCTGGGCCGAAAAAAAAAATAATATAAAAGACTGCAGCAGGGTGGATTTCGATGAGCCGGACTGTGATAGGCTGGTCTGCTGGGTGGAGTTCTGACGAGAGAGAAGTCCGGATGTGGAAAATGGAGGCCCTCATGGAGTGGGGGGTCGCCTGGCTTGTTGCAAGGCTCTGCTGGGCTGGCGGGCCAGGGCTAGAACCCGCCATCTCTCCTGGGCTCCTTGTGAGCGGCTGGGCACAGGGAGAGCAAGTAGCAGCTCTGCCCCATGTCTGTCTCTGGACCAGCATACTTGGGCCGGATTAAAAAGACTGCAGCAGGGTGGATTTCGATGAGCCGGACTGTGATAGGCTGGTCTGCTGGGTGGACCAACAAGCCAGACGACCCCCCACACTCCATGAGGGCCTCCATTTTCCACATCCGGACTTCTCTCTCATCAGAACTCCACCCAGCAGACCAGCCTATCACAGTCCTCCTCTCCGGCTGCTTGCGGCCGCCCGGTTCATCATTAAATGATGGACTTAGAGATGACTGAATGAGTATGCTACCTGCACAGCCGAGCCTGGCAAGCTACCCGTGTTGTATTTGATATGCCAAATACCAGTAACAATTATAGACCTCATTCCGGAATGGATTGTGGCTCTTTATGTTCCTGGAGCAAGCAGATGCCCTTGGACTCTACTAGCATGAGACAGGACATATGGAGATGTTACTGGGGCCCGCCGAGCAAATCGATGAACAACGGGAAGACAGTGATATAGTGAAAAATATATAATGTAATGGTAATACTGTTAGTCCAGATATTCAAACACACTCAGAACATTAAATTTTCTTTAAGGCTCAATATAACATATACATACCCATATACACACACATATATTAAGGACATGATATATAATGTTATATGTACACACATTATATGTGTTCACATATATGTATATATGTATACACACACACACATATATATATATAAACAAAATGTCATTTTTCTGCCTAGAAACCAAACTGAATCCCTATTTGTGTGATAATCCTTTTCAGGGGTTATATCTAAATTGACAAGCTGGGGTTTAGGGGGTGCCAAAAATATGGTAGGTGAACAGGAGAATTTTGTGACCCTGAAGTAATCATCTACCAATATCTGTGCTACATCTACAGTTATGTCATCTACAGATATCTACACCTATAGATGTATCTCTGCTACACGCACAGACATTACTTTTCTCTCTCTGCATTTTCTCTCTTCAGCCTCTATGCTTTTACCTAGCGAACTTAATTGCAGGATTCAGCTAAGATTAGTTCTTAACTGAGTTCCAGTGCCTTTTATCTTAAATCCAGTAGGAGAACCTTTTCTTTGAGATATAGGGATATCCTGGTCACTTATTTATCTATTGTCTCCCAGTTATCCTTTGTGGGAGAGGGGCAGTGGGGTTTCTAAGGGGTCCACAGGCATCCTGGATCTCCTCCCAGCTATCAACCTGGCTTTGGTTTAGTGGTAGGACCCGAGGGTGCCCGGTTCTTCGGTTCTTCTGTGCAAGCTCCAGTGGTGCCTAAAGGCCTCCAGGGCTACGTACACTGTTCCAGGCTGGGGAACCATACAGAGATAGCCACTGAGCCTAGATTGTTTGCAGTGTAAGCATGAGCCCTATCCCAGTATATCTCCCCATATTTTATCTCTTTGCTCTTGATTCTGCCATGCAGGCCCCGGGATTCTGGAAATTGTGTTTCCCCCACTTCTTCACCAAATGTCTTTCTGCTAGTCCTCCTAGTTACAACAGCTGGAGTTAAAAGGCAGGTGTGTGGAGGCTGAGACTGTACCTGTTGGTATCACACCACCCCTGGGCTTTGTCCAACCTTCAATATCAGCTCAGACCTTAGCCCTAAAGCCTTGTGCTCCTTGCTGGAGCTGATCTTTGCAGGGCCCCAGAAGAATCAGTGGTAGCTGGATGGTATTCCATTCTTTCAGGTCTGAACCCCTCTTCAATGAGTAAGCCTCCTCCTTGCAGTCTAGAACTCAGCCTTCTGGCTGCCTCCACATACCAATTACTCCTCCACCCCATTTACTTTCTCTGCCCGCAGCAAAATGAAGTCATTTGGAAGTTTCTAGTGAGACACAGGCCTTTCTGAGCGTGATTGCTCAGAAATGGGAATTCTTTTGCTGAATCTTGCTGGTTTTCCCTCTAGAAAATCTGTCAGTGATGTTTGTATATTTGACACACAGCTTTTTAGAGTCTTAGCCATTGAATACAATGAAGCTAGAGGTTCTTCTGCTTTCTGCCCAGGACTCATCTTGCCCTGATATTATGAAAAGGGAACTCAGTTACATGCTTGGAAGGAGGAGAAAAGGCTGGCATGAAAATGGGAGGCTTGCTTTAAGGGAAAAATAATGATACTAGTGACATCTAACCAGAATACTTTTAAGTAAAGCTTTGTTCCTGCTTCTATAAGTAGCCTTACAAGTCCTATATTCCTGAGAAAAATTGTGCAGATTCATTAGGAAAGTAAACACAACTAGTGTTTTCACTAAATTCTGAAGTAACTTCTTATATACCTTTATTTCTCAGTACTAAGCCCATAGTCCATGTGGATGTGTGTGTGTGTCTGTCTGTCTATTTGTCTGGTTTCAGCCTGCTTTTATGTCTTAATTATCAATGGTGAAAAGTAAAGCCTCACTAACACAGCCTCAAAGACTTTAAACTTCCAAATGGTATTTAATATATTAATTACACGAAGAGTTGACAAAATCTGCACTTTACTGCGGGCACATAATTTTGTAAAATACAGTGTTAAAACTCAAGTTATAGCTTATTTTTATCTTGAGTTGTCAAACAGTGGAACTTCATTTCTCCTATTAAAGTTGATTTAAATAGACAGGAATATAGGGCTTACATGGGATTTGGCTCCATGTTTGTTGGAACCAGAAGAAACTCAGGATGGATGACCTATGTTAATTCTTAGCAACCATATGCGTATTTATGAAGCATAAAACTGAGTCTGAAATTTTATGTGCCCTTTAAAAGACAAAATCTTCAGGGAGAACCATATTCCTCTCTCTATAAATAATGTGCCAATAGCTTCTATGTCATCTAATAACAATAATAAATATTCCTCAGTCAAAGACAACTGCATTTCAATTGACTTTGACCATATTCCACACTAAATAATTGTGGAAGCAACAAAGCCAGAACGGTGATATAAACCAATATGCAAAGATAATTTTCAGTGAATTTGCATAGCCAATTTAAATGGCTGCAGAGACAGGAGTTTTGCCATGGCAAGAGTAAGGTATAGCAAATATAAGATTTGATGAAGAACACACGATAGAAGGAAGCTCTTTTAGACATGTTACAATTTATATCAAGTATGGTATTGGAATAAATAGGCAGAACATTAAAAAAATTTTAGCAATTGTCTGAGAAGTAAATGTACCCATAGCTCCCTGGGGGCGTGGCCGGCAGAGTGGACCCATAGGGAGCTGGTAGAGCCCCCAGGCCCCGGCAGAAGGTAGAAATTACAGTCCCCAGAAGTCCGAACGGAAGTGGAAGCAAACGGACATTTTGAACTCTCACCCTGGTCTGCTTCCGCCTCAGGTACCCTCCCTGTGGGCTTGGCTGGCCAGGCGGCAGTCACTCACACGGCTGCATATTAATACAAAAAGCAAGGAAATTCGACACCAAGGGAATGTAATACCTTCAAGAAAAAGAAACAGTACTCCAGAGGAATCCATCCCCAAACACTGCAGCACCATGGGGAAACAACGCAGATCCCCAGTTCGAAGAACAGATGAAGAAACCAACCCTGAAGTCTCTAAGAAGAATGCAGATGTGCAAAATCTTTCTGACAAGGAATTCAGAGAAGAAAAGGTTAGGATGCTTCACAAGCTCAAGGAAAAAATGAAACAGATATCCAATAAAATACAGGAAGACATAAATGAAGCAGTGGAATGGGCAGTCAATAAATTATGGGAGGAAATAAGAACAGAAATGAGAGCAATGCAAATAGAAATATTATCACTAAAAAAACTCAGTAGATGAAATGAAAAACACAGTAGGGGCTCTCAGTAGTAGGATGACAGCAGCATAAGAGAGAATCAGTGAGACTGAGGGATGAGCTGCAGAAAGCACTCAGGCAACTACATAAGATAGACAAAGACCGGAAAATGGATCAGCAGCGGAACAGAGAACATTGGGATGAATTCAGGTGGAACAACATAAGAATCATTGGAGTCCCAGAGGGACAGGAAAATAACCCCAAGGAAATTAAAACAGATAAAAACATACTTGCTGAAAAGTTCCCTGAGTTAAAGGATTAAGGCATCCAGATCCAAGAAGCCCGAAGGGTACCAGCAAGAAGAGACCCCAATAAAAGACCCCGAGACACATCCTGCTCAAAGTAATGGATGTCTTAGACAGAGACATAATTCTTCAGGCAGAAAGATCAAAGAAGGAAATTGTATAAAAAGGAGCATCCATTCGACTATCAGCAGACTTCTCAGAAGAGACCCTCCAAGCCCAAAGGCAGTGGCAGGATATAGCAAAAAAGCTCAATGAAATGAATGCCTCAGCAAGAATTCTTTATCCAGCTAAACTCTCACTCAGATTTGAAGGACAGATACACAGCTTCTTGGATAAACAACAGCTTAGGAACTTTGTAAACTTAAAACCAACCTTAAAAAAAGGAATGGAAGAGCTACTCTAAGAGGAGACAAAACCCAAAAGAACAACAAACCTATACAGAAAGATGGCACAAAAATCCCATGATAATAATCTCTCTCAATGTCAGTGGTCTAAATGCACCAGTTAAGAGACACAGAGTGGCAAAATGGATCAAAAAGTTGAATCCAACATTCTGTTGACTTCAAGAAACACACCTGAACAATCAGGGCAAAGGCAGGCTCAAAGTAAAAGACTGGAAAACAATCCTTCACTCAAACAATCCTTCAAAAAAAGCTGATGTGGCGATACTAGTATTGGATAATATAGATTTCAGGCTGAAAAAGGTTAGAAGGGACAATGAAGGTCATTTCTTATTAAGGGGTATGTATACTAGGAAGAAATTACACTAATAAACACATATGCACCCAATGAGGGGCCAGCAAAATACTTAAAACAACTGCTAAGAGACCTCAAAGAAGACATTACCAGTAGCACAATGATAGTTGGAGACTTCAACACTGCTCTATCAACTATGGACAGATCAACAAGATTGAAACTCATCAAGGAAATATTGGCCCTGAAGGAAGAAATGGAAGAAAGAGAGCTAGTGGATATATACAGGGCTTTTCATGCCAAAAAAATCTGAATACACATTTTTCTCCAGTGCACATGGAACAGTCTCCAAGATAGACCACATGCAGAGCCACAAAGCATACCTCAATAAAATTAAAAAGATAGAAATTGTGTCAGCTATCTTTTCAGATCATGACACACTGAAATGGGAGCTAACTGTACACAGAAACAGGGAGTCAAATCAAACACCTGGAAACTGAATAGCTCACTGCTGAACAACCAATGGGTCATAGAAGAAATCAAACAGGAAATCCAAAGATTCCTGAAAACAAATGAAAATGAAGACACCAACTATAAGAACTTGTGGGACACGGCAAAAGCAGTGTTAAGAGGAAAATTTATAGCTCTGCAAGCATTCATCAGGAAAGAAGAAAGGGCCCACATAAATAACCTGATTACAGAGCTGAAGACATTAGAAAAAGACCAACAAAAGGAGCCCAACCCAGGCAGAAAAAGGAAATAATAAAACTTAGAGAGGAAATCAATGAGTTGGAAACTAAAAAAAACAATGCAAAAGATTAATGAAACCAAGAGCTGGTTCTAGAAAAAATAAACAAGATTGACAAACCATTGGCAAGACTTGTAAGGACAGGGAAAGAGAGAACCCAAATAAACAGAATCAGAAATAAAAATGGTGACATCACAACAGAAACCACAGAAATCCAAAAGATCATCTGATTACAATTGAGAGTCTGTATACCGTGAAACATGAGAATCTAGAAGAAATGGATAAATTCCTAATGTCCTATAACCTCCCATGGCTGAAACAAGAAGACCTGCAATACCTGAATAAGCCCTATCACCATCGAGGAAATTGAAACAGTAATTAAAAGCCTGCCCAAACACAAAAGCCCAGGTCCAGACGGATTCACTAGTGAACTCTACCAACTTTAAAGGAGGACCTATAGCCAGTCCTTTTTAAGGTCTTCCAGGAAATAGAAGAAACAGAAACACTCCCAAACAGCTTCTACGAGGCACTTATCACCCTGATACCCAAAGCAGGGAGAGACAACACAAAGAAAGAAAACTACAGACCAATATCCCTGATGAACACAGATGCTAAGATCTTCAACAAAATACTAGCAAACAGAATCCAGACTCATCAAGAAGACTATACATCATGACCAAGTAGGAATCATCCCAGGAATGCAAGGATGGTTCAACATTCACAAGTCAATCAACATAATACACCATATCAATAAGAGAAAAAATAAAAACCAGATGATCCTATCAATAGATGCAGAGAAAGCATTTGACAAGATCCAGCACCCGTTCATGATTAAAACCCTCCAGAAAATGGGAATTGAAGGAACTGTCCTCAAGATAGTTAGAGCCATCTACCAAAAGCCCACAGCAAACATCATTCTCAATGGGGAAAATTGAAAGCCTTCCCCTGAGATCAGGGACAAGACAAGGTTGCCCACTCTCACCTCTTTTATTCAATATAGTACTGGAAGTACTTGCCATAGCAATCAAAGAAGAAAAGGACATCAAGGACATCCATATAGGCAAGGAAGAGGTCAAGCTATCATTATTCGCAGGTGACATGATATTATAGCTAGAGAAACTAAACTCACTACCAAAAAACTCCGAGAAACAATAGGCATATATAGTAGAGGGACAGGATACAAAATCAACACCCAAAAGTCAGTGGCTTTCCTATATACAAATAACAGAAGAGATGAAAGGGATATTAAAGAAACTATTCCATTCACAATTGTGCCACAAAAAATCAAATATCTAAAAAATCAATTTAACCAAGTGTGCAAAGGACCTGTACAAAGAAAACTACAAGACACTGCTCCAAGAGATAAAAGAGGACACGAGGAAATGGCAACACATTCCCTGCTCATGGATGGGGGAGAGTCAACATTGTCAAAATGGTAATACTCCCTAGATCTCTGTACAGATTCAATACAGTCCCTATAATGATATCCATGACATTCTTCAAAGAAATTGAACAAACACTCCTAAAATTTGTGTGGAACAATAAACCCCAACGGGTAGCTAAAGCAATCCTCAGGAAAAAGAAGATGGGAGGCATCACCTTTCCCAACTTCAAACTGTACTACAAAGCAGTAAGGTTTCAGTCATATAATGTTGGAAGACCCATCCCTCCACCAGTGCACATTTCCCAACACCGATGTCCATAGATTCCCTCCCCTTCCCCAGTCTGGCAAGACATACTTCTTTCTTCTTCATGATCATCTTCATCTTCATCTTCTCCTCCTCCTTCTCCTCCTCCTCCTCCTCCTCCTCCTTCTTCTTCTTCTTCCTCTTCCTCCTCCTCCTCCTTCTTCTTTTCTTCTTCTCCTCCTCCTCCCCCCTCCTCCTCCTCCTTCTTCTCTCCTTCTTCTTCTTCTTCTCCCTCCTCCTTCTCCTCCTCCTTCTTCTTCTTCCTCTTCCTCCTCTTCTTCCGTCTTCCTCTTCTTCTTCTTCTTCTTCTTCTTCTTCTTCTTCTTCTTCTTCCTCTTCCTCCTCCTCCTTCTTCTTTCTTCTTCTTCCTCTTCCTCCTCCTCCTCTTCCTCTTCCTCTACCTCTTCCTCTTCCTCATCCTCTTCCTCCCTCCTTCTTCCTCTTTTTCCTCCTCCTTCTTTTCTTCTTTTCCTCTTCTTCTTTCTCTTCCTCTTCCTCCTCCTCCTCCCCCCTCCCTCTTCCTCTTCCTCCTCCTCCTTCTTCTTTTCTTCTCCTCCTCCTCCTCCTTCTTCTTCTTCCTCTTCCTTCTCCTCCTTCTTCTTCTTTTCTTCTTCTCCTCCTTCTCCTTCTTCTTCTCCTCCTCTTCCTCCTCCTTCTTCTCCTTCTCCTCCTCCTTCTCCTCCTCTTCCCCCTCCTCCTCCTCCTTATCCTCCTCCTTTTTCTTCTTCCTCCTCCTCCTTCTTCTTCTTCCTCTTCCTCCTCCTTCTTCTCTTCTCCTTCTCCTTCTTCTCCTTCCCTTTCTCCTTCTCCTTCTCCTCCCTCTCCTTCTCCTCCTTCTCTTCCTTCTCCTTCTCCTCCTTCTCCTTCTCTTTCTCCTTTCCTTTCTCCTTCTCCTTCTCCTCCTCTTCCTTCTCCTCCTCTTCTCCTCTTCCTCCTCCTCCTCTTCCTCATCTTCCTCCTCTTCCTCCTCCTCTTCCTCCTCCTCCTTCTCCTTCTCCTCCTCCTCCTTCTCCTTCTTCTCCTTATCTTTCTCTTTCTTCTTCTCCTTCTCCTTCTCTTCCTCTTCTTGTCCTTTTTCTTTCTCTCTCCTCCTCCTCCTTCTTCTTTTCTCTTTCTGTCTCTCCCCCTCTCTCTCCCTCTCTCTTTCCTTTTTCTCATTGTGGTTTGCAATACAGACATTGAAGGATTATAGTGTATATCCTTTCAGTTTCAATGCTCAGTTCTACTCTAGACTTACTTTTTTCCAACTCTTATTGTCAAACTGGTCCATTTTTTTTTTTTCTTTTTTTTTATTACACCACCATGAGATTTACAATTACAAAGATGTTCATGTTTGGGTTTCGGTCATACAGTGTTCCAGCACCCATTTCCCACCACCAATGTCCCTGATTGCCTCCCACCTCCCCTGGCCTACTTCTATAAAGGCACTTTTGCCTCTCATTTCTCTCTCTCTCTTTCTCTCTCTTTATCTTCCTTCTCTACATATTGTGGCTTACAATACATAAAGTGATCCATTTTCTATCTTACTTACCCTCCATCCCCCAACCACACACACACACATGGAAGATTCTGATCATTGACACATCCCTCCTGGACCCTGTTTTCCCTGGCCTGTATTACTCTCATACTATTTTGAGGGACTATATTCATTAAGCAATTTTAAGTGATGGTTTCATTCCATAAGAATTTTGTTTAGATCACTGGAAGTCCTCTTGAAGAACTGTCCTTATGAGAACCAGGAAGCCAGGGAAACAGCAGTTATGATTAGAGGTGGGTTTGGTGACTAATATCAGGATTCTGGAGTTTGTTGGTACACATTTGAAAGCAGGCTTAGGGAATCCAATTTTGTTTATACTTATGTGCCTAGAACCAAACTAGAATGGATTTTATGTGATTGAAAGCTTAGGGGAGCTGATACTGAGTCTTAAGCAAGACCACAATCAGCCTCTTTGCTGATTTTTATCTGTGCTGGGCTCTGGGAATAGAAAAATAATACTCGGCAGTCTGAGTGATAGTACATCCAGTAGGGTGTTTGTCTTGTATGTGGCAAACCTGTTTCGATCCCCTTCATCCCACCAAGTAATTCCTGAGCACAGAGCCATGAGTAACCCCTGAGCATCTCTGGGTATGAGTCAAAAAAGCAAAAAAGAAGAAATACTCAACAAAATTCATGCTGACTATGCCAGGGATTTCCTGCTGGAATAATTTTATTAAAATACCATCTTTAAAGTCATATCTCAGTTACCTTTGTCAGTATTAGAATAAAATTTAAAGAATAGCATTATTTAAAAAAATTAATTTTTCACAACTAGCCGAGTTCAGAACTTACTCCTGACTCATGCTTAGTTATCATTCCTGGAGAACTTAGGAGGCAGTATGAGGTTCCTGTGATTAAACTTGGGTCTGCTATGAGCAAGGCAAATACCTTATCTGCTGCACTGTATCTCAAATGCTGAAATTAATTTTTGTCAGAAACTGCTTCACTGCTCAGCTTTGCTCTGAGGAGCAACTGTGTTTCTCAACAATAATGGGGAGCAGGACAGATTCCGGTACTGCACCAGGGATTGGCGACCAGCAGACAAAAGCAAAGATTTGTGAATTCAGCAAAGTTTCAGAAAGCTTTTACTCACATAGGTTCTGGTATACAATATAATAGCAGGAGAACTCCCAAAAATATAGCTCGTAGCTGCACCGAGGTCACGTGTTTAGGCATCTTTAATCAAGATGACCTCTACCACTTGCTTACAGGCAGAGAGAGGAGCAGACAGAGAGCTGGGCAACAGAAAGCAAAGAGGGCAGAGAGCCAAGAGAAAGAGAGTGAAGGGGGAAAGTGACTTCTCTTATAACTCTCTATTGGCATGACTCAAGAGGTTCTTGGGCTGACTTTCTGTTGGCCTACAAGGGATTTGCAGTCAAGGTTAATTCTTTCAAATTCCAGGTTTGCTTCCCCCAAGAAGTTCACCAGGTCTAGGCTATTTAATTGTTAAGTCTGCCCTAGTCAACGTCTGCCCTTAAAGTTTCCCTACAGGCCCTATATAAAGACGGGGGAAGGGCACCTGAGATGAAATATGTCTCCAGGATGAATACAAAAGGAACACATATATACCATGAATATTCTACAGCCAGATAAGCATTTCTCAAAGCTTCCACAAGATCCTTATCTTCAGGGTTGTTGTGGGTACTAGCCCTTAGTAGTTATGAAGAGTCACATTTGCTTATCAAGTGGTAAACAGCATTTCTCTCCAATTTAATTACAGCTATATTATATTTAGAGATCCAATGCAGCCATATAAATTCTGGTAAGATTTTTCCAGTCCCACAAAGATCGTTCGAGCATGAGAGAAAATATTTATACCAGCTAAACATAGAATACATAGTAAGATATTCTGCCACATAGAGTCACAGATTCAAACCGTTTTCCTGCCCCTATCAACAAAGTGGTCCACAGGGGGTAACTCCAGGCAAGATGTAGAGATTGTGGGAAGCCATGTACTCCAACAAATTTTGAATTTTTTTCACTTTTTTTTTGTTAACTCATACAAAAAGTGTGTGAAACACTAAGGACACAGCTCAATGAATTTTTTTTTATTGGAAGCAACTTACAGTTTGAGGCAGGAAAATTTGTCTGCTTCTTTAGAGGTTCTTATGTTTCTCCTCCTATTCAATACTACCAAAGGCAACTACTATTATACCCTTTATCACTATAGATAATCTCACTTGATTTGAACAAAAAGAGTATTTGACACTTTAAGATGAGTAGTTGTGCATCTCCAGAAATATCATAGTTATTTTTTCTCTTCCTTTTATCTTTTTTATTTAAAATACTATCCAGAAACAAATTGTCCATTAGGTATTGAAAATATAACATCAAATAGAAAATAAGCAGTGTCTGCAGAAAAATATAGTATAGAATCTGAAAAATACAGGCAAATAATCAGGCAATCGACATGCAGATTGATAAATGCCACAAGTAAAAAAGTCATTTCTGATGCTTTGGCTAGATAATATGCATAATGTGAACATGAGAATCTGAGGTAAATCCTAAAGCAGGGAGACATCTATACTAAGATTTGAAGAACGAGTAAAGGTTAACCAGACAGAGCTGAGGATATCTAAAAGCAGAGGGAGGAAAAAATAGGAACCAGTGTTTAAAGGCAAAAGAGGTCTTTGAAAATCTGGGTCACTAACACAAGAGAATAGTATATTTCTTTATCACTTTAAGACCTGGGGCAGATCTTAAATCACTTTTGCAGATCATGCTCCAGAACTTTTTTTTTTTTTTTGCATTTTGGGTCACACCCGGCAATGCTCAGGGGTTACTCCTGGCTCTGCACTCAGGAATTACTCCTGGCGGTACGGGGAACCATGTGGGATGCCAGGGATCGAACCCAGGCCGGCATGGGCCGCCACGTGCAAGGCAAACACCCTACCCGGCTGGGCTATCGCTCCGGCCCATGCCCCAGAATTTTGAACTTGGCATCCAGGACTTTGGGACACTATTAAAGGGTCTTCAACAGGAACTACCATCAGTAGATTGATGTTTGTTTTAGAGAAGCACATGAAGGAGAAAAGAACAACATGGAAAGAGATAGGGGTTTGAAAAGCAAAATTGCTTTCTAGTTTTACATAGCAAACTCCATGAGCACTAATTTTCATGCAGATACTACATAGCACCCTTCCATAAGGAACTTTTCTTCTTTAATGACACTTCCTTATTTCAGCCCTAGTGGCAAGAAAGTGCTCCACAAAATAAACTGAAGGAAATAAATTGTGTTTATAGAACAAAAGAGAAGCATGTGAGTGATGCATGACTTGAATTTCATCCCAGTAGAACGCAATGAATAACAGAATGAGATAAAGTGATCAACTTTTAAAATTGCAAGTTGCAGAGGCCTTCATTTCATTAATCCTTTTAACAATATCCCACTATTGTCTTCGGGTTCAGAGTGAGAACGAGAACAACCAGTGCTGGCACAGATGCTGGGAGAAAGGGACTTTCATCCACAACTTGTCCAGCTTCTTTGGAAAACAATACGGACATTCCTTCAAAAGCTAGAACCTGATTTCCGCTTTGACTTAGCAATATCACTTCTGGAAATATACCCTGGAGACCCAAAAAAACACACAGCAGAAACACCATCTTCACTTCTATGTTCATTGCAGCAGTAGTTGGACTCTGGAAACAACCTGAATGCCCAAGAACAGAGGACTGAATAAGGAAACTATGCTACATCTATACAATGGAATACTATGCAGTTGTCAGGAAAACAAAGTCATGAAATTTTCCTACAAATGTATGGACATGGAGATTATCATGCTTAGTGAAATTAGCCAGAAGGATGAGGACAGATATAGAATGACTACATTCATTTGTGGGATATAAATATATACCTTTTTTACTAATTGATGGACATGGTAATGCCAGACTAGAACTGAGCATTGAATGTAGGTAAAGGATTTACATGATAATCCCTAAATGCATGTGGGGCAAGCCACAATGTGTAAGGCAATGGGGAGAGAGAGAGAGAGAGAGAGAGAGAGAGAGAGAGAGAGAGAGAGAGAGAGAGGAAAGATGCCTACCATGGAGGCAGGCTGGGGAGGAGGAAGAGACTCTGGGGACATTGATGGTGGGTCCTTGAACACTGTATGACGGAAACCCAATCATAAACATCTTTGTAATTGTATAACTCATGGTGGTATAATAAAAAATATACATAATATAAATATTTTAATAATTTAAATCATCATTACAAAAGTATGCAATAAAAATATTTTGTAATTATATGGTTCATTGATAATATAACTTATTTTAGGATATTTTTATACAATAAAGGATATCAAAATAATAAAAATAAAATAAAATTGCAAATTGCAGAGCTCGGTCCCCATATTCCTATAGTAAGATTCCTTGACTGTATCATAAGTTCTCACTTTTTGTGTAAAGTGTTATCTGAATATTTTAATATCAATATTAATGTGATAATGATTGTCAGCCTGGAAATGTTCAGATAAGAATTCACAAAACTATCTTCACTGACTTCTAATTCTTAAGCCCTCCTCCCTTCTTTAAAACCCACGTTTGTGATACTTTTCTCAATATTTCTTTCCAACATCTGCTCTATTTTTTAAATAAAGGAATTTATAAAAATTATACAAATAGATGTCCAATTTAACTAAACTTGCCATATAATCACATAATCCCCATAAAGTCCCCTGAGTCCTGCCAGAGAGGTCCCTAAGATCAGAACCAAAGAGTAAGCCCTGAGTACCTTGAAGGGTTGTTCAAAAACAGTAAGAGGGAAGAGAGCAAAAGGGTGAGAGGCAGGGAAGAGGAAGGAAGAGAAGGGGAGAGTAGAGGATAAAAGAAGAATGGAGAGGAGAAAGGATCAGAGTGGAGAGAAGAGGAGAAGAAAGAAGGGGAGAATAGGTGTGCCCCTGCATCTCCGGGGACCCAAACTGCCCCAGGGAAGAGCGGAAACTCCATCAACGGGAACCAAGGCAAACTGCCTTGGTTTCACCACGGAACCCTTGGGCCCTGCGCTCCTGGAATCATCCCAAAACTCAAAACCCGCGCTGGCCGCAACCAGCGTCCGACCCTCTTACTACCTATCTTGCATGAGGTACCAGTGAACCTTGGTTCCTACATCCTTGCTACCCACCCAATCTCTGCAAACAGACCAGACACCTACTAACTGTACTATCTTGTCACCCAAGACCCCACATTTGCAACCTACATTAGTCATAATGGTAAGGCAACGAAAAGTTCCATCCAGCTCTGTGAGTGAAGTCACTAGTACAGATGAGCCAAGCAATACCAATGAGTTGTATAACCTCTCTGATAAGGAATTTCAGAAAGAAATGTTAAGGAGTCATAAGGATTTCAAAGAAGCAATGGAATGCAAACTCAATAAAATACAAGAGGACATGATAGAAGAAGTGAGGAAAATGCAAATGGAAATGACATATATTAAAAATGAGGTAAATGAAATGAAAAACACAGTGGAAAGCCATCATAGCAGAATAATAGCTACTGAAGAAAGAATTAGTGATCTCGAAGACGCGTTCCAAAGATTCTCTACACAACACCAGAAGATAGAAAAAAGACTCACAATTACCGAACAGACAACAAGAGATAATCAGGATGAAGCCAGAAGAAACAACATACGGATCATTGGGGTCCCAGAAGGGCAAGAAGAAAACCCTGATGAAGAAAAGAAACTGTCAAAGCCATCATTGCTGAGAAGTTCCCGACACGAAAGCGCCTCACCAAGAATTCTTTACCCGGCCAGACTCACATTCAGATATGAAGGAAAGATACACAACATCATGGATAAGCAACAACTCAGGAACTTCATGGACTCAAAACCAACTTTAAAAGAAGGACTGAAGGGTCTACTGTAATATGACCAAACCCATAAGCACAACAAGCACAAACAGAAAGATGGCACAAAATCCTGATGACAATAATCTCTCTCAATGTCAATGGTCTAAATGCACCAATTAAGAGACACAGAGTAACAAAATGGATTAAAAAATTAAACCCAACATTCTGCTGTCTACAAGAAACACATCTGAATAATCAGAACAAACACAGACTCAAAGTCAAAGGTTGGAAGACCATTCTCCATGCAAACAACTCCTCCCAAAAAGGCTGGTGTGGCCATATTAGTATCAGATAATATAGACTTCAGGCTGAAAAAGGTTAGAAGGGACAACGAAGGCCATTTCTTATTACTTAAGGGGTATGTACACCAGGAAGAAATTACACTACTAAACATATATGCACCCAACGAGGGGCCAGCAAAATACATAAAGCAACTGCTAAGAGACCTCAAAGAAGACATTAACAGTAGCACAATAATAGTTGGAGACTTCAACACTGCTCTATCAACGATGGACAGATCAACAAGACTGAAACTCACCAAGGAAATATTGGACCTGAAGGAAGAAATGGAAGAAAGAGAGCTAGTAGATATATACAGGGCTTTTCATGCCAAAAAAAGCTGAATACACATTTTTCTCTAGTGCACATGGAACATTCTCCAAGATAGACCACATGCTGAGCCACAAAGCATACCTCAATAAAATAAAAAGATAGAAATTGTGTCAGCTATCTTTTCAGACCATGATGCACTGAAAATGGAAGTTAACTGTACACAGAAACAGGGAGTCAAACCAAACACCTGGAAACTGAACAGCTCACTCCTGAAAAACAAATGGGTCATAGAAGAAATCAAACAGGAAATCCAAAGATTTCTGGAAACAAATGAAAATGAAGATACCAACTATCAGAACTTGTGGGACACGGCAAAAGCCGTGTTAAGAGGGAAGTTTATAGCTCTGCAAAGCATTCATCAGGAAACAAGAAAGGGCCCACATAAATAACCTGACTACACAGCTGAAGACATTTGAGAAAGACCAACAATAGGAGCCCAACCCAGGCAGAAAAAAGGAAATAATAAAACTTAGAGAGGAAATCAATGAGTTGGAAACCAAAAAAAACAATCCAAAAGATTAATGAAACCAAGAGCTGGTTTTTTGAAAGAATAAACAAGATTGACAAACCATTGGCAAGACTTGTAAGGACAGGGAAAGAGAAACCCAAATCAATAGAATCAGAAATAAAAATGGTGACATCACAACAGAAACCACAGAAATCCAAAAGATCATCAGAGATTACTTTGAGAGCCTGTATGCCGTGAAACATGAGAATCTAGAAGAAATGGATCAATTCCTGAAGTCCTATAACCTCCCATGGCTGAACCAAGAAGACCTCCAATACCTGAATAAGCCTGTAACCATTAAGGAAATAGAAACAGTAATTAAAAATCTTCCCAAACACAAAAGCCCAGGTCCAGACGGATTCCCTAGTGAACTCTACCAAAACTTTAAGGAGCACCTACTGCTTGCCCTGTTCAAGCTCTTCCAGGAAATAGAAGAAACAGAAACTCCCAAACAGCTTCTATGAGGCACATATCACCCTGATACCCAAAGCAGGGAGAGACAACAAAAAGAAAGAAAACTACAAACCAATATCCCTGATGAACACGGATGCTAAGATCTTCAACAAAATACTAGCAAACAGAATCCAAAGACTCATCAAGAAGATTATACATCATGACCAAGTAGGATTCATCCCGGGAATGCAAGGATGGTTCAACATTCGCAAGTCAATCAACATAATACATCATATCAATAAGAGAAAAAATAAAAACCATATGATCCTATCAATAGACGCAGAGAAAGCATTTGACAAGATCCAGCACCCATTCATGATTAAAACCCCCCAGATAATGGGAATTGAATGGACTTTCCTCAAGATAGTTACAGCCATCTACCAAAAGCCCACAGCGAGCATCATTCTCAATGGGGAAAAATTGAAAGCCTTCCCCCTGAGATCAGGGACAAGACAAGGTTGCCCACTCTCACCTCTTTTATTCAATATAGTACTGGAAGTACTTGCCATAGCAATCAGAGAAGAAAAGGACATCAAGGGCATCCAGATAGGCAAGGAAGAAGTCAAGCTATCATTATTTGCAGATGACATGATATTATACCTAGAGAACCCTAAACTCTCTACCAAAAAACTCCTAGAAACAATAGACACATATAGTAGAGTGGCAGGATACAAAATCTACACCGACAAAAGTCGGTGGCTTTCCTATATACAAATAACGAAAAGAGAAGAAACGGATATTAAGGAAATAATTCCATTCACAATTGTGCCAGAGAAAATCAAATACCTAGGAATCAACTTATCCAAGTGTGTAAAGGACCTGTACAAAGAAAACTACAAGACACTGCTCCAAGAGATAAAAGATGACACAAGGAAATGGAAACATATTTCCTGCTCATGGATGGGGAGAATCAACATTGTCAAAATGGTAATACTCCCTAGAGCTCTGTACAGATTCAATGCAGTCCCTATGAGGATACCCATGACATTCTTCAAAGAAATTGACCAAACACTCCTGAAATTTGTATGGAACGAAAACCCCCAAGGATAGCTAAAGCAATCCTCGGGAAAAAGAAGATGGGAGGTATCACCTTACCCAACTTCAAACTGTACTACAAGGCAGTAGTAATTAAAACAGCATGGTATTGGAATAAAAACAGACCTGTGGACCGATGGAATAGAATTGAGTATCCTGACACCCAACCTCAAACACATGATCATTTAATCTTTGATAAAGGTGCAACGAGTCTAAAATGGAGTAAGGAAAGCCTCTTCAATAAGTGGTGTTGGGAAAACTGGGCAGTGACATGTAAAAAAATGAATTTGGACCTGTGACTAACACCATGCACAAAAATCAGATCAAAGTGGATTAAAGATCTCAATATCAGACTTGAATCCATAAAGTACATTGAAGAAAATATAGGAAAAACCCTCCATGACATTGAAGCTAAAGGCATCTTCAAAGATGAAACATCACTAACAAAGCAACTAGAAGAAAAGATAAACATATGGGACTACATGAAACTAAAAAGCTTCTGCACCTCAAAAGAAACAGTGACTAAGATACAAAAGCAGTCCACAGAATGGGAAAGAATATTCACCCAATACCCATCTGATAAGGGGTTAATATCCAGGATATATCAGGCACTGGTAGAACTTTACAAGAAGAAAACAAACAACCCCATCAAAAAATGGGGAGAAGAAATGAACAGAAACTTCAGCAAGGAAGAAATGCGAATGGCAAAAATACATATGAAAAAATGCTCATCATCACTAATCATCAGAGAGATGCAAATCAAAACAACAATGAGATACCACATTACACCACAGAGACTGGCACATATTCAAAAGAACAAGAACAACAAGTGCTGGCGTGGGTGTGGGGAAAAAGGGAACACTCATCCATTGTTGGTGGGAATGCCGGCTGGTACAGTCTTTCTGGAAAACAATATGGACTTTCCTCCAAAGACTAGAAATTGAACTCCCATTTGACCCAGCCATACCACTCCTGGGAATCTACTCTGGGAAGCCAAAAATACGCAGCGGAAACACCATCCCTACTTTTATGTTCATAGCAGCATTATTCACAATAGCCAGAGTCTGGAAGCAACCAGAGTGCCCGAAAATCGATGACTGGATAAAAAGCTTTGGTACATCTACACAATGGAATACTATGCAGCTGTTAGGAAAAATGAAGTTATAAAATTTGCCTACAAATGGATGGACATGGAGAAGATTATGTTGAGCGAAATTAGCCAGAAGGAGAGAGACAGATACAGAATGACTGCATTTATCTGCATAACATAAATATATAGGTACATATTATGATACCAATATCCAAGGTCAAGTGAAACATATATCAGGAGGTCTTGTCAAAGGTAGAAATTATCACAAACGTGTGGGAGTCAGAGGCTAGGTAAGACAGAAAATGGAACAGTGTGCTAACAATTGTCGAGGGTACTAATGCCAACCTAGAACTGAGCATTAAATAGAGGCAAAAAGATACACATGAAAACCCTTTAATGTATGTTCTGTAACCCATAGTCTGGAGGGGAAGGAAAAAGAAAGAGAGAGCAATGGAAAGAAATAAAGAACCTGTCATGGAGGAGGGGGGAAGGGGAGGGAACCGGGAGCGTTGGTGGTGGGAGAAAAAAAAAAGAAAACAAAAAGTAGCAGAAATGGTGAACTAATATGCATTAGGAAAATTGTACAAGGGGGATTTCTAGGGGGCTATGGAAAGGATATATATGCAATGCTGAGGTAAGCAGTCATTCTGGAGAGAATTGGTAAAAAACTGTGTTGTCTATGATATCATACTAATCACAGTATTTTAAACCTTGGTGTGCCTACAAAAAGTTTATAAGCTAATGGTAAAATGATAGAAAGATCTTGTTTTTTTTTACATTAGGTTCTTTCCAGATTCACTGATCATAGATTATTCTAGAAGAAAGCCAGGTAGTTGTACACTTTGCACCTGAAAGTGAAGGTACGCATGTCTAAAATCAGACTATTGGTTTTGGGTAACACAGTCCTTTTTGTCAGAGGAATGATTATTTGCCTTGAAATTGGTATATTCAAACCACTAGCAATATATGAATTCTTACAAACTGAAATTACTCTTCAAGTTTTAATCCTAAACTGAGAATATCCTATCTTTTTTATGCCAACCCAGATTTCTATATAAATAATAAATTATTATAAAAGAAATTTGTATTCCTTTCTAGTATCATGGATGGCAAATATCTATTCTCATTAATAAGTGTATTCCTTATCAATAATGCTATCTGCAAGTCTGCATTCAAAAGATACCTTTCCTATCTATTCAAATTTTAACATTCGTTAATGCATAAAAAATATAACAATAAATATTATTACATTATATTATTCTTTTATTTTTTCAAACAGTTTTAACAATTCTAAGTAAAATTGATATATTGAGATTCAGACTGTTAAAACCCTTATTATTGTATAGTCAGCATTTATAAACTTATGTAGCAATACAGAGAAAAATAGTAGTATATGATAAATGATGATGATACTAGTAAAAATAATTACTCAAAGAGTGACTTGGATAATCAATTATCTATTTTAAAAAATCCTAATTAGGGGGCTGGAGCAATAGTCCAGCGGGTAGGGCATTTGCCTTGCAGCGACTGGCCTGTGCCGGCCTGGGTTCGATCCCCAGCATCCCATATGGTCCCCGAGCACCAGGGAGTAATTCCTGAGTGCATAACCAGGAGAAACCCCTGAGCATTGCCGGGTGTGACCCAAAAAGAAAAAAAAAAATCCTAATTAGTTATACTGACTTTAAACCATTTTTTAAACTATGTGCTAGAGATGTGGCAGACTAATCCTAAAACATGATTAAAATCCTAGATATTCACAAAGAATTTTTTTCAAAATTGTTTATTGTATAATGGTATAACTGCTCCTCAGAGTATAATTGATATGGAAGGAATGTATGTTCCCTATATTTTTACAATAAATTTCTTTCTGGAACAATAATCTGAATTAAGAGTCTATGGTCTTTACTACATAATATATGTGTTAATTTTTTTTTGCTTTTTGGGTCACACCCAGTGATGCTCAGGAGTTACTCCTTGCTCTTCACTCAGGAACTACTCCTGGTGATGTTCAGTGACCATATGGGATGTCAGGGATTGATCCCGGATGGTCGCTTGCAAGGCAAATGCCCTACCCAGCTGTGCTATAACTACAGCCCCTGTGTAAATATTTTAAGTTATATATGTTTAAAGAATTTATGATTAAAAATCATCATAAAAATCAGCACAGTATTTAATAAAATCCTGTTAAGATCACAAATATAGTGTATTACTTCAAATGTCTTTAGACAGCAAAACAAAAGGCACAAAACAGAAGGGATAATTTTAAAAAAAAAAAAAAAAGGGACGTCACAAAGTATCAATCATTTATCTAATACCTTGAATTCATTAACTGTAGTTTTAAGTTTAAGTTTAAGTTAAGTTTAAGTTTAAGTTTAAGTTTTAAGTTTAAGTTTTTGTTTAGGGTGTTCATGGGAAAAACTCTTTTACCATATATTTTATTCCAAAATTTAGTGTATTGCTTGACAAGAAAAAAATATCGCACAGACAAAGTGAACAGATTTCAAAAGCCCTTGAGTAGAATTGTGCAGCTATTTCATTACATGTCAACAAAACTGACATTCTTTGTTTTGAACGCACTGGGCATACATCTCTTTACAGGATGCACTCAACAACATTTCATTTCTTACTCCATTAACTCTCTTGACAAAGCACACATTCAAATCGTTCGAGGGTTCAGAGTCTTCAACAACTTCAAATATGCTGAACAATATGATCAGAAGTATTATACAGGAGATGAAAACATTTTCCTTCCAGGTTCTTTAGCTGGTCTAACAATTTAATTCATCAAGACAAATAGGAAATATATATATATATATATATATATATATATATATATATATATACATATGACATTTCCTAAACAGATGAAAATGAGATGTCCTAAACTAAGGAGAAACGAACAACTGTTTAGAGCTTCAAGTGAAAAAAACTTTATAGAAAAGAATAAAAAATTTGATTTAATCTACCAAATTTTGTATGCCTTGGAGTTAATCCTTGTTTTCATCTAAAATTTTTCTCTGGCATTTGTGCCCTACCTGATATAATCCTCTGATCAAATAATCAATTAATCAATCAATCATTAAAAACCAAATAAACTAAAACAAACTTTCCTGAGTTTACTGCCTCCTAATTGCCTTCAAAACAATCCATTTGCCTAAAAATGTACATGGCACCACATATTCTGCTCCCTGCAATATAAATTTACCTTGAAGAACAAGATCTTTTCAGAAAAAGTGATTATTCTCAGATATCTACCTACAAATAAAATATTGCATTGTGTCTAATCAACTACATTTATCTTCAAATAAACGATGCATAATAGAAAGAAACTTTAAAAAGGTAAGTGAGTTACTAGATCATAGGGGAGATTTGAAACTTTGCAACTAAGTCTGCATATAATGCTATGTTATCAGAGGAATGAAAGAGAGAAAAAAAAAGCCTGAACACTTAAAGACATATCACTGATTTTAAAGCAATATATGCATTTCCCTTAATGAGAAATAGGCAACATACATTTCAAAACATCTTAGAAATGAAAACATTAGCAACATAATACTGGGAACAGGACAACATTATGTGATACATATAGGTAATATTATAGTTGTATTTTATGTAAAACACATTTTATTTTTATATTAAATAATTTATGTAGTTATTTAAAATATATCTATAAAATCTCTGATTATAAATAAAATTATGCTATAACTCCTTGATATCAGAATGAAGCAAACATCTTTAGACAATTTCTTCCTAATTACAGGAAACTTTGAAGTATTTCACAATTATTTTGATGACATCTCTCTAAAATTTTAATAATGTCCTTATGCACTCATTGAAATCACTTGATCACTTGATCACTTGAATCCCGTTATTCATCAATTTGCTCGAGCGGGCACCAGTAATATTTCCATTGGACCCTATCACGTGCCAAAGTAGCCCAATGGCATCTGGTTGATTCAGGAATATGAAGAGCCTCAAACCATTCCTTCAGAGTCTTTACAAGGAAGTCGAACCATCTTGTGCGTGGGCGGCCACGTGATCTTTTCACATCCCGTGGGATCCAGTCGGTAATGGCTCTAGTCCAGCGGTTGTCTCCAAATGGCATTACATGTCCAGCCGATCTGATTTTCGATGACTTGGCAAACGAGACAGTGTCCCTGATTCTGGAATAGCGATGGAGGTCAGAATTCTGGATTCCTTCTCTCACTTGAGTGGGGCGTGATATTCCAAGCATAGATCTTTCGATTTCTGTGGGAGAACCAATTAGCATTCTCATCCTGCTTTCGTAGGGTCCAAGCCTCTGAGGCATATGTTAATGCAGGGAGAGCGGTGGAGTCAAAGAGATGTACCCGGAACCAGAGGTTCTTTGTCCTTTTAGCTATTTCTTCAATGCCTTTGAAGGCATTCCATGCCGCTCTCTTCCTCCTGTGCAGCTCAGGTTTTAGGTCGTTCATCATGTTCATTTCTTGACCTAGGTACACATAACTGCTGCATTCAGAGATATTTGCTCCATTGAGAGTGAATGGGACCTCTAGAACTAGTTCATTCTTCATAAACATTATTTTCTTTAGATTCAGCTGTTGACCTATCTTTCTACATTCTTGGTCGAAGTCAGCCAGCATTTGTGCCGCTTGGCTAATGTTTGGTGTTATTAGAATGATGTCATCAGCGAAGCGGAGGTGGTGTAGTTGCCGACCATCATCTTCACTCCCATTCCTTCCCATTCTAATTGTTGCTTGATGTTCTTGAGGGTGGCACTGAAGAGTTTTAGTGAAATGGTATCACCCTGTCAAACCCTTCTTTTCACATTAATGATCACGTCTTTGTAGAATGGAATGATCCTGGTGGTGAATCCGTAATACAGCTCAAAAAGGATCTTGATGTATTGGGTTCCGAACACCCTGTTTGGCTAGGGCTTCGATGACTGCTTCAGTTTCCACAGAATCAAAGGCTTTCTGTAAATCAATGAACGTGAGACAGGGCGGCATCTTGTACTCCCTACAAACCTCATAGAGCTTGGTTACTGTGTGGATATGTCGGTCGATTGTGCTGAATCCTTTCCGGAAGCCTGCTTGCTCGCATGGTTGTCATTCATTTAGTCTTCAGCTAATCCTGTTCAGGATGACTCGTGTAAACAGCTTGTAGATGACGGACAACAGGCAGATGGGGCAATAGTTGCCGATGTTGTGAATGTCTCCCTTCTTGAACAGTAGAACTGTGCTGCTGGTTTTCCATTGGGAGGGCACCTTGCATTCGGACAGGTAGCATGTGAAGAGCCGAGCTAGTGTATTGATGAGCACCAATGGCAGATTTTTTCAGGTGTTCGGGTCTGACTTTGCCTGTTGCTGTTCCCTTCTTTACCGACGAGATAGCATGTCAGATTTCAGAAGGGAGAATGTTGGGAATGACATATCCATCCTGTGGAATTTGTTATGTAGGTAGGTCGATGTGGCTATCAAAGAGATTTGAGTAGAAGTCCTGGAATATCTTCGCCATTGTATTTCTGGAAGATGTGGCAGATCCATCAGGGCATCGGAGGGCAGACATCTTGGTCTTATAGTTGGCGAAGGACAGGCGGGCAGTGCGAATGCTTTTCCCGGCTTCTGCTGCATCTTCCAGTATTTCTGCTCTTCTGTCTTTGAGGTCTTCCCTGCACCTTTTAGCAAGCTTGGATGTTAGCATTTGGTCTCCTGAGGCTCGTGCCTTGCCACGTTGGCGAATCAGCTCAAGAGTTTCTGAAGACAAGCATCCTTTTTGTTTTTCTCTCTCTCAGCATTCTTCACACAACCATGGAGGTGCTGAACCAGTAGTTGTATTTTTCATCGATGTCGTCAATGATGGTATCTTACTATGTTGCTGCAATGCTGCCAAAGAGTTCCCATTGGTGGTCGTTCTGGAAGTTCTCTTCTTAAACTTTGCAGCCTTTTCTCCCCGTTGCGGGAAGTAGAATTTTGCACGAAGGAGACGGTGGACCGAACCTGTTTGGAATTTGGGGACGACAGCTACATCGGGTCAGACAAAACCGTCGATTGAAGATGATATGGCCAATTTCATTGTGGAACCATCCGCCAGGAGATTCCCATGTCCAAAATTTCGCTTCAGGCTTCTGGAACTGTGAGTTCCCATAAATTGTCTTAGTGGACATGATGTAAACAACATTAAAATAAACAAAAAAATGATTATAGGAATACCCTGCATTATTTTGTGGCTATTTTTAGCTAAGTAGCCTTTAAAGTTAGTAGAAACTACATTTGTAGCATGTTCATGACGTACATCACGGATTTCATTTACTTTCAATATTTCCACATAAATAAGCATGCAAATGTGAAACCATCATGCTTAGAAAGTAATATGAATCTGTAACTTCTAAAGTTTGCACTTCCATATATTCTCCTGGCAAAGGGTACTATTTTTATTCAGCTCCAATGACAATGTTCATGAAGAATGAACTAGTTCCTGAGGCCCCATTCACTCTCAATGGAACAAACATCTCTGAATGCAGCAGTTATGTGTACCCTAGGTCGAAAAGTCAACATGATGAACGACCTAAAACCTGAGCTGCACAGGAGGAAGAGAGCGGCATGGAATGCCTTCAAAGGCATCGAAGCTAAAAGGTCAAATAACCTCATGCTACGGGCACATCTCTTAGACTCCACCATTGTCCCTGCATTAACTTATGCCTCAGAGACCTGGGCCTAAGAAAGCAGGATGAGAATACTATTCGGGTCTCCCAGAGAGGAATTTAAAGAGATATGCTTATAATATCACTCGTCACTCAAGTGAGAGAAGGAATCGAAGTTCTGACCTCTGTCTCTATTCGAGAATCAGGGACGCTGTCTCGTTTTGCCAAGGCATCGAAAATCAGATGGGCTGGACATGTAATGCAATTTGGAAACAACTGCTGGACTAGAGCCATTACCGACTGGATCCCACGGGATGTCAAAAGATCACGTGGCCGCCCACCTACAAGATGGTCAGACTTCCTTGTTAAGACCCTGAAGGAACGGTTTGAGGCGCACGATTTACCTCCAAATTACCATAAATAGCCTACCCACCCCTCTGAGAGAGCCCGAAAAGTAATGAGAATATAGTGCCCGCATGCCAGAGCCTGGCAAGCTGTCCGATGCGTGTTCGATATGCCAAATCCAGTAACAGAAATGTTTATTTTCCTGACCCCGAAAGAGCCCTTAATATGGCAGCAGTAAGAAAGGCAAACAAGCAGTGCCTGAAAAAATTTAATGGCCATCCTAGGCTGCCAAAACGAAGAAGGACTAAAATGACTGTCTGTACTTTCAATGCACGTGACGTTGGGATCGGAAGCATATATAAAGATCTGATGCTGCAAGCGCAAAAGATCAAGTACTAAATAATTGGTCTGACTGAGACAAGGAGGCGTCAGTTGCATCATGCTGTATTTGACACCGGAGAAGAATTGTTCCTTGGAACATGCGACAAAAGAGACATCGGTGGCGTTGGTGTCCTTGTCAACACAAACATGGCCATAAACTTTGATTCATTTGAATGCCTAACAAACCGAATTGGACGATTACACTTGAAGAGATGTGGCCCACTGCCAGCAATTTCTATCTTCATTGTCTACGCACCAACATCCACATACAAAGAAGATGATGGGGGCCAGAGCGATAGCCCAGTGGGTAGGGCGTTTGCCTTGCAGCGGGCCGGCTCATGCCGGCCTGGGTTCGATCCCTGGCATCCCATAAGGTCTCCCAAACGCCGCCAGGAGTAATTCCTGAGTGCAGAGCCAGGAGTAGCCCCTGAGCATTGCCGGGTATGACCCAAAAAAGAAAAAAAAAAGAAGATGAAATTGAGAAATTCTACATGGAATTGTAGGAGTTCTATAAAAAAGATCACACCTTCTACAAGATCATAGTCGGTGATTTTAAGAAGATCGGCTGAAGAATTCCACATGGGGACCCATAGCCTAGAATGGAACGAACAGGGTGAGAGACTATCTGAAGTTCATCATGTCCACCAAGACCATTCATGGGAACTCACAGTTCCAGAAAGCTGAAGGAAAACGTTGGACATGGGAATCTCCTGGTGGACAGTTCCACAATGAAATTTATCACATCATCTTCAATCGACGGTTTTGTCTGACTGATGTAGCTGTCGTCCCCAAATTCCAAATAGGATCAGACCACCACCATCTCCTTCGTGCACAATTCTACTTCCTGCAGTGGGGAGAAAAGTTTAAGAAGAGAACTCCAAGAACGACCTCCAACTGGGAACTCTTTAGCACCATTGCAGCAACATGGGAAGATACCATCATTGACGGCATCAATGAAAATACAACCGACTGGTTGAGCACCTCCATGATAGTGCGAAGAATGCCAAGAGAGAGAAAGACAAAAAGAATGCCTGTCTTCAGAAACTCTCGAGCTCATTCACCAACGTGGCAAGGAGCGAGCCTCAGGAGACCAAATGCTAACCTTCAAGCTTGCTAAACGGTGCAGAGAAGCGATAAAAGAAGACCTCAAAGACAAAGAGCAGAAATACTGGAAGATGAAGCAGAAGCCGGGAAAAGCATTCGCACTGCCCACCTGTCCTTCGTCAAATAGAAGACCAAGATGACTGCCCTCCAACGCCCTGATGGATCTATCACATCTTCCAGAAAGGCAATGGAGAAGATTATACAGGACTTCTAATCAAATCTCTTTGATAGCCACATCCATCTGCCCACACAAAACTCCACAGGATCGATATGTCATTCTCAACATTCTCCCTTCTGAAATCCGACATGCCATCTCGTTGGTAAAGAAGGGAACAGCACCAGGCCCAGACAAAGTCAGACCCGAACACCTGAAAAATCTGCCATCGGTACTCATCAATACACTAGCTCGGTTCTTCACACGCTACCTGTCCGAATGCAAGGTGCCCTCCCAATGGAAAACAAGCAGGATAGTTCTACTGTTCAAGAAGTGAGACATTCATGACATTGGCAACTATCGCCCCATCTGCCTTTTTGTCCGTCATCTACAAGATGTTTACAAGAGTCATCCTGAACAGGATTGGCAGAACACTAGATGAAGGACAACGATGTGAGCAAGCAGGTATCTGGACAGGATTCAGCACAATCGACCATATCCACACAGTAACCAAGCTCATTGAGGTTTGTAGGGAGTACAAGTCAGACTTCCTTGTAAAGACCCTGAAGGAACGGTTTGAAGCTCTTCATCTTCCTGAATCAACCAGATGCCATTGAGCTACATTGGCACATGATAGGGTCCAATGGAAATGTTACTGGTGCCCGCCGAGCAAATTGATGAATAACCCGATTCAAGTGATCAAGCGATCAAGGGTGTTTTATATATATATATATAATATATATATATATATATATATATAGAGAGAGAGAGAGAGAGAGAGAGAGTTATTCATACAACTTTTCTTATTTCTTGTACCTGTCTATTTTAACAAAGTTTAAATATATTTGCCTATTTTCCTTTACAGTACTAAGAATTTTGCAAAAATTTCTCATTTTTTTCTCTTTTTGGAGTTTGTGTATAAACCTTGAGGTACTCAGGTGCTATTTATGGCGCTATGCTAGTGAGTCACCACTGGCGGAGTCTGAGAGGCCTTATGTTGTGAGAGGGAATGAAACTGTGAGGGTCATATCCAAGCCTGTTCCCATAATGCCTGTACTGAATCTCCACAGCTACTCAATGATTTATTTACTTGTCCTCCTGCCTCATGTGTATCCCCTCCACTACTATCAAGCTGATGAAATAATTGTCTTAACATTAAACAACCTGCCTCTTGAGGTGTTGCGGGTATGGCTGTGGTGCCCGGCTGTGTTGGCAGGTGGCAGACATGAGACAGATTTGTCTATACCCCCAGGGCTCTGCCCCTTGGGCCCTGGATGGTGGATGGTCTGACATAGAAAAAGACTGGCCCCCCTGGGATGAACCCAGGGCCATGGCAGTGCCTGGCAAGCTACCTGTTGTGTATTCCATATGCAAAAAACAGTAACAATAATGGATCTCATTCCCAACCAATGGAGACGTTACTTGAGCCCGCTCGAGCAAGTTGATGAACAATAGGAACACAAGTGACAAATGACAAGTGACAACATCAAACATGCATGTTTCAAGTTTCAAATCAATCAAGTGTTTACATCTTAATTTAGCTGAAATTTTAACCCTGTCTTGGTTTATAAAGCGTGATTTACCTTTTGTAAAACCTTCTTAAGACTGTGGTGATAAATACAACAGATTTGAAAGTGCTATAATTGGTACAGCTTTTGCAGATTTTAACAATTTTTGCATGTTTGGCATTTACATTATTTCTTTAACCAAAATGTAAAATATGCCTATTATTGTTAATACTAAATATAATTATACAAGTTGAATATGAAGCAAGAATTAAATTTGAAAAATATTTTTTAACGCTAAATTATTTTGCAACATTACAGTGCAGCAACATAGAAAGTCTGGTACTCACTGCCCTGGTCTGATCCTCTATGTCCCTAATGCAAGGACCTGGGGGTCCAACAAAGAATGATCCCAGAGAGGAGAGCCAGAGTAATCCTTAAACACCACCTGGGGTGGCCTAAAACTTAAACATTATTTTTAATTAAAAACATTATTATATATTCAAAATACATAAAATGGGGTTTGATCACTATTTTCCCTCACATTTCCTACTCTCCAGTTAAAATTTGGTCAATTGAATGGGGGAAAAGAAAACACAAATTCACATTTATTTTAATGATTGCTAATTAAAAGGCTGCATTAAGTTTCTTCTTAAGTTTTTTTGAAGATAAAGTGTGATTTAAATATTTAAAGAACAGTAAGGTTTTCATGCAGCATTATAAATTAAAATCAAGTTATTTAATGTGAGATTACTTTTGTTTTAAAACTTTGAGAGCTGGAGAGATACAGAGTGTAGGGTTTGTGCCTTGCAAGTGGCTGACCTGGTTTGATACCTGAGCACCTAAGCATTGTTTCCTGAACACAAAGCCAGGAGCAAGCCCTAAACACAATTGGGTGCGGACCCAAAGGAACAACAACAACAACAACAACAACAGCAACAACAACAACAACTTTCTTTGAGATTCTTGTATTGCTAATATTTAAAATAGTCTCAGCGGAGACTCTGAGAATGGAAAGAGTTTTATAGAGGTAAATTGAAGAAATGGAGAAGGGTAAGAGAGAGACAGCAAAGTAGTCAAGCCAATGGACATGGATACCTCTTTAGATTTATTTAAAAAAGATAGTAAGAAATCGTAGAAGTACTAAATTTCAAGCTGGAAAGATAGTTGAGTAGGCACAGCACTTGCCTTGCACAAGATTTGATCCCAGTTCCCATGTAGACCAAAATCACTGCTAGTACTCATTCCTGAGCTAAGAGCCAGGAGTAAGCTCTAAGCACAGCTGGGTGTGACTCAACTCCCAGACTACATAGAGCCTCCGAAGGAGGGAAATATTGTAAAGGAAAATCTGCGTTTTTTTTTTAAAGAAAAATGTTCATTGTTATCTGTGCTGCAAAAAAAAGGGGGCCAATATTAATGTGGAACCAGAATGCAAGTTGTTCTCCAAATGTGGTTTCAGTCTCATCAGAATTATATGGAATTTAATGATTTTCTCTTTCTGAACTCTGTGCCTTCTGCTCCTGGCGGTGTTGCAGGTGTGGCTGCAGTGCTTGGCTGTGTCATCAGGTGGCAGACAGGAGATAGGCTTGTCTATTCCCTGTATGGTTGATGGACTGACATAGAAAAAGATAGTGTCCCCTAAGATGAGCCCAGAGCCATGGCAGAGCTTGGCAAGCTACCTGTGGTGTATTCGATATGACAACAACTGTAAAAATATGAACCTCATTCCCAACAAATGAAATCTTACTGGTGCCCACTTGAGCAAATCAATGAACTATGGGAAGATAAATACAAGTAGCAAGTGACAAGTGAACTCTGTGACCCCCACCACCTTCTCAACCATGCTACAGGACATTATTTTTATTACAAAATACGACTTTATGGATTTTGGATAACAGGTTTGAACAAAGATATATTTGAATATGGTGGCTGTAGTGATAGTATAGCAAGTAGGGCATTTGTCTTGGTATGTGACTGACCTGGATTCAATCTCATATGGTCTCCAGATCACCTCCAGGAATAACTCCTGAGTGCAGATCTGGAATTACTCCTGCATCACTGGGTTTGACCCCAAAAGCCAAATTAAAAGCATTTTATAAAATGAATGCGATAAACATAATAGCACTAAAAATAATGTTGATCACTTCACTTGATCACTTGAATCCCGTTATTCATCGATTTGCTCGAGCGGGTGCCGTGACATTTCCATTTGACCCTATCACGTGCCAATGTTAAGAATTGAAATTACCTATACTGAGTAGGAGAAGAGATAAATTCCAGGACTGCTAGGAATAATTCAAAGTGTTAATAGCATGCTAAAAAAGGATCACTCAAGATAGGAGTAAATCTAAGTGATGTTGGTGAAGCATTTACTCTCACCAGGATCAGTGGGACACTTTCTCAATAAGCTCAACTATCACATTTTCCAGAGTCACACTACTATCGTCATTCACAGCTCAGTTGAAGATCTGTGGGACTTAGGAGAAACGTAACATTTCTGAAGGCACAGGTTAAATTTTAATTATAAATATGAAGATTTCTGAGGATGAGAATTCCTCTTTGTCTTAATCCATGGCTCCTTTCCCAATAAACACACACACAGACAGATACACATTCACACACACACACATACACACACACCTCCTCTTTCTCCCTTTCTGTCTAGAAGAATATGGACGTTATCATTCAGGTTTGGGTTTGTAATAAATATGGCCTTTCTACTTGAAAGATTGATGGTTTTACTATGAACGCAGGAAAAGTAACCTCTCCTTGTTTTATAAATTCTCCCCTTCTGCTTTACACCAGGTCCTTTGACATAGAGACTTTCCCAAGTCCAGCCTGTTTGTCCTTAAGAATTTATGACTGTGAAATTCTACACACGCATGTTATTAAATTGGCATTTACTTGGCTAACCTGTCTAATGCTGTTTTAATTACTTGTCCAGTATGTGAAGACCCGAGAGGGGTGAGAAAATTTTCTTCAATGCTCAGAAATGTGATATGTCATGGAAAATAATGAAGAATGAAATTCAAAGGGATGGACTGAGAAAAATAATAAATGTTCACAGAAGCTCTAAAATTCACATTCTTAAAGTGATATATGGATGAATGTTTAACAACACACACCATAAAACATCAACAAAGTTGAGTAACTTTCAGGAGAAGCAGGGTCAAATAAAACCGATTTTGTCAAGCTCTGTATCGTAAAGACTCTAGGCAAGGTTTCAAGCTACCTATCTGACATCACAGAAAATTTAACAGGTTAGACAAAAAGAACACTCCATCTCAGAGTGTTTCTGCTAGAGTGGCAAAACAGATTCAAAACAAACTTAAGGACATAGATGAGAGCCAAGGTGAGTACAGTAATTTGAAACAGTAAGTTTTGATATTTATCACCAATGTTATTCACAGTTAAAATATAACTATAGATACAATTATGAAATTAGTTTCATAAAATGGCTGTGATCATCAGGGACCTACTAAAATCCTTAAGAATTAAATAGCTCCCACTACTCACTTGGAGTCAGTTATCTAAACTCACCTACAGGTCTAAGACTTGAGTCATATTTTTCAGGGAATAAGAAGTTGTATTTATTTACTTATTACTGATAGTATCTCAAAGCATACATTCTGTCATTCTATTATATTCCCTATTTTATTTGTTCAGGAATAGACTCCATGGTGTACTGCATGATGCTTAGTTTTACACAGATGAATGCCTGCAAGAAGTTGGGACTGCCTTGCATCTGAGTTGAAAGTGCTTCCTGGTAGTGGTCTTTGGAAACTATAATGGAATATCTCATTTGAATACTATTTATGATATAAATGAATTAGCTTATGCCAGTTTGAATTCTGATATAATTTATGTGAAATCATGACATACTTTTCAATTCTTATGCAATTTATGTAACATTCTGATATATTTCTTCCGACTTAGTTATAGAGGGCATCTAGGTATATAGTATGTCTTCATGGTTGATGTTGGTTAGGTAATAGAGTAACATTGTGAGTTAGTTTATAGCAAGTACTCAGATAAAGATGGACAGGGTTTTGAATAACGGCTACTCTGAATTTAGTTGTTCATGAATTTTATCCTCCATTTTTTTAGTGCAGCAAAAAAGATTTTAAAATCAAAGAAAGCCAAGCGTAACTTAGCTCCTAAAATTGTGTAGAATTTCTCTTGACATAGAAGTTATCAGAAGTTCTACATACTCTATTTGAAAACTTTAAACATAAGTAGAATTTGTATCAAGAAAACGTTCTTTTATGTTCAACCAGGTGCCCGTATAATTCGCAGGGGTTATCTTTAAAAGTTCTCTGTTAATTTCCTCGGGCTGTATGACAGGATTCTCACAAATTAAAGGGGCAGGGGTCTAAAAACAACAGAAATTCATGGTTTCACATTTCTAGAGATCAGGTCTAATACAAAAGTACTAACAGGACCATGGTCTGTAAAAAAATCTAAGACTCAGTTTCCCCGCCTTTCCTTACTTCCTTCCCTTAAATCCAAGAGTTATGGAATTTATTTGACTTGCAGGTGTGTCACTCTGGTTTCTGTCTGTATGACCATGTGGTTATTCTGTTCCTTATACACCTCATTTTATTTTATTTTTATAACGATGCCAGTTGTGATTAATCAAAAATCACTCTAACAAAATAAGTTCAACTTGATTAAATCAGGAAGAGATTGGGCTGCAGAACATCCTGTACAGAGAAATTATTAAAATATTATGGTTACTTATTCTTTCTTCAGATAAGAAATGAGAATGTAGCTGACAGGTAAGTATTGTGAACCTGATCATTGTACAACCACTGCTTTGCAATCGGTTGGTCTGAATTTTGAGAAAATATCAATACATTTTATATACTCTCATGCTTATTATGTAATGCATATTTTTATATTTCAATGTTGCATACGTGTGGACAATCATAATTCATTAATACTTGTACACCAGCAAAAATAACTATAATCTTAATATGAAACTCAAAGAAATTTATTTTCAATGGTTCCTTTTCATCTATATCTGTTATAGTTAATCATATACTTCTTGCTCATTTTCAGCTAGAAAAACTAAATAAGATGAAGCTCGATTATTTAACCTATTAAAATCACTCCCTTTAATGCACTTTGAATAAGTATCTTCATTTAACAGAACTAAAAATGTTGGCGGGACTATAATGAGAACATTAGCTTTATTACTATGATTATGTTATGAGGTTAAACTGTACCCTCAGCAAGTAGTTTAGTACTTCAGTGTTTCATGTGTTCTGAAAATTATATCCTTATATCCTTACTATATATACTTCTTGGTCTATCGAAAAAATAACTAACATCTTTATTTTAATTTTCAGTTTAAAAAGACATGAGATAGCACTTCATGAAACAAATTATGATTACAAGATTTGATTTGGTGACTTTGAAAGTAATGGTGTAACATTTTTCAAATTGAATTTTGAAATTTCAAAATATGTATAAAAATGACATTTTTTGAACCCAGAATACATCTAAAGTATGTTTGAGAGTATTGATTTTCAATTGTTAGGAAAAGCAAAAAAAAAATTAAGTGAAGTTACTTAAATGACTGATTGGCCATTCATAGTATTTCATACATTAAAACAATTGTGTATTCATGAAAAGAATGAAACAGGCCTTCAAAAATTTTCAAAATTCATTTCAAGACATATTGGTGACACCAGTTAAAGAAAATGTGTTTACTTTGATGACTATTTTGAAAATATTTATTTTATTTTATATAAATAAAATAAGTTTGTGGGAGTCATGTGAAATGTAATAGGGATTTTCTTATTTGCCACAAATATTTGTTCTCTATCTGCTTAATGTATCCTTTTATTTTACTTAAATACCATGATTTAGAAAATTATTCATAATATAGTTGTTTGAGGCATTCAATGTTCCAACACCAGTTTTACCATGAGTGTAACTTAACTTCACCAATCTGACATATGATTTTGATGGTCTTTTTAGTTTCATTGTTATTGGTTTTATTTTTGATTTTTTTAATTATTTTATCTTCTGATCACACTCAGCGATACCCAGGGGTTACTCTTGATTCTTCACTCAGGAATTATTCCTTGTAGTACTGGGGTCCATATGAGATGACAGAGATTGAATCAGATTAGCCATGGGTGAGGCAAATATTGTACTAGCTGCACTATTGCTCCAGCCCCAATTTTTATAGATACTTATAAATAGATATAGGTAGTTCTTAGGGGTCTAACAGACATTATAAAATGACCCCCAAATTAAATTTATAGTCTGGCAAACTCTGAATGCAGCAGTTATGTGTACCTAGGTCCAGAAATCAACATGATGAACGACCCAAAACCTGAGCTGCACAGGAGGAAGAGAGCGGCATGGAATGCCTTCAAAGGCATCGAAGAAATAGCTAAAAGGACAAAGAACCTCCAGCTCGGACACATCTCTTTGACTCCACCATTCTCCCTGCATTAACATACGCCTCAGAGACCTGGGCCCTACAAAAGCAGGATGAGAATGCTATTCGGGTCTCCCAGAGAGGAATTGAAAGAGCTATGCTTGGAATATCACGCCTCACTCAAGTGAGAGAAGAAATCCAGAGTTCTGACCTCTGTCGCTATTCCAGAATCAGGGATGCTGTCTCGTTTGCCAAGGCATCAAAAATCAGATGGGCTGGACATGTAATGAGCTTTGAAGACAACTGCTGGACTAGAGCCATTACCGACTGGATCCCGCGGGATGTCAAAAGATCACGTGGCCGCCCACCTACAAGATGGTCAGACTTCCTTGTCAAGACCCTGAAGGAACGGTTTGAGGCTCTTCATATTCCTGAATCAACCAGATGCCATTGGGCTACATTGGCACATGATAGGGTCCAATGGAAATGTTACTGGTGCCCGCTAGAGCAAATCGATGAATAATGGGATTCAAGTGATCAAGTGATCAAGAGTCTGGCAACTTACCTGTGTTGTATTTGATATGCTAAAAACCAGTAATATAAACCTCATTCCCATGACCTAAAGGAATGGTTTGAGGCTCTTCATGTTCCTGGAATGAGTATATGCCCTTGGGGTACACTAGCATGTGGCAGGACTTGTGGAAATGTTACTGTTGCCTGCTCAAGCAAATCAATGAACAATGGGAAGACAAGTGAAGTGAAGTGATAGGATATATTACGGGTTTTACAAGAAATACTAAAGTCAAAAAGGTTGATGCTCCAACCACCCCCAACACACACATACAATCACACACATAATTTACCTTATATGGGGGTCACACCCAGTGATATTTAGGAGTTACTTCTGGCTCTGCATCCAGAGATCACTCCTGACAGGCTCAGGGGACCATATATGGCACTGCCGCTGGGCCCTGGGTTGGACATATGAAAGGCAAGTGCCTTACCTGCTGAACTCTCACTCCAGGCCAAACATGACAGATATTACATATTTGTATTTACATAATTGAATCAAAAGCAAATATATTTAACAATCACGATCATGATCACGATCTTCCCGTTAATCATCTATTTGCTAGAGTGGGCACCAGTAATATCTCCATATGTCCTGTCTCATGCCAGTAGAGCCAGGGGCATCGGCTTGCTACAGGAACATAAAGAGCCTCAAACCATTATATTAGGTCATGGGAATGACCTAATGTAATTGTTACTGGAATTTGGCATATCATATACAACACGAGAAGCTTGCCAGGCTTGCTTAACGGGATGTAAACTCATATTTAACAATTTGTGAAATATATTTAACAATTTGTGAAAATGAAGAGGAACTTAAAAGCAAAGGTACTTAAAATCAGAATCTTAAAAAGGGTGTAGCAAAATCAATTGAAGGCATAAATAGCCACACACATAATAGCATTTTGATCCAAGTTAGAGAAATGGGATGGATAACCCATCCTTTATGGAAAGTATAGGTAAGAATAGACCCTACCTTACTGGGAGTTGGAAAAACTTTCCCTCACACTTTTTTTTTTTTTTTTGGGTCACACCTGGAAATGCTCAGGGGTTACTCCTGGCTCTGCATTCAGGAATTTCTCCTGGCAGTGCTCAGGGGACCATATGGGATGCTGGGGATCGAACCCAGGCCAGCACAGGCCGGCCGCGTGCAAGGCAAATGCCCTACCTGCTGGGCTATCGCTCCAGCCCTCCCTCACACTTCTAAGTGAGCATTTATCTTAAGATTACAACTAACACCATACCTAATACTGAGTATTATGACCCAGCGTGGGGTCCCCACAGTATTCAGGTCAGGATATAACCAAAGCAGACGCTGAGGCTCAGTGGTGTCCCTGACAGTACTCACAATCCACTAATGTCCCTGGCCTGAGTCTGGGGCTGACAACCGTCCCCTGACCAATGGGCAGAGGAACTAGGTCACAGGCCCTTGAAATCCTGACTCTCTCTCTCTCTCTCTCTCTCTCTCTCTCTCTCTCTCTCTTTAATATCTCCTCCGGACTGTGAGTGCTGTGACTGCTGTCACTCTTCAGGGCCTCTCTCCTCAGGTCTTCTCTCAGGACCTCTCTCTCCAGGGCCTCTCTCTTTAGGGTCTCTCTCTTCAGTACCTATCTCTTCAGGGCCTCTGTCTTCAGGTTTCTCTCAGGACCTCTCTCTTCAGGGCCTCTCTCTTTTCAGTACCTCTCTCAGGTCCTTTCTCTGCAGGGCTTCTTGCTTTTTTTTTTAGTATTTTATTATACCACCGTGAGATATACAAATAAAAAGATATACAATTAAAAATGTCATGTTTGGGTTTTGGTCATACAGTGTTCCAGCACCTGTCGAGTCATTCTCTCCTTCTCTTTCTTCGTCTATCTCTGTCTTTTGGTTTATCGTTTCGCCACTTCTCTGTCTCCTCTCTCCTTCTCTTTCTTCATCTATCTCTGTCTTTTGGTTTATTGTTTCGCTGCTTCTCTGTCTCCTCTCTCTCTCTCTCTCTCTCTCTCTCTCTCTCTCTCTCTGTCTCTCTGTTTCTTTATGGTGTCTAGGTTTTCTGTCTCAATGTTTGTTCTCTTACACAGATCTTCTTTATTTCGGGGCCCTTTCTCCTTCAGGCTGGCCCAGATGACCCTACCCTGGCCTTCTGGCCCTCTGGCCCCTACCCCTGGCCTTCTGGCCCTCCGGCCCTGGCCCTGGCTCTCAGATCCAGGCTCCAGGCACCTTGGAATTCTGCCTCAAGGATATTTAAAGCCACCAAGACAGATTCAGAATCCTGGTATTCTAACTGTTTTTAACAGTTTTCTTAACTGTCACCTATAATACAACCCTATAATACAATACTCAGGGTATTATTCAACAATGAGTATGGAAGCTAATTCCCTCTGAACACGTTTTGCTCTGTTAACACCTTGGAAGAAACTAGAGTCCCAGCTGGTTGGGATTATTGTCAATACACAAACAAATCAACTTACTCCATAAAAATACTGTTAGTTTAGTTAGTATGAATATTAGTAACGGATGTTGAAAACCTGTATGATGGAACATTTGCTTCAGTAAAGATGCCCAGAGAATAATAAATCATTAAATACAAAAACAATTATAAGAAGAAAACAAATATGATTTCAGGCAGGGCACAAATACAAAATTTGCCGAAGATGAATTATAATTACAAATGAATCAAGAAAAAAATGGTTGAACAAAAAGTAATAAAAGAAACATGACACAATATAATGAGTAATATCTTTTTTTCACAAATCTAATTAGCAAAATGCATTAACCACTGCTGGCAACAATGAACTATAAAGGATCACTTGCATAATTGCTTGAATATGTTTGTAAATGGTACAGCAATTCTGAATAGGATTGTGACAGTGTTCATCCAGAGGCCTAAACACTCAATGATTGTTTTCTTAATGCCTTTTTAAGAGTTTATTACATAAAAATTATACTAAAAATTAAAAAGTCCCATAAATTCAAATTTATTCATTGTTAGGCTATTTAAGAAAGAGTGAGTTATACAGAGTTATACAGAAAGTGAGTAAGCTTCATGAATTATTGCCTAAATTTAGAAATTGATTCTTACACAAAACATAATTATATCTAACAAAATATCGATCTGGAATAGAATGGCATGCAACCACTGAAATATTTGTTGAATATACTAATTAAAGTAAGGTAAAATCAACATATGTGACATATCAATATTAATATAAAAACCAAAAATTAACAAAAACATATCCCCCTATATTCTTATTTCCTATTTGAGCCTTTAACTTTGATTAATGGTTTTTTAGTCTGCCCTGATATAGCACAATACTATAGACTTAGTGCTGAGAACAATAAACTGGGTAAGTTAGAGAACAAACATTTCTCTGTTATGGTCTGGAAATAGGCGCCGATTTACATGTGCTTGTATGTGTAGAGAAGATCCACTTTAGGACTGTAGGTAGCAACCTTCTTTCTATGTCCTTAAATATTTTTTCCTTGGTGAGTGAGATTTATAATTATGTGTAAATGCATTTAAGAATACGTGCCAATTAGGGGATTACTGTGCAGGAATCTGATTGTGTGTGTGTTTGTGTGTGTTTGAGTAAGGAGAATGTGTGTGTATGAGAATATGTGGCTATTTTATGTGGTATATGTATTTAATGTAATATAAATGTACATGTGTACAGACATATATATCTGTGTTTCTCCTTTTTAGTACAGATTTTAGTGCACTAAAGAAAAGTCTTATCCAACTCTGAAGCAGAGTTTACAATTTTGGTAATATTTGCATTAATATTGAGGAGACTTCTAGTTGAAATGAGGTCGTTACATTTTTTTTTAACTAAGAGAAGACACTTCAAGTTAAATAACTACAAGACCACATGGAGCAAAGAGTTCCTGTTGTCTTTAGATAAATGAGTAATACATGTCATAATTTCAGTGTTTTATATATTTTATATCATCTTAAAACATTCACATATATTCTTTCATAAAGAAAATCCAATGTATTATTAATTCTCAAAAAGCTTTATAGTTCTCACTTTACTATTTATTAATTTCATTTTATATATTACTTTATATATAAAACATGCAGGTATACCCGGAAGAGCAAATATCAGCTTTCCCAGTGGAACCCCCTGCATTCCACGGACCACGAGAACGACTTCCAACCCGAGTCCACCATCCAGATAGAGCCTCGGAAGAACCCAGAAACCCCCACACCTTGGTGGCAGCAATCTTCACCATCCACACTCCACAGCTTGTAAGATCTCCACCCCAGAGATGAAGCCAGTCTCCAGCCCTGCTTGTCAGAAACCCAGCCTAGAAGAACCCACCCTGCAGAGACACACCCTTCACAGGAGATTATTTCAAGCCCAGGGATGCTTGAGCCACAGACGCAGATATACCCAGCAGAGCAGATACCAGCTTTCCCCTTGGAGCCCCTCTGCATTCCACGGACCACAAGAGAGACTTCCGACCCAAGTCTACCATCCCGATAGAGCCTCAGAAGAACCCAGAGAAACCCCCACACCTTGCTGGCAGTGACCTTCACCATCTACGAACTGCAGCTCATAAGTTCTCCATCCAAGAGATTAAGCCAGTCTCCAGCCCTGCTTGTCAGAAACCCAGCCTACAAGGAGCCACCCTACAGAGACCCACCCTTCACAGGAGAGTATTTCAAGTCCAGGAATGCTTGAGTCACAGACACAGATACATCCAAATTACCGTGAATATTCTACCCACCCTCTGAGAGACCCCACAAGGTAATGAGAGTATAGCGCCCACACGGCAGAGCTTGGCAAGCTGTCAGATGCATGTTCGATATGCCAAAACCAGTAACAAAAATGTTTATTTTTCTGACCCCGAAAGAGCCCTTAATACGGCAGTAGTGAAAAAGGCAAATAAGCAGTGCCTGATAAAATTTTATGGCCAACCTTAGGCTGGCAAAACCAAGAAGGACTAAAATGACTGTCTGTACTTTCAATGCACATACGCAGGCATCGGAAGCATAACTTGAGGATCTGATGGTGCAAGCGCAGAAGATCAAGTACAACATAATTGGTCTGACTGAGATGAGGAGGCATCAGTTACATCATGCTGTATTTGACACCGGGAAGATTGTTCCTTGGAACATGCGACTAAAGTGGCGTGGGTGGCTTTGGTGGTCTTGTCAACACAAACATGGCCGTCAAAATTGATACATTTGAATGCCTAACAAACCAGATAGGATGACGACACTTGAAGAGATGTGGACCACTGCAAGCAGTTTCTATCTTCATTGGCTATGCACCAACATCCACATAAAAGGAAAATGAAATTGAGAAATTCTACATGGAACTGGAGGAGTTCTATAAAAAAGATCACACCTTCTACAAGATCACAGTTGGTGATTTTTATAGTAGGATAGGACTGAGAAGATCAGCTGAAGAACTCCACATCAGGACCCATGGCCTAGAATGGAACGATCAGGGTGAGTGACTAGCTGAGTTCATCATGTCCACCAAGACTATTCATGGGAACTCACAATTCCAGAAGGCTGAAGCGAAACGTTGGATATGGGAATCTCCTGGTGGACAGTTCCACAACGAACTTGACCACATCATCTTCAATGGACAGTTTTGTCTGACTGATGTCGCTGTCGTCCCCAAATTCCAAACAGGATCAGACCACCATCTCCTTCATTAAAAATTCTATTTCATGCAATGGGAGAAAAGGCTGCAAAGTTTAAGAATAGAACTCCCAGAACGACCACCAACTGGGAACTCTTTGGCACCATTGCAGCAATATGGGAAGATACCATCATTGACGACATTGATGAAGAATACTACCGACTGGTTCAGCACCTCCATGATTGTGCAAAGAATGCCGAGAGAGAGAAAGACACAAAAGGACACCTGTCATCAGAAACTCTCAAGCTCATTTGCCAACCTGGAAAGGCACGAGCCTCAGGGTACCAAATGCTAACGCCCAAGCTTGCTAAATGGTGCAGAGAAGCGATAAAAGAAGACCTCAAAGACAGCAGAGCAGAAATACTGGAAGATGCAGCAGAAGCTGGGAAAAGCATTGAACCACCTGCCTGTCCTTAGCAAACTATAAGACCAAGACGACTGCCCTCCGATGCCCTGAAGGATCTATCATATCTTCCAGAAAGATAATGGAAATTATCCATGACTTCTACTCAGTCTCTTTGATAGCCATGTCAACCTGCCCACATATCAAATTCCACAGGATGGATATGTCATTCCCAAAGTTCTCCCTTCTGATTTCTGACATGCCATCTCGTCGGGAAAGAAGGGAACAGCACCAGACCCAAGCAAAGTCAGACCCGAACACCTGAAGAATCTGCCGTAGGTACTCATCAATATACTAGCTCTGCTCTTCACATGCTACCTGTAACGAATGAAAGGTGCCTTCCCAATGGAAAACCAGCAGGACAGTTCTACTGTTCAAGAAGGGAGACATTCATGACATTGGCAACTATCGCCCCATTTGCCTGAGTCATTACCGACTGGATCCCACAGGATGTCAAAAGATCATGTGGCCGCCCACCTACAAGATGGTCAGACTTCCTTGTCAAGACCCTGAAGGAACGGTTTGAGGCTCTTCATATTCCTGAATCAACCAGATGCCATTGGGCTACATTGGCACGTGATAGGGTCCAATGGAAATGTTACTGGCGCCTGCTAGAGCAAATCAATGAATAACGGGATTCAAGTGATCAAGTGATCAAGTGATATTTACGTCATGCAAATAAATGCAGTTATTATATATCTGTCTTTTTCCTTCTGACTAATTTCACTCAACATGAGCCTCTCCATGTACATCCATTTATAGGCAAATTTCATAACTTTGTTTTTCCTAACAGCTGCATAGTATTCCATTGTGTAGATGTGCCAAAGTTTCTTTATCCAGTCTTCAGTTCTCGGGTACACTGGTTGTTTCCAGATTCTGGATATTGTGAATAGTAGGGCAGCCACATTTTAGAGGAATAGAAGAGACTGGGTTTTCCTTCTATGAAACAGAGATGACCTCAGAGGGAAGGAAAAGCCATCAGGAAGAACCAAGCCCTGAGAGGCAAGGCCTCAGGGACAAGATGGATTGAGCCTAGAGAGAATGGAGCCCAGAGCCTAGGTAGGGCCGGGAAAGCCTACTAAACCCACTGGACAGGTGTGTGTGTGTGTGTGAATAAACAAAGGCCCACTGACCCCTATTGATAGTTGGTATGTGTGTGCAAGAGTAACCCCCACACCATGAGGGCCGCCATTTTCCCCATCCAGACTCCCCTCTCTTCAGAGCCTCACTCAGCAGAAGAGCTGATCACAGCCAGGCTCATCGAGACCCACCCTGCAGCAATCTATTTCAAGTCCAGCCCAGGTATGCTGATCCAGAGACACACACACAGGGCAGAGCTGCTACTTGCTCTCCCTGTGCCCAGCTGATCACAAGGCATCTGGGAGGGATGTCGGGTTCTAGCCCTGGCCTGCCACCCCAGCAGAGCCTTGCAAGAAGCCATGGGGGCTGCCATTTTCCACATCCGGACTCCCCAGTTGTCAGAGCTCCACCCAGCAGAAGAGCTGATTACAGCCCGGCTTGTGTGGCTGCAAGTGGCCACCTGGTTCATCAATAAATGCTCAAATTTTGATGTTGCTACAAGAGCATCCCACCCACACGGCAGAGCCTGGCAAGCTACCTCTGTCGTATTTGACATGCCAAATACCAGTAACAATTATGGACTTCATTCCCATGACTTGATGGAGTGGTTTGAGGCTCTTTATGTTCCTGGAGTTGGCTGATGCCTTTGGGCTATCTTGCATGTGACAGGACGTATTGAGATGTTATTGGTGCCCGCTTGAGCTAATCGATGATCTACAGGAAGACAGTGATACCTTAAATATATTAAAATTTGCAGCCAATTTTTCTCTAAATACATTATCTATTTATTTGTTTGGAAATGTAGAAATGTGGAAATTTCCACATTTGGACTTCCCTCTCGTCAGAACTCCACCCAGCAGACCAGCCCATCACAGCCTGGCTCACACGGCCGCTTGCGGCCTCGCAGTTCATCAATAAATGCTTTATTTGGAGGTGTTTAAAAGAGATTGCCTCCCCACTGGCAAGCCTGGCAAGCTTCTCATGTTGTATTTGATATGCCAAATTCCAGTAAAACTATATTAGGTCATTCCCATGACCTAATATAATGGTTTGAGGCTCTTTATGTTCCTGTAGCAAGCCGATGCCCCTGGCTCTACTGGCATGAGACAGGACATATGGAGATATTACTGGTGCCCACTCTAGCAAATAGATGATCAACGGGAAGATCGTGATTTATTTGTTTGTTTTTTCTTTGTTTGTTATTTTGTTTGATTATTTATTCATTTGTTTATTTTTGCTGTTATTTGAGGGGTCACACACAGCAATGCTCACAGATTTATCCTGGCTATGCACTCGAGACTTACTCCTGGCAGTGCTCTCGGAACTGTATGGGATGCCATAGATCCAGGTTGGCTACATGCAAGGCAAATGTCCTACCTGCTGAGTATTGCTCAGGTTCCTACATATATATTTTAAATGTCATTAAAAAGCATTGTCATGAATTTCAATTTGTACTGGAGAGAGAATAAAGGGGTTAATATGCTTACCTTACATCTTGCCTAGCAAGGTTCAAATCCTAGTACCATATATGGTCTCAGAATACTGCCTGGGATCATTCCTGAAAATAGAACTGGAAACAGGTCCAGAAGACTATTTGAGTTGAAAGAGCAACTTAACAAAAAGCAATATCAATTGTTATCATTTCTAAATGTTTTTCTTTGTTAAAATGATACTGCTTTTATGTTATTTTACTCCAGTCACTTTTGAAATTGTGCAACCATTTAGATCACTGATACACTTCTTCTATACCACAATCTCAACTTGCACTAAAATTAGATTCATCTCAAACATCTAGTAACTTTCTCATCTTAGACCCTAATCTGGATCAATGAAGTAAAATAATCTGAAAGTGAGGGACATCATAATCAAAGTAGATTAGCCACTAATTCTAAAAATTAAGTGACTACAGACCACCACAGAATCATGGGATTCAAATCAAACAAGATTTTTAATTAAAAATATGATGGATCCTTTGTTAATTTCAATTGTTCTCATAATAAAGTATCTTTGATTGGGTAGTTTAAATAGAAAAAAAATTGGTTTCTATATTCTAGAGGCCGAAAGCCTGCACTGAGTTGTCAGCACCATAGAATACGAGCAGGAGCCATTAGAGACTTCCTCCGTTTCATCTTTCTTTCTTCCAAGCTTCAGCTGTGAATGTCTCTGTTCAAATATCCTTGGACAAACACACAGCTCAACTTGAATTGGAACTTCTTCCAAGTCCTTCTATCAAGTTGGTCAACTATCTAATTTGATTATCAGCAAACAAAACACACACACAGAGACACAGACACAAACACACACACACTCAACTTTTAGTTATCAAAACTACAAAATGGTAATTGGGAGGTGACAAAATGCAGCCGTGGTAAAGTCTCCACCTATGATACCCGGGTCCCCGGGACAGTCATTTCGTCAATACAATATTGCTTCACCATCCTGGTTCCCAAACATGCAAATTAAGTGTCTGAGATAATAAGAAAAGTTAGCATGAAAATCGAAACTGGTATATTCAAAGCAGACTGGGACATTTCACATAGTCAATGAACAGCGTCCCTTAAAGGACAGTCATGAGAGCTTTCAATTCTATTGTTGCCTATGTTGCTTTCTACCTCTAGAAGACCCTAAACAGCTTTATATTTTCCTTTCCATGGTGCATATGTGTGTGCTTGCCTTGAAATCTATTCTGTTCTATCCTGGGAGCACTTTCACTTGTCCCGAACTCTTTGGCACAGGGATATCCCAAACTTGAGTTTATTGTTAGAGAACTTTTGCCACATCATCTCAAAACCTGTTCTTTTTTTTCTTTTTCATAAATACGAGGCCATACTGGAAGCTCTTGCTGGACTCTCTAAAATGCCAGGGGTATAATTCAGTTCAACTACATGGAAGAAAAGTGTCTTGCCAGCTATAACATCACTCTGACTCCTCATAACTAGTTCACTGGCAAATATGGATTTCTTAGTGATGCTTTCATTTTACTAAATTTCATTTTACTAAATTAGAATGTGAATATATTTGCAACTATCTGGGGATGGGAATATAATGGGAATATACTCACAACATATCATAAATATGCTATCCAGGTCTCCCAAAGAGGAATTGAAAGAGCTATGCTTGGAATATCATGCCTCACTCAAGTGGGAGAAGGAATCCGAGCTCTGACATCCGTCGCTATTCTATTCCAGAGTCACGGACACTGTCTCATTTGCCAAGGCATCGAAAATCAGATAGGCTGGACATGTAATTCGATTTAGAGACGACTGCTGGTCTACAGCCATTACCGATGGGATCCCACGGGATGTCAAAAGATCATGTGGCCGCCCACCTACAAGATGGTCAGACTTCTTCGCCAACACCATGAACGAACGGTTTGAGGCTCTTCATATTCCTGAAGAAACCAGATGTCATTGGGTTACTCTGGCACATGATAGGGTCAAATGGAAATATTACTGGCACCCTCTCAGCAAATCCATGAATAACGGGATGTCAAGCGATCAAGTGAAGTGATAGTCACAACATTTCCCCCCTAGCTTCTTTCTCTACTGTCTGAGACACCCTGTCTGCAGAGGAGCCTTTATGATGATGGCCAAGGTATCATACCTTTGCTAGAAGGCACAAGGAACCTTTATCAGGAGATTTCAGACATATTTTTAATCGTTCTCTGACTCAACTTCAAAGATGAGGTAATTCCTCATACTGTGCAATCATTTCCTCTTTCCAATTACATAAACAAGTCAGTCTGCGTGTGCCCATTCTTTGAGGGAGGGGGGAAAGGAAAGAGCCAGCAGGAATCTTTAAAATAGGAGAATACAAACCTACTTGGTTAACCCCAGTAGAGGTGAAAAGATCAAAAAGGAGGTATAGGCTTCTGGCATGGAATCTTTTGTCCTGATTAATAATGAATGAGACGGAGAGCAGTCTGCCACTTCTAAGGCTTCTGCCTGCCATGGAGGAGGCGTGTGAACCTCGAGTTATGCTATTATTATTTTATAAGCAAACCCTTTGAGCATCTGTGTATTAGAGTATAGGCTTTTAATCGTACAGAGTTGATTTACTTTTCAAAAAATATAAGGTTATGAAGGTTATAGGGAAGTATTGCTCTCTTCCTTTAGCTGTGATTCTGTCAAAACTATACCATTTTTATATTTACTTGTTATTTAATTCCCATTATATGAATGATCGATGACATTCTTTTTTTTCCCATTTAAAAATAATGGAAAGATAACATTTTTAAATTAGTTGATTAGAATGAATGTAAAACTTCATATGCAAATGAAGGCAATTTTTAAGATCTCAAACTTTTTCTATTTTCCTTGCTCTTATATCTTACTATCAAAACTCTAATTATGGTTTTATATGGCATTCCTGCTACTTTGCACCAGTACCTTAAACTTTATCTTTGATTGGTGAAGAACATAATCAAAATATAACTTTTCTTACTTTTGATTATAAGCATCTCCTTGATGTCAGTCACTAATATTACCAGGGATATAATGAAACACCCTAATCACTACTGTCACTCTTCACAATGTAGATAACTTCTCAATGCCTTTCTCTTGTCAAATTTCTAATTTAATCTTCTTTCTAAACTGAGTCTTTGCTTTATTCCTTAGAAAATAAGAAGTAATCGGAAACAAATATCCATTTATTCTACCAAGAGCTAATTTACAGACTCACTGAGTATGTTATGTCTACAAATTTTTCTGCCTTGTTTTCTATTAAAATGAAGAAACTGCCAGTTATTTTCCCAAGTCTTGCCATGCTCTGGATCTCATCATCAGTCTGCTACTCAAACACTCAACTTTGATAAAACTCCTCTATGCCCCTTCATTATTTTATTTAATTTTGATTGAATCACTAAATTAAAACTTGATTAACTGTCATACTCCATCTTAAAGTAGTCAACAACATATTTGACTTAATATTCTTTTACACATAAAATATTAAAGTCTGCTCCAATGTTTGATAAAGCACACTTAGGAAAATTTAAAAATGCCCATTTCTGCCTTTATAGTCATTTGTAACTTTTCTTGAACAAATTTTGAGTAATATTCCACCTTTATCCCTTTAAGTTAGAGTTGGTTTAATGTCAAAAAAATTTACCTCCCAACACCCTCAACCACTACCTTGCTCTAATAAATCTGTCCTTATTTTCTAAAGTTATTTATTTACAAACAGACTCTTTGGAGACTCACTTTCTATGTTATTTTTTTTTAATTTTCCAACAGGTTCATATTTGGCTAAATTGGCTTGATTTGTTGAGGAAACATTCTGATTTAAAAAAAAGTCAAGAAATACTCCATTCAAGATTATTCCAATAATTCTCTGACAACAGGGAGAGAAACAATGATCAACTAAATACAACAAAACCGAGTGTGTGTAACTAGAGGGTCAAGAAGGGATAAAGAGAAGACTGAAGATTAGAAACCTCCTTGACAAAATTAACAAAATTCTTTACCGCAGGCTATCAAGAACATGGACATAAAAAATGGTGATGATGAACTTATCAGATACTATATATTGGGTGAGTCCCACCAAAGTGACTTAAAATAGGCTTGTTAATTAGGCCAGATAATGCAAATATATCAAATCAAATATCAAAACATTATTTGATATGCCAAAAACCAGTAACAATTATGGAACTCATTCCAATGACCTGAATGAATGATTTGAGGCTCTTCCTGTTTCTGAAGCAATCAGATGCCCCCTGGTACACTTGCTTGCAATAGGACGTATGGAGATGTTACTGGTGCCCGCTCGAGCAAATTGATGAACAACGGGAAGACAGGTGATATAAGTGAAGGCAAAGAAAAGATTTCAACCAAGTCAAAGGTTTACTCAGAACCTTTGATTCCAATAAGAAAACACACAAACAAGCAAAGTTCTGCCTTAAGAATGTTGCAGGATCGTCTTTTTTTTCTTAAATTACATATCATGCGGGCCAGAGGATAAAGCATATCAGGTAAGGAACTAGCCGTGTACGCAGGTTCAATCACTGATGTGATCCCAATGTGGCCATCTTGCTAGGATCTACTGGATCCTAGCAAGGCGACTAGGATCCACCTTGACTAATTATAGTCAGATAATTATAGGCTAGGATCCACCTTGACTATTATAGTCTGACTAATTGTAGTCAGATCCAGTACACATCCTGTATGCTACAGTACAGATCTAGTATAGCTCCTGATATATACTGGTGTGCCCCCCCCAAATTTACATGATATGAACAGAACTAGAAGATACCATGCAAATTGCAGTCACTCGGAACGAAATTGAGAGATACAGAATGGTCTCTCAAGAGTGAGACTTAAAATACAAAAAAAGATAGCAACAAAGGACAAAAGAAAATGGAAATAAAAAATGATCCAAAGAACTGAATTTGACTATTTTTGTGTGATGATGCATGTAGTATTGGAATTATGTTCACAGGAAACTCTACATAATAGTACTGCAAATACCAGTAACTTAATAAAGTTGAAAAGAGGTGTCTAGAAGAATTGACACAATATTGTGGGTTGAATAACATCAACTTTAATTTAATTTCATGTTTTCAGTATCTCACTTTAATATTTTCTATAAACACAGCAGAGCTATTTGATTGGCTACTAGAAAGATTCACTTAAATCACTTTAGGTTTGAAATCTCAACACTGTGACAAAGACCTTGACTTTCTGCCACCAAACCAGCGTTTCTTTTCTCACTTTGGTGTTTCCCATCCTAACAAATATTAAATTATGGAGTGTCTTTGAAAATTTTCTTTATTCCATGCCAGCACTTTTTAATAAAACTTTTAGACTTTATATCTAAGGCAGATTTAAGATTTTACCATATCAATCAAATATCTAAGATCAAAATACTTTCAGCTCATGTGTCTTCCACGGATCTCCTATGAAGTAGTTCAGTTTCCATTCTTGCCTTCATATATTACATTCTTCATTCAGACAACAAACTGACACTTTTAGAATGTGATTAATATAGCAACACTTTGCTCAATGCCCACAGGTGATTTTCCATTTTACAAGGACTTTTGTAATAAAATGCAGTTTCAATATGACCCCGGAGGCTTTGCTTGGTTTGCTTCATAGTTTTCTTTCTGGGGCGAAAGCGATAGTTAGCAAGTAGGGTGTTTTCCCTGTATGCGGCCGACACGGGTTCAATCCCAGGCATCCCATACGGTTCCCGAGCACCACCAGGAGTGATTTCTGAGTGCATAGCCAAGAATCATTCCTGAGTATTGCTGGGTTTGACCCACAAAGCAAAATAAAAAATAAATAAATAAATGCCTAGCCATAGTTTTCTTTCTCTGTTACAGTAATTACCTTTATCCCTCTGTTTCTATTCATTAGCCACAATGACCTGTGAGTTTTAACATCCCAATCATAGTTTGATATCTTTCTCTCTGATTGGACAGTCTTCTCATTAGTATCTCTTAATTTGAGCTATGGCATATTTTCTTGTTCATTTCACACCTGCACTTGTCTACCAATTGCAGTTTTTCAGGAAGTACTGAAAAAGTCCAGGTAAGTGGAGTTTTTCTAAATTTCAGAATATGTGTATGAAACACAGGGACAAAATTTTCTTATCATGATGACATAAAAGTAATGTTATTAAAATTGGGAGAGAAAGAAAGAAAGAAATGAAAAACAGATATTGGCAAAGCTGCAGGCTTACTTTCATTGTGACCATGCACATTAGCATATTAATATGATAAAATGCAAAAAACCTCAGATGACACTTAAAACATCAAATCCCATGACCTTACGTGGTTTACTTAAACTCCATGTGTAATCATGCATCTATATTCCTTTGCAAAGGACATACTGTCTTCTATGTGGTTTCTTCTTCTTTCTTTCCTTCTTTCTTTTCTTCTTTCTTTCTTTCTTTCTTTCTTTCTTTCTTTCTTTCTTTCTTTCTTTCTTTCTTTCTTTCTTTCTTTCTTTCTTTCTTTCTTTCTTTCTTTCTTTCTTTCTTTCTTTCTTTCTTTCTTTCTTTCTTTCTTTCTTTCTTTCTTTCTTTCTTTCTTTCTTTCTTTCTCTCTCTCTCTCTTTCTTTCTTTCTCTGTCTTCCCTTTCTTTCCATATGTGTATATGTATATACATGCATATGCATAAATTCATATCACTTGATCGCTTGAATCCCATTATTCATCGATTTGCTCGAGCGGGCGCCAGTAACATTTCTATTGGACCCTATCACATGCCAATGTAGCCCAATGGCATCTGGTTGATTCAGGAATATGAAGAGCCTCAAACCGTTCCTTCAGGGTCTTTACAAGGAAGTCTGACCATCTTGTAGGTGGGCCGCCACGTGATCTTTTGACATCCCGTGGGATCCAGTCGGTAATGGCTCTAGTCCATCGGTTGTCTCCAAATCGCATTACATGTCCAGCCCATCTGATTTTCGATGCCTTGGCAAACGAGACAGCATCCCTGATTCTGGAATTTTTCAGGAATATACATATGTATATGTAAATTCATATGCATATGTATATATGTATAAATCCATATCATATACATATAGGCCTATGTATATACATATATACATGTGTATGTGCATGTACATGCATATATCGGGTATACATGTATATGTCTATACATGTATACATGCACATACGCATACGCATATGTGCACACATACGTGGTACATATACATATACATATACATATACATATACATATACATATACATATACATACACATACACATACACATACATACACATACACATACACATACACATACACATACACATATACATCACTGTCTTCCCGTTCATATTCGATTTGCTCGAGCGGGCACCAGTAACATCTCCATATGACCTGTCTCATGCAAGTAGAGCCCAAGGGCACCTGCTTGCTCCAGGAACATAAAGAGCCTCAAACCATTCCATCAGGTCATGAGAATGAGATCTGTAATTGTTACTGGTATCTGGCATATCAAATACGACACGATTAGCTTGCCAGGCTCTGTCGTGCGGGTAGCATACTCTTGTAGTCATCTCAAAATCCACCATTTATAGATGAGCGAGCCGGGCTAGATAGGCTGGTCTGCTGGGTGGAGTTCTGACAAGGAAGAAGTCCGGATGTGGAAAATGGAGGTCCTCATGGAGTGAGGGGTCGCCTGGCTTGTTGTGAGGCTCTGATGGGGTAGTGGGCCAGGGCTAGAACCTGCCATCCCTCCCGGGCACCTCATGAGCGGCTGGGCACAGTGAGAGTCAGTAGCAGCTCTGCCCCATGTCTGTCTCTCATATACAAATACATATACATATACATATACATATACATATACATATACATATACATATACATATACATATACATATACACATACATATGCATATGCATATGCATATGCATAAGCACACACATGCATATTCATACACATAAGCATACGCATACACATACGCATATACATATACATATACATATACATATACGCATCCACTATATATATATCTTTACTTATGTTTATCACACAATTTTCTCCTCTAATTTTAGAGTTGAATGATCAGATATTTATAAAAACATGCATTTATTATTTTTATGTGTCATAAATAAGAATGCTATGAATATGTATCACCACAGGGGAATATTCAGTTTTTGTGTTGAATGCCTTTTTTCCTGACAGAAAGATTTCTCTAAAGCTTGTTGAACTCTGACACTAGCTAGGCTCAATGAACAAACGAAGAATCAAAGAATATATGTCTTAATGGTCAAAACACATAGCATGTTTCTCTAGTCAAAAATAATCAACTAAGCATTAATAGATTCTCATTAATAGATTATTCATTAATAGATTCTCCTTTCACAAATAGACTTTTATTCTCCCACCCACAACTAGGTTCTGTACAGAAAGTCTCAGATCTGGGATCGTGAGAGTGCCGTTCTCTCCAGCACAGCCTGTAGATCAGAGAATCACACAACCTGCACCAGCTCAAATCTCCAACCCAAAATTTATGGATGCTAATGCGGTTTAGCATGTTATTTCTCATCACACTCTCCATATGGAAACTTGGGGATGCAATAAAATCCATTGACTTCAGCAACATTAAAACTTCAATATTGCTAATTCAGTTTAGTGTGTTGTTACTGAACATACTCTTTATATTCAAGCCAGTGGATACAACAACCATGCTTCAGTGACCTTATACAATAATATATCACAGTAAACTAAAAGGAGTGCCTAGTTCAAAGTTCCCTAGTCATGTCTAAGAACACTGTATGGCAAAATAAATAACCCAAACAGCAGAAATGTAATTATTAATAGAGAAACCCTAGAGTGTCACTAGTATAGCACTCAGTAAAAACAGCTTGACTATATCAGTTCCTACGTAACTAGGAATCTAAACCTCCAACAATAATTCACATAGAACTCAAAGAACAATGATGGAACTAAAGAACCCATCTTCTGTGTTAGACAGAGAGAAAGCCATGCAAATCCTCAAGTCCATTAAAACTTTCAAACTGGTCAACGAGGATCATAAAACAACAATCATTACATTAACAATCAAAATTATGCAAGAAATGACCAGTAAAATTAAGCAATCACAAATGACAAATCTAACCAGCACAAAGAAGAACTGATACAGAGGATGACAGATTCCATAAAAAATTAACTGAGGACAGGGCCAGAGTCATAGAGCAGATCTGCGTTTGCCTGCATGCGGTCTACCAGGGTTTAATCCCTGGCATCCCGTATGGTTCGATGAATCAGACAGGAGTAATTCCTGAATGCAGAGCCAAGAGTAACCTCTGAGTATAGCCAGCAGAACCTCAAAAACAAAAAACAAAACAAAACAAAAATAACTGACGGAACTAAAGAGCGTAATACAAAATCATAGCAGCAGAATTGTACAGGGAGAGAACTGTGTAGATGAACCTGAAATAGAAGTTGTTTTTTTAATTTTTCTACTCTATTTGAAAAAAAAAGTTTCTAATAAAAATTACTTAACATAGTTATTCTGGATATATAGTTTATATTTTAAGTGAAACATGAGATAATTCATATGCAGTGGTGCTTATTTCTGAGCTCAGGTGTCATACCTGCAATGTTGAGGAGACTATATGCAGGGCTAAGGATCAAGTCTGAATACCTGCAGGAAAGGCAAATTCTTTAACCTCTAGCTAGCTGCTCTCAGACACCATAATGCATTTCTCAACAGAGTAAATGAAAAAACTGACATTTTCAGTAGAGTGGATACATATTTAATTTAATCATAAATATATAGATATTTTTATTATGGTTCAAACTAAATGTAATAACATTAAATCTATTTTGTTTCATAGAGAATACCATAAAATTCTATACAGAAGAGTTGCTAGAATATTTTCTTTAAATATTTTCACTTAGCTATCTGTAAATGCATTTATAACAAACCAATGAATTGCATTTTAATCTCTAAAGACATATATCATAGCTGAAAAAATCCAGCAACTTAAATATATATTTGGCAAAACCAGATATCCAAAAGGCGAAGTTTATTTACTTTTCTCAGATTTTATTTTTTCACAATATAAAACAAGTATGGTGATGCAAAACTTCTTCCAATCTAAATGTTACAATATAATGTACAATCTAAATGAAGATAAAATGTTAGTAGGTCCATGAAACCTACTAACATTTATGCAATTGCTTTTCATTTATTCCTCTTCTAACCTAGAAATTCTTTCTTTATGGAAATTAGAACTAAATAAGGATAACTTATTGAGTACTGAATGACTATCCTATCAGTTTACTTCTCATCATTTGGGAAGGATTGTACCCTCTAATCATTATCCAAAATGTAAATTTTCATTTTATGCTATAAATATGTGAATTGGTTACATATGAACATCAAACTTTTTAGAAATTGTCATTTTTATCATACAAGTCACCTGATTTACACTGTAAGATTTGATTTTTTTAAAAATATTTTATTATACCACTATGAGATATGCAATTACAAAGATGTTCATGTTTCGGTCATTTGATTTGATTTTAACAATAAGCTTAAATAAAATGATTTGATTTTAGCAATGAGATTAAATAAGATGATTCAGTGCTTTGCACTTTTTTGATTTTTTAAAATTTCCTAACATTAGTTTAGAAGCATGTACATGCAAGTTTTATAACAAATTAATGATGACATAGGCAGCATTTTAGCAATACAGAGTAAATAAGACAGTTTCAGCTAATTCTACTCTACCACACTTGATCACTTCAGCTCTAGAATCTGAGTATAAATATTTGTCTTAATATAATATTTTCTAATCATCCCTTGCTTTCTTTATATATTACATATGAGGGATTATAAAAATAAAAATTTCATGGGTATCTGTGCTTTAAATAGTGGTGTTTAGATGAACCTTGAAGAGTGATAAAATAGCATCGATAAATAAATATGACATAGTTGGTAAAAAAGATACTGAATCTCTAAAGATGATGGTGCATCTGACATCAAAATAATAATAAAAATAAATCACAAGACAGGTTTAAAGATTACATCTAAAACTAATTGTGTTATCTTCAGAAGCATTATCTTAGACAGGACAATATTTAGAAGAAATACAGTCCTCTTGAATATCAGATCACACATGCTCTAAGCCCCGATGTTTGAAATGTTAATCTGTTCTTATGCTTGCTTTTTGTTTTATGTGCATAGTTTATGGCCTCCAAATTACTACAGAGATGATAAGAAATTAACCATAAACATCCTAGAACAGTTTGAAATATCAGTATAGTTAATTGGATTTATAGTATCATTTTCTAATAGAGAACAAATAGCCTTTATCTGTATTTTATTCTTTTAATTTTACAAGAAAAGACTTTTCAAAATTATCTCGATGACATTATCATCTTTAGTAAGAGGAAAGAAAAATAACACTTAGATAAGAATCCATGATATATAGTTTTTAATTATATTGACAAATAGATACACTTTGTGATTTTTAAATCATACTTAGCAACGAATGGGACTTTTTCACCCTATCAATTTAATCCATCTACTGACTAGATTTTTAAACAACAAAATTGATTAGGATCATATTATAGACAATTATATACTGGTACAATATATTTTCACTTAGTTTTCCTTAGCTAAATATTTTGACAGAATGCTAATTCTTAGAAATACAATTCAGATTGTTTTCTCTGTTTAACTGTACTGCTTTTCTTCAGATATTATTTATATATTTAGATGCAATTATCACTTATTATATTTTAGAATAACATAATCAAAAGTTCTACTTTACCTGGATTTATATATTTAAAAAGATAGCAACATTAAGCCCCCCAAGTGATATGCCTTTCAATGTAACTTTGTGTAGAACAAATGAAAGCAAAAAACAGAGAAAACATTTCATGAAAGATAAATTAATTATTTAAAAAACTACTTTTAATATATCTGAATCTATTTTGCTATATAGAAATATATGTAGTAAAACAATTATTTTAATGTAATTTAAAAATAATTTATTGCTTCAAAATATTTAGTATATGATGTGGTTTAATATTGTGAATTGGCTCTATTGGAATGGTGGGCCAGGGCTAGAATCAACCTTCCCTTCCGGGCTCCCTCGTGATCAGTTGAGCACAGGGAGAGCTAATAGCAGCTCTGCCCCGTGTGTCTGAGTTTCTGAATTAGGCACACTTGGGCTTGAAATAGGCTTTGCTGTAGGGTGGGACTATGATGAGCAGGGCTTGAGATCAGCTTTTCTCTTGGGTAGAGCTCTGATGAGCTGTTGAGTACAGATGTTGAAAATGACTACCCTCATGGTGTGGTGGTTCCTCTGGCTTCTTGAGAGGTTCCTATTGGGATGGCAGACCAAGGATAGAACGTGCCTTCCTTCCAGGTGCAAGACGCCAGAGGAAGCCCCATACCATGAGGGCAGTCATTTTCAACATCTAAACTCCACAGCTCATCAGAGCACCACCCAAGAGAAAAGCCAACTCTCCCCATTGTGGCTCATCAGTAAATGCATGAAATGAGAACCTCATGCTCTCATCTCTCATAATGAGCGTATATCAATGTGCACGGCAGAGCCTGTAAGCTTGGGTTGTATTTGATAAGCCAAAGACCAGTAACAATTATAGACCTCATTCTCATGGCCTGAAGGAATGGTCTGAGGCTCTTCATGTGCCTCGAGCGAGCGGATTCCCTTGGGCTACACTAGCACACGACAGGATGTATGGAGATATTACTGGTGTCCACTTGAACAAATCGATGAACAGCAGGAAGACAAGTGATACAAGTGAATATTGTGATATTTTTTCTTATAAAACTTAAATATTGACTCAAAGTATTATTTCTTTTATTCTCATCATATGGGAAATATATTAACCATTATGAAATTTCTACTATGGTAATTAATATGCTTGTGTTGGAGAATCAGTTTAACAAATACTATTCACTTTGGAAGATGATGAATTGCTAAATGTCCATCATAAAAATATCCAAGCAAATGCAGTCAATGCATCCCTCTGGCCAGAATGTTCTTTTAGTCATGGACAACCTTTTGACAATATAACGCTTCATTTGCTTAGCTGGTACCCCTAACTTTCTTTAAAAATTGTCTACTGAATTTCAGAAAGCATGCAAGCAACAATAAGGCAGGTTATTTCAGTTTATCATCATTTCACCTCTCTCTGTTGTTGTACATATATGTACTGAAATTTGGAAATTTGGTAAGGTTTATAAAATTCTTCAAAAATAAATAAAATACCTATATTTGAAGCTACAAAGAGCACAGAGAAAGATAAATAATATGCCAATATTTTTGCAGCATACCCAAACACACACACACACACACACACACACACACACACACACGGAAACACACTGCTAATGTTGATTCAGGTTTTTTATAATCTAATATAGAGTCAATACTTGCTCTTAAAACAAGGAAACCAAAATACATTTATTTATTCCTCTAAATTAATGATTGAATATTCACTGCAACAGGAGGCACTTCAGGTAATTAAAACAGTATAGAAGCTGTTGTGATCTTATGAAAATTCCTTTCTAGATGCAAATAAACCAATATTTGAAAGACAATGATGCAAATGACTTGAGACTTAAAGTGATGGAAAGCTGTTGATATTAATATGCAGAAACAATATGGTATTTGAAAGACCGGCTTTTAAAAAAGAAATCTAGCTAGTAATTTAGATGTAGCGAGGACACAACTTTGTGAACATCTGATTTAAAATTTATCACTGAGAGAATACTAGTGTGCAACACTAAGACAGAATTGAACTTGATCTGTTTAGAATAAAATAGCACTGGTGGTTGCGGCTGGAGCGATAGCCCAGTGGTTAGGGCGTTTGCCTTTCACACAGCCGGCCTCTGCCGCCCAGGTTCAATCTCTGGCATCCCCTATGGTCACCCGAACACCGCCAGGCATTATTCCTGAGTTCAGAGCCAGGAGAAACCCCCTGAGCATAGCTGGGTGTGATCCAAAAAAAGCAAAAAAAAAAAATAGCACTAGTGAATAAAATAGAATGAAATAAAAATCAGTGCATGCCTGGTAATGTTATAAAGAGTCATAAAAGACTGGGAACTCCAATTTCAGAAACTCAGTGTATTTAAAAGTAAGAAATTATCGGGATGGTCATAATCTAAAATGTGAGTGTATAACTGATAAAATTAAATATAAAATTAATGCATGTTTAGAAACAAATGACCACTCAAAATGAATTGAGAGGAAGTAGAAGACAGCAACTAACCATATGAGGAAGTGAAATAGTTTAAAATCTCCCCAGGAACAAAGGCCCAAGGGAAGCACCTTACCCACCAACCTATCTTGCAAGCACTCTGACTTAATTTTTAATTTCATTTTTAGTTGTTTCTGGGCCTGGTATAAAACAGGGATATATAGGCAGAACCTTCATGGGTATCTTAAAATGATTTCATTCATTGCCAAAGCAGGTAGAAACAAGATTAAAAATGGGAATATATGACACTTAGAAGCTTCTGCACTCCAACATAAATGTTTACCAGAGAACATATAAAGAGAACACAGAGATTAACATAAATCATTTGTCTAACACTCATTGGAAAAATGCTTAGTTACCAAGATATATAAAGCAGCAATAAATCTTAGCAATAAAAAATAGCATTACAAATGGGAAAGATTGATGAATAGGAAATTTCTCAAAGAAGAAATACAATTATTTAAGAGTCATATTTAAAAAAAATGTATGCATGACTTCTCTAAGAAATCAAATCAAAACAATAATGAGATGCCAATTCACACCAATGAGGACAATACACATAATGGAGAATGAAAGTGAGCAATGCTGGAGAGTATGTGGCAAGAGACAAACCCCCATTCATTGCTGTCAACGACATCAACTGTTTCCATATTTTTTGGGAGAACAATGCGGATACTTCACAGAAAAATTAAGACTTGAGCTTTCATATGAGCCAGCAATTCTTCTTCTTGATATCACATTAAAAGCCCAAAAACTCTATTTGGAATAAAAATTGTATTTCTAAGCTCTGTGCTTATTGTAGCTATATTCATAACAGCCAAATCTGTCTGGAAACAACCTGAAGTGTCCAAGAACAGCAGAGTGGATAAAGAAACTATATTACATAAATAATATCCAACTATTAAAACATGATACTTAAAAAACATGATAGTTCATTCCACATGGGTGATAACTGAAGAATATCATTATGAAATAGAGCCAGTTAGAAGAGAGGAAAAGATTCAGAGTGATATTTCTCGTCTGTTGAATATAAAAAAGACCTTATTTGGAAATAACACATGTCTGAAGTCAGCCCTCTGAGAACTGGTGTGTCAATGGAGCCTTCCAGGGCAATGAGGTGTGGAGAGCAGATGGCTTATGCCAACCAGCTCTTCTTGGATCTACAGCTATATTTCATTTCCTCACCACCTGATGTACGAGTCCATCATATCAATAAGTCCCTGTCAATAATAGTTCTTATCAAAAATATAAATAATCACATTGGCTCCTTTCTATATACGAAAGAAACAAAAACATTATCTTATTATGTACAATGCAACAAATACAACAGACTTTGAATTACAAACGAAGCATAAGATGAGTAACGCGAGCTAAGATTTTGACCTTTATTAACTTCTTAAATTTCTGTTGCAGAGAAAGGGTACACACTTTGTTGCTAGTCTTGCATGTAGCCAAGCCAGGTTTGAGTCTTGTCACACTAAACCACAAAGAGTGATTGAAACCTTAGCACAGATCCAGGAGGAAACAGTAGGGTGGTTGTGTCTAAAATTTTAAACTAAGTTTCTCTTGGTAAGTTTTAAACTAGTAATTGCATTAAACTCTCTTTGACTAAATATCAAATATCACAATATAATGTGTCTGCAGAGATGGCACTCTGTGCAGAGTGTATACCTTTTCATCGTGCAGATCCAGGTTTGGAGCAGAGATATCGTCCCCTTGAGGCGACCATGGGTAAACCCTGACTCAGAGCCAGAGGAGGCCCTGAGCACAGCCAGAGGTGCACCTTTCCCTTTGAAAAGGGAATAGAGGCCATCAAGACCCTGAGTTGAACTAATCACTGTATCACTGTCTTCCCATTGTTCATTGATTTGCTCGAGTGGTCACTAGTAACATCTCCATTAGTCCAGTCACAAGAAAGTGTAACCCAAGTGCATCTACTTGCTACAGGCACAGGGAGGAGCCCGAAACCATTCTTCAGGTTATGGAACGAGGTTCGTAATAGTTACTAGTCTTTGGCATAAAAAGTAAATAAAACAGGGTAGCTTGCCAGGCTTTACCGTGTAGGTGGTATAGTCTCAGTAGAAGGATCTCAACCCAAGCATTTACTGATGAAACTTTAAAGGGGGAAGATCAGGTTTTCTCTTGGATGGAGCTCTGAGGAGCTATGGAGTCTGGATGTTGAGAATGACTGACTGCATGATGTGTGGTTTTGCTCTGGCTTCTTGCCAGGCTTACTGGTATCAGTTAAAACATGTCTATAACTGTTTACTATGTATAAATGTGAAAGAAATTGGGAAGAACCTTATGCAATCTTCAGTATCCTATAAAAATATTGTGCAGACACTTTGCGGCTGCGCACCAAGGAGACATGTGGGTCTGGCATGGGTGGGTCTCTCTCTTCCGGGGCAACTGGCATGGAGGCAGAGGAAAGGGCAGGGTCCAAAACTCCACTCTGAGTCTGGCCAGCATGGTCTCTCCCCGCTCATGATAGTGAACCCTTAGAGCAATGTTGGACTCGACCAGGGAATGGCTGAGCCCCTTACCGGGAGGTCAGGTCCATGGGTTGCTTCCACATGGGGCCGGCCCAGCAGTGCAGCTGTGGGTCTGAAGTGGATGGGCTGCCCGGTTGCCCCAGAAGAGAGAGACCCACCCACGCCAGACTCAGCTAATTTGCAACCCGGAAGAGATCCAGACTCATCCACTTCAGACCCACAGCTGCGCTGCATGGCCGCCCCCCCATGTGGGAAGCAACCCATGGAGCTGACTTCCCGGTAGGGGATCGGCCAGTCCCCTGGCCGAGTCCAACATTGCTTCAAGGGTTTGCTCTCAGGAGCGGGGACAGACCATGCTGGCCAGACTCAGAGTGGAGTTTTGGGCCCTGCCCTTTCCTCCGCCTCAATGCCAGTTGCCCTGGAAAGAGAGAGACCCACCCATTACTATCATACTGTGTTAAAAATCCAAATCTGGGGCCGGAGTGACAGCATGACGCGGCTGACCTTGGTTGATCCCCAGCATCCCATATGGTCCCCTGAGCATGGCTTTACAAGTCAAAAGGGCATTTTTGCTTCTAATTAATTATATGTTCTACCATGTATTAATTTGGGTATCTCTCTTCTTCCTAACTTCTCATTCCTTCCATTCCTCCCTCCCACTCTCTTTTCCTCCCTCCCTTCCCTCCTCCATGTTTTTTTGCTTTTCTTTTATATTATTATAAGATCACTTGAATTATTCCTTTTTAGTAAGATTCAATCATTTGATGCAGTCTTATAAACTATAGTATTTATGTTTTTATTTTCAAGCTCATACTTTTTTCCATCATACTTCTAAAAGCGTATACTTCCATGAGAAGATTTGAGACAAAATGTAAGCTGTAAGATAAGCTTAACTAAAACTAGACAGTGTCGAGTGACAGTACAGGAGGTCGGGTGTTTGTCTGGCATATGGTTGACTCAGGTGCAATCTCTGACATCCCATATGGTTTCCCGAGCACCAGTAGAGAGTAATTCCTAAGTGCATGCCCAGGAATAACCACGGAGCACTGCTGGGTGTTAAATAAACCTAGAAAAGTAACTATGCATATCTCTTTCTTGACTTGTACTAGTTGCAATCTAGGTTTCCATTTCTATATATATATAGACCTTAAATTTGGAGATACAAAGTATTATAAGGAGTTTCTGAAATAAGTAAAGAGTCACCTCTATGGGCAGAATATTAATACTAAAGGTTACTTAATATTAGGACATATTAAGGATAATCAAGTATGGTGATAAAATATAAAGTACTAATAAAAATTAACCATTAAAATAGCATATGATGAATGTCAGGTGTCCCCTGGGGACCCCACAGGAGCCCATCAGGGATAGAGTTCTCTCATCACCTCAAGGGCTGGTGACTGCTGAACAAAATCCAAAAGTCCAGCATAGTTCCAAAAGGCGTTTACTTATCATTGGCAATTAGGCAAATCTCCTACTACAATCCAGGGCAAGAGGTGTCCCAGGTCTAGGGCTGCTGGTGAGACCCCTCTGACCACGTTCTCAGGCCAAGCTGTCTCCCCGTCAAGTGGTCGCTTCTTCCCCAAGTCATTCCAGTGTTACTGTAAAAGCCAGGGGCAGAAACCTTTCTTGCAGCTAGGGCAGTGTCTTCAAGGATTAAAAAAAAGTTTTTAGGTGTGACACTAGGTGGCGCCACACCTCTGGTTCGGGTCTAAAAAAATGCTAATACTAAGGCCTAGTCCCTTCACTCTTTTGAAAAGCACTGTAGACAAGGGATTGGTGTAGGAATCACACCTGACAATAAAAGGTGTACGAATGTATATACATGTGTGGAAATCACAGCATGATTTCAGATCATGAGCTCCATGCATGTTAGATGATTATCTCCAGTACCCACAAGGTCTTTGTCATTCTACTCTGCTCCAGGGTCATCTTACGCTAGCATGATCCCTCCTTTTGATCTTGCAGAGCTGATTCCTAAATGGTGGTTCCAACATAGCCAGGGTGGGCTTCTCCTAGTATATCTTATTGCCCATGCTGGGAACCATCTGGGTTAAGATAAAATATGCCCAAACTAGATAGTCTTGCACTCATAGTAGAAATTATAATGACATTCCAGAGTTCATCACCTGCTCGGCAGAGTCTGGCAAGCTGCCCGTGTCGTATTTGACATGCCAAATACCAGTAACAATTATAGACCTCATTCCCATGACCTGATGGAATGGTTTGAGGCTCTTTATGTCCCTGGAGCAAGCAGACGCCCTTGGGCTACACTAGCATGTGACAGGACATATGGAGATGCTACTGGTGCCCGCTCGAGCCAATTGATGATGAACGGGAAGACAGTGATACAGTGATTCCAGAGTTATTAAAATCAAACAGTCTTATCTGTTCCTGCTCCCAAAGCTCCTTTTATACTAGGACACAGTATCATACAACTATGGACATTAAGATTATGAGAAAATCTTAATATATATGGCAATATAAATGGCATAGATTGACATGAAAAAAAGAGAAGCATATAGAGATATTAAAGGAATGGTCATAATTGTAAAAATAACATAAAATTTGATGATACAGAAAACATGTAATAAAATAAGTAAACAGTCAAAAATGTTTATTAAACACTAAGTCATCTAGAAGTTGTAAAAGTGACAGTGATATAAAAGGTATTTTTTAGCACATTGATAAATATATATTCTTCCTCATTTGATAACTAAAGATATTTTATAGCATCTAAGAAGGAAGAAACTAATTTTAATAGGACTAGCTTAACCAAACATATTAAAATATGCATTTTAATGTGTACACAATAATAAGCAAATACTCCATTGCATCTAGGAAAAGCATTTAAAAAGTGAATTAAATACTGGATTCTAAAGATTGATTTAAAAAAGAAAATTGCATGCTTGACTGGTAACATAAATCTATCATGCATATTTCGTATAATAGACATATCTGAGAATATAAATGTCATTTATTTCAGTAACTTATTTTGATATAACATCCATCACAGTACAGTATTAATGGCAAAAGCAGAATCATGTAATTTATTCTAGAACTGGGAATGATGTAACTCAGAGGAAAGTCTTTGTAATAAAGAAATTTTCCATGTAGTGTTTCAATTTAACATGATTTGACACGCACCATCCAGAGAAGTACTGAAACTGGCAGGTAAGTAAGTCCTCAAACAGAATTGGATAAAATCCCTATCTGCTTTTCCTTCACTGAATTTAAGTTCGCATAGAAAAAAAGGCTAAATCATTTCATTCTGAAACAGAAGATCTTTTGTGACAAATATAGCACAAAATTAAAGAAATATTTATTACACTGGAGTGAATTTACTTTTCTAGTATTTTGATGGCTTTTTCTTTTTTCTGGTACAGTGACTGTATATAATAGATTCAAAAAACACAATTTTTTGTAAAGCAAATCAAGTGAATTCCATTTTGTAAATGATGCTTTTATTTTCTTTATTCTGATAGTTTGCTATCTTGAGCTCTCACTGACTCTGGAGGGAATAAGCAAATTTTTCAAGCAAATTACCAGCAAACAACACACTTTCCATATGCCAGTCAACAATTCCATAGCCCTAGCTTTGACACGTGTTTATGGTACTCTTGGCCATTAGATCAGACAAGTATGGTTAGTCGCTGTGCCTCAAAGCCTACTGAATTATTCAAACCTGTTAGTCCTATAACTGCTTTCTCTACTTTTCATTCCTAATCTCAGAACCATAGGCTCTCTCTAAAAGCTTTCCCTACTCCACCTTTTTACCTTGGTGTTCCAATTTGGTGTGTTGGGTCTCACTGCCTGCTTCCAGGAAAGTTTCTGTGCACATGCTTTTCTTCGCAATAGTCTGTTACAGCTCTGAAGGTTTTACCATACATGCTACTATAGATCCAAATATAATTAAAACAGCAGTTTCTTTGCTTCTTCAAACAAAAGAAAGATCTTTTATTTGAGATATAATCTTGATATAATATTTTATTTTAACAGATAAGCATTGTTATAATTAAAATGTCCTTCAGTTACTGACATAATTGAAAACACAATTTAGACAAGAAAGCTGTGGCTGCAAAAGTAATGTCAAAAATCTTAACTGTCAATTGAACATAATTGTTTTAAAATGCACAGAATGAACTGCATTTTGATAGTTGGAAATATAATAACTCTTTGAGATTACTTATAGGATGCTTTGAATGCAGTGAATGATATAGTTAAAAGTATACCGTACTATAATTTCATATTCTGCAAAAATTTTTGCATTTTCTATGGAGCATTTATAGTTAGACATTTTGGAATATATTTAGCATTATTATAATGACAACCATAATTATAAGGGTATTGCTTTCTTTTTTTTTTTTTAATTATTCCAGGAAAAATGTATCAACTATAGAAATGGCTATTTCTATGGTGTTGTGTTACCTTCTTTATCACTCAGGGAAAAAAACCTCATATCAAACAGGGTAACAAAGAATGTTATCTACATGTTTTTTTTTTTTTTTTTATTCTCTCATGTCCTTGCCTGTGTTTTCCCCTCAAAGCCTCTTTCCTGAAGTTCGTCTTTGAATCCAAAGCAATTCAGTTCTTCAACACTTTGACTGATTTTTCTTTATTGCAGTGAATAGTAAAGGGTTACTCTAACCAAGAGATGCCACATAACAAGATATTTCCTGCTAGGATATGAGTTAGAAGAAAAAAATTGAAAATGAGGAGAGTCACGGAAGTAGTGGTAATAAGTATCTACTGTTCATTAAGAAGAGTTCCAAAAAGACAGAAAGTCTATGAAGAAAAGGAGAAAAAAAAAACATATTGCCCTTTGCAGGCTTTTCAACTTTGAAATTTCCTTAATCAGTGATCCTTAAAATGTGTCAGGGAAAGAAGAGATTGCCAGGATTTACCTCCAAAATATAAGAATTTTGAATAAACTTCACTCAGCTGTCAGCTACTGTTAACTGTATTGTCTCAATAAACAAAGAGATTTTTTTTCCACTAAGAATGTAGGAAGAATATGAAAATTTTGGCTTTACTGAAATTTATAAATTTTTTAGAGAAATAGTGAGCTCTTTGTCAAGAATTGGTTTTGTGGGTTTATGAGGTCGCACATAGCTCTGGTCAATCCGGAGGCCTTTGAAACTACATGTGAAATACCTATATTCAGTTTAACTAAATGCATGATCATGGCTAACTGAAGATGGAACGAGTGGTGTATTAGCTTTTTACGGATGTGCTAGCAAGGAATCACAGTTTAGGGGGCTTCATCACAGGACTCACTTCTTCCTAATTCAGAAGTACTGAGCCGTAGATTAAGGTGTTGCTCAACCTTCAACAACCTTTTCGATCTTTCAAAAGTTCAAAATTCCATCTATCCCTCTTTCTCTACTTCTTACCCAACCTCACCCTGTGTTTTTCACCCTGTGTTTTCAGGCGTTTTCAGGGCCTATAAACAAACACTTATTTTAGAAGAACACAGTCATTTGTTTAGGGTTCATCCAATGACCTCATTAATCGTCCCTTTACAAACCTAATTTTCAGTTATGCTCTGTGGGACTAAGAATTAAGACTTCAGTGTGTGAGTCGCAGTGGGAACAAGAGTCAGTACTTTATCAAGAACTTTATTGATTTGGAGAAACTGTGACGGCGACACCCTTAGAATATCTGAGAGAACAGAACACTTGAATGCTAAAAGTGCAAAGAGAAGATGCTTTTAAATACTTTACTAAAGAGCCTCTAGTGGCAAAAAAAAAAAAATTGATGAGTCACAAAACCCACATTCCCAGAAGTCCTTCTAGACAAATATTCACACTATTCATTCTTCCCACCGGTTGAAAGTAATTTTCCAGGGGCCGGAGCAATAGCCTAGCGGGTAGGGTGTTTGCCTTGCACGCGGCCGGCCCATGCCAGCCCGGGTTCGATCCCCGGCATCCCATATGGTCCCCGAGCACCGCCAGGAGTAATTCCTGAGTGCAGAGCCAGGAGTAACCCCTGAGCATTGCCGGGTGTGACCCAAAAAAGCAAAATAAAGAAAATAAAATAAGAAAGAACTAAATAAACTCATCTTCCACTTCCATATTCACACTCATCCTTAAATGCTCCTACCACCATGGAGTCTTACCGACACATTTGTCTAAAGGTTGCTCATAGCTCAAGTTTTGTCTCGATGCAGGTTTCTGAACACTGTAATAGTCCTAATACCCTTTGTAGTAAATTTGTTTTCCTCTTCTGCTTTCCTCAGCAGTAACCAGCAATTACGTGTTTGTCATGTAGCCATTGACTTGCTTAATACACTCTTATGATGGATGATCACACACAGAAGATACAAGCCATGTACCACAGCCAATAAGGCCTGCAGTAGTTGATTCCTGATCATCAATCTATGAAACTTCCTCTTCTCACTTATGAACTTGACCATTCTAGTGATTCTGACACTGTCCTTTGTCATACAAGTGCCACTTTTGTCCTCATGGCTCCTTTCCATTAGCTTCAACTTCTGCCTGGCAAGTCTTTCTGTGTGGAATCACAAGAGACATTTCTCTTGGTTATATTGCAGTGCAAATCATTTCACCTCAGAGATTGTTTCTCTGGCCACCATCAAAAGTGAGCTCCCAGTGTCTCCCTAACACATTAACTTATTTGTTTGAGTTAATTATACTTTATCAATTTCTATCAAGTTTTCATAAATTAATAATTCAATGGTTGATTTTCTGTCACTCTCCACTACAGTTAGCTCCAGGGAAGCCGAAGCATAGCATATTTGTTCCACGCTTTTCCCAAGGCAACCAATTGGTTCCTATAATAAATGGGGGGAACACAGTTGAATAAATGAATCAATCAATAGATGGATGTGTATACATGTATATATTATTTATGAATACATGAATATATGTTATTTGCATATCTTATATTCATATATTCAAGTACACTTGGCACTGGTGATAGTTTTAAGGTTCAGGGAGCAACATTTCAAATATTCCATAAACAATAAAACTAAAAATATGCTTAAATTAGGGACAGAAAAGTAAATATGTCACTTCATCTACGTTCTCTTTGTATAATTTTAATCTGGGTCTCCAAATGTGTATGGGCTTAATCCAAAATCTCTTTTAAAAAAGAAGAGACAGAAGAGAGAGGAGTAACGATTTATATACCTCAAACCCAGATGGCCATCCAATTCAAAATAAGAAATATAAATATTTTAGTGTTTGAATGAATGTGGAACCAAGCTGTAATGTGTGTTTGTTCTAGGCTAGGAAATGAGCGTTTGAGTCCCTTTCCTCATGTAAAGTGATAGGAGACAAAGGATTGAAGTTTGCATTGCCATTTGATGTTATTTACACTTAAAAGGATCAAAGTGGATTTTTCCTATGAGAATCATTCGAACCTCTGCAGATAATGACAGATTTACTTTCTACTTTAAAAATACCATGTGATGATGTTCAGATTATACAATATGCAAACATGATATCACGTGCAGCTTAATGACTAATATTAAGACCTCACACAATGTTCCTGATACCTGAAGAAAACCAACAGGGGCCTTGAATATCCGAACAACAAGTTCTTCCCATTATGTTTTAACAGCTAGGGTCCCTCAGCCAAACAATTCCTCTAATCACAGAACAAGCATATGTCTGATTATCCCCAAGGAAGAAATGTCAGTTCCGTGACAGTAAGCAAGATTATTCACATTGTCAAATGCATCCTCCCCAGGAACTGTGCCCATCTCATCCTTCTCTCATAATGAAGTCTTTCTCCCCGAGGCCCTGCCAACTCAATATTCCCCAATGCAATCCCAACACGGCCCTGTGTAAAAGAGTATCTAGTTTAGAAAGTGTATGACGAATAATGTTCTTGGTGCTCTCCAGCCAGCCACAATGTGCTCAGTGAGAGCTATAACCCGAGCAGAAATCCATACTTCCCCATAAGGTCAAAAGCAGGCAAAGCAGGGGGCCGGAGCGATAGCCCAGCGGTAGGGCATTTGCCTTGCACGCGGCCGGCCTGTGCCGGCCCAGGTTCGATCCCCGGCATCCCATATGGTCCCCTGAGCACCGTCAGGAGTAATTGCATCCCATATGGTCCCCTGAGCACCGCCAGGAGTAATTCCTCAGTGCAGAGCCAGGAGAAACCCTTGAGCATCGCTGGGTGTGACCCAAAAAAGCAAAAAAAAAAAAAAAAAAAAAGCAGGCAAAGCAATTGCCATGTTACTCTGCATCTAATTGGATGAGTATGAATATTACTTTCTAGGAAATAGTTTCTCTGTTATCAAATTATAACTTTAGGACATTTGAATGATATTTAATCCTTATCCAATGGTGCATTGTCGGTAACTGATATTTTCTCTTATTCTGACAAGCTATGTTTTTTTGAGTGAGTGTTGTTTGAATAATAGAAATTGCTACTCCCTGCTCATTTGGAATCATACACAAAAATCAGGCTTTTAAAAGGTTCAAAGAAAAAAAAAAAGAAAAAGACTGGGCCCCCTGGGATGAACTCAGAGCCCTGGCAGAACCTGGCAAGCTACCCGTGATATATTTGATATGCCAAAAACAGTAACAATAATGGTCCTCATTCCCAACGAATGGAGAAGTTTGCCTGCTCAAGCAAATCGATGAATAATGGGAAGACAAGTGATACAAGTGAATTCCTATAATAAGAGCATGTCAAAGAAAAATTAAAAACATAATTTTCCCTATTTAAATAACCCCAACATACAAAAATTAATGATACTTTTGGTGAAAGAAAAAGGAATGAAAATTGCTTTTTTGAAGGATAACTTGACAGTATTTATGCAATTAAATTGAATGTATATTTTCATTTAACAATTCCCCACAAACATTAGCCCAAGTACCTAAAGGTAGTCAAGAATGCCTTAATTGTAACAACAGGAACCAGAGTCTAAATATCTACAAATAAGGACTAGCTATATAGATCATAGTAAACTTAGCAAACAGAAACTGTAGGCATTATAAAGAATATCATACTGCTAAACTACAATGTTTTGACATGGCAATGGTGCCTTGAGCACAATACCTAAGAAAAGTTACAGAAAGATACATATAATACCCTGTTTCTGTAAAAACAAACAAACATGTGCCTAACATAGTAATGCTTAAAATAAAATTAAAAACTCCAAAAAATAAATAAAAGGTTCAAAGGAATATTATTTTAAACTCTATGATAAATGTGAAATGTATTCATGTACTGACTGATTGGTAACCAAGTTGAATTGCAGTCTTGGAAAGTAAGCTTTCATGTGTGGGACATTTTTTGTAAGTAAAACTTATCATTCCAAATTCTTCTAAATTAGAACTATAAGTGTGTGTCTTCTACAATGAGATGCAGCGTAAACTAATTAAATTAACCTGGAAGCAAGTAACAGGGAGAAGAGAGAAAATATTAAGTTGAGAGCTAAGCAATAGTTGGAGGCCTTGCAGGCATGGTATGGACCTACAGTTGACCTTTTCAATTATTTTGGAGGCGGCACTCTCAGCAATGCTCAGGGGTTACTCCTGGCTCTGCAATCGTGAATAGCTCCTGGCTGTGCTAGAGGACGATATGAGATACCTGGGATCTAGTTGGTTGAGCCATGTGCAGGGCAAACGCCCTGTCTGCTGTGCTATCTATTACTCTGGCCCTATGGTGGGTCTTTTCTTTAAAACCTTTGTAACATCTCAGTTGTTGTAAAGGTTGTGCATTCCTGAAGCTATAATAATAAAGTGAATTTTGAATCAAATGATTGCATTCAGTATTGTATTATCGGTCTAGAATCAATATTTCTCTGATACAGCAAGAGGGAAATATTATCATATGCAAGAGAAACATCCTTTTATAGGCCATACATTGAATCTCATTCCTTGGGATCCAGATGATATTTTCTTCTTGTAACCAAATGTATTATTTGTTTGTTATATGTTTTTGTTTGCTTTTAAAACCACACTAGGTGGTGGAAAGAGATTAATTCTGGCTCTAAGCTCAAAAGATCACTTCTGGTGGGGCTTGGAGGAAAATAGTTGATGTCATGGATTAAACTTGAATTGACAGCATGCAACACTAAGAGCACACACCCTACCACCTATCTTATTACTACACTTCCTAACTTGTTTTTTTAGACATATATAGCCACGAGAGTTGCCTCCTGATAGTACAGTTATTTCTATTTCTAAGTGAACCTAGATTTATATTAGGCTATTGGAGAAATTCAATAGTATCAGTCCAGTTTTGGTTATACTGTGGCTAACAATGTTTGTTATCACACTTCATTTCATTACCTTGCTGTAATAGAATGACTAATTTTATACGCTTTAATAATTTAAACAATTTGAAGCACGACCCTCACTCCACGGGTGCCGCCATTTTCCACATTTAGACCTCCCTCTCGTCAGAACTCCACCCAGCAGACCAGCCCATCACAGCCCGGATCATCGACACCCACCCTGCAGCAGCTTTTTCCTCAATCCGGCCCAGGTATACTGGTCCAGAGACTCTCACACATGGGGCAGAGCTGTTCCTTGCTCTCCCTGTGCACAGCCGTTCATGAGGCAGTCGGGAGGCATGGCGGGTTCCAGCCCTGGCCCACCACCTCGGCAGAGCCTCACAACAAGCCAGACCACCACCCTAACTCCACGGGCGCCACCATTTTCCACATTTGGACTTCCCTCTCGTCAGAACTCCACCCAGCAGACCAGCCCATCACAGCCCGGATCACCGACACCAACCCTGCAGCAGCTTTTTCCTCAATCTGGCCCAGGTATGCTGGTCCAGAGTCTCTCAGACATGGGGCAGAGCTGTTCCTTGCTCTCCCTGTGCACAGCCATTCATGAGGCAGTCGGGAGGCATGGCGAAGTTCTAGCCCTGGCCCACCACCTTGGCAGAGCCTCACAACAAGCAAGACCACCACCCTCACTCCACGGGCGCCGCCATTTTCCACATTTGGACTTCCCTCTATCAGAACTCCACCCAGCAGACCAGCCCATCACAGCCTGGCTCATCAATAAATGATTTATTTGGAGGTGTTTAAAAGAGTTTGCCTCCCGCTCGGCAAGCCTGGCAAGCTTCTCGTGTTGTATTTGATATGCCAAATTCCAGTAACAATTACTTTAGGTCATTGCAATGACCTAATACAATGGTTTGAGGCTCTTTATGTTCCTGTAGCAAGCCGATGCCCCTGGCTCTACTGGCATGAGACAGGACATATGGAGATATTACTGGTGCCCGCTCTAGCACATAGATGATCAATGGGAAGATCGTGATCGTGATAATTTGAAGACCACCTAAAATTCTAATGCTGTTGATATAGTTAATATATATTTGAAACATTCTTAATTCTTCCGAATCTCTGTGTCACTGATGAACATAGCTCTAAACCTAAATTGTTAGTTAGATATCTAATGCAATTTAATTGCTGCTTAAAATTTAGATTTACCTTATCTAAACAGTGAGATTAACCTCATTTATTTCCATTTTATTTTCCCTGAAAAATGTCAGTGATCTTAAAGTTAGGTAAAGTAGTATGAGATATAGGCAGAGCAGGATAAAAAATGTTCAATTATCAATGGGAAAATAAGACAATATTCCATGATAGCTGGGTAGAAAAGCTAAGTAATTAAAAGAAGAACAGTAATATACTTGGCTGAGAACAGTGCATTAGATAGAGTAAAAGTGGCTAGAGAGAAGTACTGGAGATTAAAAATGCCACCAAGTACCAAATATATACATTACATAATAAATATTATTTTTAATTGTATTGTAGTGAGGTCATTCTAGGAAAGGCCACTTGAAGGTGGAGATGGAAACTGAGTTCAAATCTCCACACATGCAAAGCTAGTGCTCTACTAGTTGAGTTATATCCCGTCCCCTAATAGAAAGTGTTATAGTTTAGAACGGGACACAGTTCTGAATAAATCTGACAGCAAAATGAGCACATGAAGAGCACTGAAAGCTACTGAAGACCAGAATAGAGCTTTTGCTAGAATTATCTATTGTGCTCTGGAAACACAAGGGGGTTTGGAATAAGGTTAGAGAACTAGATGGAACACATGATTATTTGCCCGAAATATTCATTTCATGTTTCCATATTCAGAAGCTTTGAGGAGTTCCATATTGTTATAAAATGAGCTGATAAGATCCATATTGTTATGAAATGAAGTGTGATGATGATTATATGATTCGCCGGCGGTAATAATGCAATATTGTGTGTTATAGGAGCATATTTGGTGCAAAAAAGGAAAATCCAATTTCCACAATTGAGAAACAGCTACCCTCTATCTCATTTCTTCTGTAAGAAGCTTAGGAATACAAAGGGCAAGTGAACTCTATCTTATTTCAGAAATGTGCAGAGAACACAGGCATCCCTTTGGGGCAAGAGAAAAAATGGAACAAAAACAACATGAAAAATGAAGTAACCATTAAAATTGTGATTATTTATCTGTTTCATAATGGGCATCAAATATTTTTTAAAAATCACACTTCATTTTATTAAAAATCCGAAAATCTCATACATGTCAGTGATGAAATATACATATATGAAAATAAGCTGATAAGTAAATGTCTCTCCCTATTAATCTATATTTAAGTATTACAGTAAAACCATCTTAATACGACATATTTATATATCATAAACTCATCATGTGATCTATAATAGATGAATGACAGTAAGTAAGCTAAAATAAGAAAATGTAGAGAAAGCAACTGGTATAGGTTAAAAGTACTAAGAAATATATATATAAATTTTAAAAATGTATATATATAAATTTCTTAATATATAATATATCTAATTATTTATATTATTTCTAATGATATATATTATAGTTTAATTATGTATTTTATTAAGAAATAAATATATCTCTTAATATATAATATATCTAATTGCTCTTAGCTCTGTGTTCATATATATATGAACACATGAACACAGAGCTAAGAGCAATTCTCTAGTACTGCCAAATGTATCTCCATGCAAAAAAGAAATATTGAGAGTAGATATGAAATATTTTTTAAAAAAATCATAAAGAAACAGACACTTCGTATAAGAATCATTGAGAGCAAGTGCCAGGGGGCTGCATATAAAGATAAGAAGGGATATTACAAAACAACTCTGATTGAGGGTTTCTGAATGCAGACTATGAAACCGTCTATCACTGCCAGACTTCTAGAACACATGGTTGCATGCCAACTTAATTACCTGCAACTCTAAAATCCCTGAGGATCCAGTGAGAGAAAACAGTGGAAATAAATTAGGAATTTCAGGTGTTTTCCATTCAACTGCCATAGGTAAATATTGGAATTTTAAAGAATGAAGCTATTTCAGAAATTATACACTGACAGGGCAATTTCCTCAGAAAATTTATGATTTCAATTGCCACAGAAAATTTATGATTTCAGTCAGCACATAGTATTGTTATTGCTAACCATGGGCCGAAGTTATTTTTTAAAATGCCTTCCTGGGGCTGGAACAATAGTCCAGCGGTAGGGTATTTGCCTTGCAGGTGGCCAGCCCGTGTGGGCCCGGGTTCGATCCCTGGTATCCCATATGGTCCCCTGAGCACTGTCAGGAATAATTCCTGAGTGCAGAGCTAGGAGAAACCCCTGAACATTGCCAGGTGTGACCCAAAAAATAAAAATAAAAATAAAATAAAATAAAATAAAATAAAATGCATTCTCTTCCAATAATTATTTCAAATTTATTTCTGTTTCTCCACCCTTTTCCATTTTCTTATTATAACCCCCATTTTCTACAACTTGATGCTATAGCTTTGTTGTTTGTTGTTGATTATTCTGCCTCTGCTTCATATACTTGACTTATTACCAAAATTGATTGACAATTTATTTTTCATTTCCTCACTTATTTCACATAGTGAGTTCACATTTAATATTATACATTTGTCTGAAATGGTATGACCACTATTGCCTTAAATGTGTCTGATTGACTAAAAGCTTCTTATGAGAATAAAGTCATACACAAGGGAGTATTCTCTAGTGTTTGACTGGTCTAGATCCACAGTTCTGCTACCATTAACTCTGGATCAGGGAAAATATTACTTTCTTTCTTAGTACCATTGTCTTAATCTGAAAGTAAAGATCATAGTTATTTCAAGTACCATTTATGAAATATCAGTAACAGTAAAGTACTTCAGGAGCATAAATTCACACCACTAAATGTACGTGTAGCATTCATTCTCTACTAAATTTCCACTCTTGTCAAAATAAACCTCTCTACCAACTTTGTTCTCCCTCCTGCTTTTCATTTAGTGGTCACATATTTTCACAAATATTTTAATTTTGTTGTGTTTTTCCAGTAAATTAAAAAAATAAGTGTCTCTTTCAAAAGGTCAAAATGAAATAATATTATAAAAAGTTTACAGCAGCTCATAATCGGAGTCATATACACAAGTATAGATAGAGATGGTAAGGATAAGGGTATAGATTTTTATATATAATGTATTGGTCTAATGTCTTAGAATTTATATTACAGGGTAATTATGGGGCAATTTCAAAAATGCATATGTATGTATATGTATGTATGTATATATAAATATATATATTTGTATGTGAGTGTATGTGCATGTGTGTGTGTCTGCGTATTTGTGTGTTTGTGTGTGCATAACATCCTGGACACCAATTCTTCCAAAGCAGTTCAGGTTTTTCACACTTAGTGCCTATCCATCCTCAGCAAAACCCATTTAGTTTGAAATATACATATCCAACTATTATTTAGCGAGTACCTTTTCTTTGAAACTGAGTCATACTACCTAAGAATTTTATTCATTTAAGTCAAGCATATTAAAACATTACAATTAAGTATTTGTAATCAAAAAGTCTTCTGAAGTCATATTGGCATAATAGAATCAGGAATACATAGGAGTATGTATGCTAAATGTGATATTGTTACGCATCCCTACAAGAAAACTGGAGCAGTGCTCCGAAATGTGCTAGCTAGTTGTCAGCCATGGGTTTGGGGTTGTCTCCGTGACTGCTTCCATGAATATACCCTCCCATATGCCTTCTCATCTGCTGTTTTCTTTCCTACTAAAAGTGTTTTTGATGGAATACCTGATGGCTTGCAGCAAAGAGCAAATGTTTGCACCTTCTAATTGGTAGTTCATTATTTTTAGTAGGCCCAGAGACTAATAAATTTATTATTGCAATAGATAGTGATATGATGTCAGGTGAACCAAATGTTTTGATTCATAAATAAGCAATGAATTTCCTACCCTCTATTTCTCATAGTACCAGTTTAATTTATATTGCAAAAGAGACCAGCAGAGTCCAAATTTTAAGACCTTGATTAAATTATTCTAGACAAATGCAAGCTTGTATCATTCCAAAACAGATAAAGGAAAAGATCAATGTATACCATTTTAAAGTTTATTTTACTTTGTACTGAAATCACTAAACACACTTAAAACATACAATGGTTGATTGTCATTTCAGTAAAAGAGAGGGTAATATTACGATTTTGAACTATATAGAGAATGCTATAGAGTTCCTTGAAAAAATGGAATATTAGCTGGTGAAGGTTATAGTGTGTAGAATATGGTACATTCAAGCATAGAAGAAACACAAGTACAATATTGGCTATCTTAGTCTGGTTCATGTTCAAAGGTAATTTGTTTGTAAAATGTGAAAAAAAGTAATGTTTAGTGATGAGCACCAAAACCCGACTTGAAGTCAAATATAACTGCATGTGTTTAGTTACTAGGCACACAAGGCTAGTCAGACCACAGTTCATGTCAACTAAATTAGCTAATTAAGCATTGATTTCATAAAATGAATTATTAACAAGTAATATTTAGTATTATACTAGGGAATTGATCAGAAACTGGAATTCACTTGTGCCACCATTATAGATTCATAATTATCCTTGAATAAATGACTTTATTATTATTTTAATTTTCCAAGTTTTTTAATTCGATTCCCAAGTTTAGTTTAGCTTGATTTAAGAGATTACTGAGAGATCAAACTAGTATATTTCCAAAACTTTAAAATTTGATTACAGTTCTAATCTTCAATAAAAATGAAATCTCTGACTGTGTACAATTTATTCCTTTGCATCCAAAGACTTTGATTAGAATAATTTTTCAACTAAAAACAATTAGTAACAGACCATTTGTTTACTAAATGCTATAAGAGAGACCAGCTGTCTATATTTCCTTCATTTAACTACACAGAAATTTGGTTTTATCATGACATTTCACGGTTTGAAATATTTAGCTAAACTTATCTCTTAATATTGGACCTTTTAAGATTCTTCACATATAGCCTCAAAGAAAAACATGTTTTAAAATGACAATTATTAGCATTTCCATATAATTGGGCTCTATTTTCATAGACCCTAGAACTTTATCATGTCATTTATTCAATATATTTTGATATAAAAGAGGGCACCTTAAAAAAAGTCAACTTAAAATTTGTAACCTGCTGACTTGCAAATGATAGATCAATGCTAATTTGATAGGAGCCTTACAAACTCTGACACCTTCTATGCCTGCTCAAAGATCTTCTGCTCTGTGTGTTCTAATCCTTGACTTTCCAATATCGCCTTTACGAGGTTAAGAAGATGAATGCTCATTGCTTTTAATCCTCACTATGATTTATGAGTCTCTTGATCTCTCATCCCCGAGCAGCTACAACAGTGTGGCGCTCTGCCTGCTGCTTAAATTACACAGACATCTGCAAAGTAAATTATGGATTGTTGCCCCATAGACCATAACTGAAGCTTCCCTTAGATTTCCCTGATTTTTTTCTCTTTCTGAGAACAAAGACCATGTGTGTTGTGCTTATGTATGAACTGAACAAAAGCTACAGCAACCTGAAGGGCAGTACAGTGATTTGGGTGTCCACCTCTCACATGCTAGCAACGCGGCATCATCCCTTTAGAATCAGCAAAAAGAAATCTGTCTTTTCTTGTGTTCTTTCTACTTCATTTAAAGAAAACCATATTTAAATCCACAGAAAGAAGGGAACCTTACTAAACACGAATAAATATGTAGCATGGAATAAAGACACAGGTAGGTAACCTTTAAATCTACGAGTGGGCAGGATTTTAACATCATCATGTAAACTGTACTTTTGCTTCTGTTTTTGTTTTGTTTTGTTTTAATAATGAGCGACAATGTGCATAATAAAAATTTCTTGGAGGGAAAGTCACAAAGGTTGGGAAATAAAGATTTTATTTTTTTTTTAGTGTTAGTTTTTCTACTGACTCTGCTTACTGTAACCTGCTTTAATAATCCTGGAAGCTTGCAGCAATCAGGAATAATTGGAGCACTTCTTTCTTTTGAAATGAAAGCCTTGTAGAGTCTAAGTGAAAATAGTCTAGTCGCCCTCACTATTTTTCTTTCTTTTCTGGCTTATTATTCTGTAGAGATGATGAATCATAACTCCCAATGACAGGTTCATTGTGAGAACCTAACAGGCACACCCCAAAGACTAACCTTTGACAATTATCAAAAATTAGAACTATCCGAGCTTTTCTCTTCTTCAGATGTGCTAATTGCAAGCCAAACAATAACCCATCAGGAGAAAACTACTCTAGCAACATTTACAAAATGATTTCTAGTGCTAATGTCTTACAAAGTACATTTCTTTTTTTAAACAGATGGCTCTGTGATTCATTTTTGAACCCTATTGTCAAGTCAGCAGGAGGCTTTGAGCTCTAAAACCAGAAATGCTCAAATCTACTCCTGGCTGCGCAGGTCTGATGCTCCCTCGGTGTTTCCATCAGCTTCTGTTTCACCTCATCACGGCTGAGAGCTGTGTTCCCCGAGTGCCCGACCCGCGAGCCATACCAATGCCCTCCCAGCTGAGTGTTTCAAAGCTCAGCTCTGGATTTGGTTACTTCTCTATGAGCCTCTGTGTTCATTTCCCAAAACTTTCTTATCACCTCCAAACTCCTCTCCATATGCTTAAGACAGAAGTATTAGAGAAATCCTAAAATTGATGATTAGTAAGAAACCCCAAAGTGTTCACATATAGAAATAAGTAAATAGATGAAGTAGATGCCTTTTGAGCACTGACATTCTTACAGAATTATATATTAGATGATTAGGTATAATAATTATAATTTATGAAAATATGTGATGTTCATATATATATATACATATAAATATACACACAAACACACATATATGTAGTCTTGTGTATTTCTCAGAATCATTTTCTTGTTTATTGAGTTTTTGTCATTGTTGTTGTGGTTGTTTCCTCTTTGTATTGGGGCAACGTTAGGCAGTGATCAGGGATATAGTCGCCAAAGTATATATTGCATATTTTCTCTCCTGCCCCAAACTCATTCTTACTTCAGCTATTCAGCACAAATCTTTCATATTGTAACAAACATGTATTCAATACATAGGTGATTATGTGATATGTGAAGGAAATTATTTATCCATTTACTTAACTTTTATGTTTAGTAAATTGTTAGGCAATTCATAACAGGAGTGACAAATGAACAGAACAAACAATAAATACAGCACAATTTCAAGGGGGCATAGATGACCATTTTCATGATTGTTCAAATACAAATTTATAAAACAAGGAATATGAGATTATATGACCCAAGGGATTACTTACATTTAAACCACTGAAACATAAATTTAATCATAATTTTTGCCTAAATAAAATCTATATCTTTAATTTTCTTAGACATCATTCCATCTAATTATATCACATCATAGAGACTATATCCATATGCAAAGTTGATGAAAACATATTAAAACAATTTCATACCACTACTTTCAATGTTCTTCAGCATTTATTTAAACTCTCTTGTGATCATAAATAAGAATAGAATCTAATTTCTTTCAATGTGTTATCCTTTCTCACTGCTTTCTTAAAGCTACCCTCATGAAAATTTATGATCAGACCCAACAATTTATAGTGTTGGCAATAGCAAAAAACAAAGAATATTTGAAAACTATATGCTTTCCTTCTATTTTATTTGGGTCTTTGCATATATTTCACCAGGCTTTAAAGAAAAGATGCTACATTATTCCTTAGCAATAAGAATAATGTGGTGTTAACTGTCATTGATCATTCTTGCATTTGACGTTAAAATGTGTTTACTATATTTATAATCATCAAGTTGTAAGAAGGACAATTTGTAATGGGAATAAATTTTAAAGTATGAACCTTTCAACTTATCAGTAAGATTTGGAATATAACTCCTCACCCAATTTTATTCACGATCAAATATTGAAGAATTAGTTTTCATGAGATTAACAGAAATTTTCTAAAGTAAAATTTATATTAAATTTTTGAATATTGATGATAAACAGATAAAAGATAAAATGGGTGATTGTAGGAGATAAAACGTTTTATTTGAGGGCGGAGCGATAGCCCAGCAGGTAGGGCATTTGCCTTACATGCGGCCAGCCCATGCCGGCCCGGGTTCGATCCCCTGCATCCTATATGGACCCCCGAGCACCGTGAGGGAGTAATTCCTTAGTACAGAGCCAGGAGTAACCCCTGAGCATCGTCAGGTGTGACCCAAAAAAGCAAAAAAAAAGTTTTATTTGAGATATTAAATTGTTATTCCTGAATTCACATGCATGTCCCTACTGGTCACTGGTCATAGCCCTGGTGGCCTAAATTAATAGGACAAGAAGCAAATCATCAGCCACATCATTAGCCTTCTGAGTATCACAAGGAGCATACTCTCAATTTCAGAGCATTGCTAGGAAGTGTTCTTCTTCAACAAAAGAAAGTTTAATCTTAGAAAAAATATTGTCTACAATTTGTCTAATTTTTACTCAGGTGTCTCACTGAAAATAAATTGAATGTACTAAGAAAAACTAAATTAAAATGTCATGTTTTTGAATAAGCACATTTCATAAAAGAAATAAAGAGGAAAACATTTTCCACTTATTAAAAATGAATATGCAAAATTTGAACAAATATCACGGTAATATATATTAGTTAAATTATAGGTTTGTCTTATCCCTTGAACCTTTTCTTTCTAAACTATTCTATTGATGGTTAGTTTTACTTGATCACTGATAAAGACTCAAGAATCTAAAATTTGTTTTGACTACAGTCTAAGAATACACCCTACTTTTACCAAGCCGGAAGAGTCATGGCATTTCTTTAATTATTGTCTCTAGAACGTTAACTATACATGTCTAAATTTCAGAGTTTTGGTGCCTGTCATCAGCAACTGAAAAGCAGTCTAAAATTGTCTGCTCAAGAAACAAATGAGTCAGACTCTGCCATATTAATATTAATAAAGATAAGAGAATGTACATGCAACACCTTCCTTTGGTTTCCTGCTTCAGAACTTCAGACAAAAATAATCTCCACTAATTATGAGCGTCTAGGAGAAGTCATTAAATTAAAATGGAGAGAATCTGTTTTTGAACTTTAGGCATCACATAGTCACACCAGGTCTGATCAAATCTGCATGTAAAAAGGAAACGCTAGGAAAATGTGCTTGAAGGAAACCGAGATAGAATTCGTGAGAAAATAAATGATAGAAATTATTATTTTATTCCCACAGTTTTGTATATTTTAATTAACCATCTGAAATCACAAATATATGTGAGTATTCTAATTTTAATGAGCTCCTTTACAAAGAAAACATAAGCAAAACTTTATATAAGTATATTTACATATGCCATATATATGTACGTATTGGAGATATTTAGATGTATCCTACCTTTAGAAGGGCTGGCATAGTTTAAAACTCCAACGTGTTACTGAGCCCCAAACAGATGATATTCCAAAGCAGAAAGAAAAGGAGCTGAGAAGATAAGCACACAAAAGTTGTAATGTTAAATATTATTTCAGATAGATGCTTATTTTCAAATACGATATTTTCCTTTTAGCTTCAAGAAGAGTTTAAGAATGTTTTATATGTCAAATTCAAACCCATTTTTTGTTTTTTAATCACAATGGTTCCTTTGCCACAACTTATTTATTAGTAATTTTGGCTAAAGCAAAATTGCAAGATATCATTTCATACACTTCCAGGGTGTACCATTAAAAATCAACTTAGTGGGGTTGGAGATGTGGTATCATGGGTATGGCATGTTCTTTACATGTGGAAGACTAGGTTTCAACCCCATCATGGTACCAATATACCCCGACCATAACTGGTGGTGGCTATGACCTGCCTATCTACAAAAATATTAAATTATTTATACTACACTTTGTTGCTACTGAATTATTAATGCATCATTATTATTTCTTTATTTTTTCCTCCATGTACTGTTGGGTAAAGGATTTCTTATTTACTCCATTATTTATGCCTCTAGTTTCTCTAGAGAGCGAGTTTCTTGATTTCGATGATGGTGCATATATTTGATAGAAGAATGATCAGACTTTTATAGATTCTTCCTCAAGTGGAATTTCTCTGATGTTTTTGGCTATGATTATACCCAAAGATTTTATATCATTATAATCAGAGCTACTTTTGAAAGACCATTGAAGTAGTGTTTCCTTATTACTACTTATCACACATCGTAAATCATAAACATAGCTTCTATTCTATTCTGTGCTGTATTTTGGGGAGGATATCACTAACTGCAACTATACTTAGGAATAGGGACTTAAACTCTGCTTTTGTGAAGGTAAATTTCCCCAAAATATTTTGGGAATTTTTGTGCAAGACGATAGTCCCAGCACCAGAGCGAGTGTACACCGGTCAGGGTATCTGCCTTGCACATGGCCAACCTGGGTTCCATCCTCAGAAATCTATACGATCTCCCAAGCCATGCAAGGGTAATTCCTGAGTAGAGAGTCAGAAGTAGACCCCGAGCTTCTCCAGGTATGGCCACAAAGAAAATAAACAAACAAAAAAGAATGGCCATTACATTTTTGTTTGTCAGTATGGATTCAAGCAAGTATACAATTTTATAGTTCATCTAATGCAGAATGTACCCCTACCCCACACCAATGTTGCTTTTTAAATTGTCTCAAGTTTGTCTCAAGTTTGGCATTATTAGATCTTATCCATGCTTTTAGATTTATATATATGCATACATACATACACATATATACATACATATGTATATATATGTGTATATATACATATATGTATATATACATATATAAATTCTGTTTATTGATCACTTTCTTAAATTGTATAGGTGTTCCATGCTACTTTTATATAAACATAGTCTACACCTTAGGGTGTGTAATGCATTCAAGGTACATTCAAGGCACATGGTTCTTATCACTGGGGAACGGAATTAAAAATGAAGATATATGTTGAAGTCGGGAAGACAGTAGTAATTAAAACATCATGGTATCACTGTCTGTATCACTGTCTTCCCATTCATCATATATGTTTTTCGAGCAGACACCAGTAACATCTCCATATGTCCTGTCTCATGCTAATAGAGCCCAAGGGCATCTGCTTGCTCCAAGAACATAATGAGCCTCAAACCATTCCATCAGGTCATGGGAATGAGGTATATAATTGTTACTGGTATTTGGCATATCAAATACAACACAAGTAGCTTGCCAAGCTCTGCCGTGCAGGTGGCATACTCTTGTAGTCACCTCTGATCTCCAGCAGGCCATGTGAGCCTGGCTGGATGTGGAAATGGCAGCCCTCATGGAGTTGAGGGGGGAGGGGTCATCTGGCACTTGTGAAGCTCTGCTGGGGTGGCGGACCAGGGCTAAAGTCAAAATTTTAAAAAAAGTAAAAAACAAATGAACTATTCATCTCATGATTGGAATTTTTTTTTTATTCTCCTGGGTTCTGGATGATATCTGTATGTGCTCAGGGATCTGTGGGGTGCAGAAGACTGAACTTGGGTCACAAGCAAGGCAAGAGCTATACACACTCTAGTCCTATGATTAGAATTTTTATAAGAATTAGGGAGAAATGCTGGAGAGAGTTCAGGGTAAACCAGTTGCCCTGCACAAACCTGTTGGGCTATTGGAATAAAAACAGACCTGTGGACCTATGGAATAGAATTGAGTATCCTGACACCCAACCTCAAACACATGATCATTTAATCTTTGATAAAGGTGCAAAGAGTCCAAAATGGAGTAAGGAAAACCTCTTCAACAAGTGGTGTTGGGAAAACTGGGCAGCGACAGGTAAAAAATGAATTTGTCTAACAACATGCACAAAAATCAGATCAAATGGGTTAAAGATCTCAATATCAGACTTGAATCCATAAAGTACATTGAAGAAAATATAGGAAAAATCCTCCACGACATTGAAGATAAAGGCATCTTCAAAGGTGAAACATCACTAACAAATCAATTAGGAGAAAAGATAAATATACAGGACTACATGAAACTAAAAAGCTTCTGCACCTCAAAAGAAACAGTGACTAAGATACAAAGACAGTCCACAGAATGGGAAATAATATTCACCTGATACTCATCTGATAAGGGGCTAATCACTGTTACTGTATCACTGTCTTCCTGTTCATCATCGATTTGCTTGAGCGGGCACCAGTAACATCTACATATGACCTGTCTCATGCAAGTAGAGCCCAAGGGTACCTGCTTGCTCCAGGAACATAAAGAGCCTCAAACCATTCCATTAGGTCATGGGAATGAGGTCTATAATTGTTACAGGTATCTGGCATATCAAATACGACACGGGTAGCTTGCCATGCTCTGCCGTGCGAAGGCAGAAAAGGGGCTAATATCCAGGATATATCAGGCACTGATAGAACTTTAGAAGAAAACAAACAACCCCGTCAAAAAATGGGGAGAAGAAATGAACAAAAAACTTCAACAAGGAAGAAATTTGAATGGCCAAAAACATATGAAAAAAATGCTCATCATCACTAATCATCAGAGACAATCAAATCAAAACAACAATGAGATATCATTTTACACCACAGAGACTGGCACATATCCAAAAGACAACAAGTGCTGGTGTGGATGTGGGGAAAAGGGGAAACTCATTCATTGTTGGTGGGAATGCCAGCAGGTACAGCCTTTATGGAAAACAATATAGACATTCCTCCAAAGACTAGAAATTGAACTCTCATTTGACCCAGCCATACCACTCCTGGGAATCTACTCTGGGAAACCAAAGTACGCAGCGGAAACACCATCCCTACTTTTATTTCATAGCAGCATTATTCACAATAGCCAGAATCTTGAAAAAACCAGAGTGCCCGAGAATCAATGACTGGATAAAGAAGCTTTGGTACATCTACACAATGGAATATTATGCAGTTGTTAGGAAAAATGAAGTTATGAAATTTGCCTATAAATGAATAGACATGGAGAAGATTATGTTGAGTGAAATTAGCCAGTAGGAGAGAGACAGATATAGAATGACTGCATTTATTTGCATAACATAAATATATATGTACTTATTATGATACCAATATCCAAGGTCAAGTGAAACATATATCAGGAGGTCTTGTCAAAGGTGGAAATTATCACAAACGTGTGGGAGTCAGAAGCAAGGTAAGACAGAAAATGGAACAGTGTGCTAATAATTGTCGATAGTACTAATACCAACCTAGAACTGAGCATTAAATACGGGTAAAAAGATACATATGACAACCCTTTAATGTACGTTCTGTAATCCATAGTTTGGAAGGGAAGGAAAAGAGAAAGAGAGAGAAAGGGAAAGAAATAAGAACCTGCCATGGAGGCTGGATGGGGATGGGGGGGGGAGGGAACCGGGGACATCAGTAGTGAGAGATGGGCACTGGTGGAGGGATGGGTGCTAGAACACTGTATGACCAAAACCCAAATATGAACTTTTTAATTGTATATCTTTGTAATTGTATATCTCACGGTGGTATGATAAAACAGTTAAAAAAAATGAAGATATATGGAAAAATAGAAAATTCTTGTTACTTAGCATCAGTGTGGACTCAGTGGATATATATATATATATATATATATATATATATATCCACATATATATATGTGTGTGTGTTTGTGTGTATATGTACGTGTGTGATTTTGCTAACATTTATAAACTTGTTTAACTGTAATTGTTTCTATTAAGTTAAAATCTAATTTACTGTTCTACATCAAATTGTGATCTCAAAATACACCTCAAATAATCAGAATATTGGCTTTAATAGAATGTGTCACTAAAACTTCATTCTACTTTTCTGTTTGCAATTCTTATCTGTATATTATTTTGGGTGTGAATTACACAAGTGAGACAATATTTGTCCATCTGTGTTCTGTGCTTCCTTCTGGATTTACGTTCAGCGAACACTCCTGATTGTGCTCGGCTCTGATATGGGTGAGGTGCTCCAACCAGGTCAGCTGAGTGCAAGGCAAACACTACACCTGGTGAACTATCTCTCCAGTCACTATTCTTCCTTACTGAGAAATCTAAGGAAGAACAAATCCCTTCTTTTTACTTCTAGTGACTACCAACATGCTTTGTGTTGTGAACACAACAATTTAATCTGAAGGTCAGCATCTCCAAAACATGTTTGATTGTGTGTTTGTCTGAAAGTCACACATACCTCTATTCTGGAATCACTTCTAGTGGTCCTCTGTGCTCCATATGTGTTTTGGCAGATTGAACAAAGGGTAGGACCTGTACAAGGCAAGTCCCTTATCTCTTTGACCATTTCACATTTTGACCTCTTCTCTCACATCGCTCTTCCTTCTCTATGTGTCAAATCTCAGATATTCCTTACTTGTGATATATGTGATTGAATTTTGGAAAAACTCATGTAACCCATGTTAATCGTCCCAATTAAAGATCTTTATTGTGAACACTCATGCTAAGAATACTATGGGCAGAATAGAATATTTATTGCAAATAAATTGGCAATGTATGCTAATTTCTTGGCACAACCAATCTCATAACATTCACAATTGAAATTAATGGGACTATGATTCTATTTTGTGAAGCTATTCTTCAGCTTACAATAGATCACCAAATAGATTTCCTTCCTGTCTCTTTCCATAAAAATAGATTTACTAGAATAAAACACCTTTTTGATTAGTGCATTTAACAAAAACTGTAGATGAGAGTAACAAGAAGTAAATATAACTCTTTTAAATATAAAGAACATTTAAAAATAATATTTAAAATATTGTACAGGCATAAATATCACTTGTGTCACTTCAGTTGTCTTCCCATAGCTCATCGATTTGTCGAGCAGGCAGCAGTGACATCTCCATACATACTGTCACATGCTAGTGTAGCCCAAGGGCATTGCTCGCTCCAGGAACATGGAGACCCTCACCCATTCCTTCAGGTCATCGGAATGAGGTCCATATAGTAATTTAATGTAAATAATTTTCATCTATCTTGTAATTTAGAACAATTGATAGTCCACAATTAAGTTTTAATAAATGAAGTACGTAAAAAGCACAGAAGTGAAGATAGGAAAGAAAAATATTTTAATTTAAATTTTTAATGCACAAAAAGATGGAAAATGAGTTCAAATAAAAAGGAACATTCAAAATCAAGCTCATACAATGTAATTAGTGCCTGCTAAGGGATCAGGTATGCGAATGGGGATGGGTGGGAAATAAGGGTTTTGGTGATGGTAAGGGCACACTGCTGGTGAGACTGGTGTTGGAATATTGAACGATACTGTATTGTGAACAACTTTGTAAATCATGGTGTTTAAATCAATTTAATATATTTTTAAAATAAAAAATAATAAAAAAATCAAGCTCATAAACCAAAGCAAAACTATGTCAGTGGTTATTAGATGGTATTTGCAAACATGAAACCGAGTTCACTATAGAGATTAATATGAGAATCTCTTTAATCTATATAGCTTTGGATTTAAAGTAATATATGTTGAATACTTTCAGAAAAGAAAATCAAGACTTCCAATAATCATATTAAAAGGGATCTTCTATTACCCATCATAATATTGTGAAAAATACCAGCAGTGAAAGATCATTTTGTATTTATGTATCTATCCATAATCTTATATTTAAGCTAAAGTTTGAAAGTTTCATTGAGTGGCAAGGATTTATAGTGTTATAAAGCTGCATATGATGTAGGCAGCAAACTGGTAATATCGCCTTCTTTTGTTTGTGCTGAGGCTATAGCCAGGTGTTCAGAACTTACTCCAGACTCAGAGCTAAGATTCACTTCTATTGGCACTCTGTCTCCAGGGACCATGCGTGGGACAGAGAGAGGATGGAATGCAAGCTGCATACAAGGCCTGTGTCTGACCCAAGTGATACAACCGCTTTGAAGAACCTGCTAATTCGGCAACATCTAATAAAAATGAAAATGCAGTAGCAGTGTCCCAGAAATTTCACTCCTATATGTACGTAAATCTTGATGTGCACAGAAAGATTATGTAAAAGAAACCCAACTGCAGTTTTACTAAAATACCTAAAACAAACTATATATTTAAAAACAAATGACTCATAATAAGCATGATCAGAATTACTTTCTATACCTACCGGTTCAAGTATTGAATTCATGAAATAATTTTCCCATAAAATAGGAGAATATTTCACTTTTTACATACCTATATATAAACATATATGTGGTTATTATATAAAGAGGGTGTATAGGTGACATATATAGTTTGATAGATATATCTCATATATGTCATAAAATGTATATTGTTATATATATTCCATATTTTAGAAGATAGGTTTTTTTAATATTACAGACACAATTAAGATTAGTATAGAGTATGTGTCTTAAACTTATAAGCACCTGGATTCAATCCCTGGCACACAGCCAAAAAATAGAAAAAATAATATCAAACCTAATAATTAAGGATACTTACAAGAACAAAAATGCTGGCCGACTTCTCGGTCAAAGTGAATATTCTCGGCCGAAGTGTATATTTAACAAATGCTGGCTGACTTTGACCGAGGATGTGAAAAAAATAGGTCTACAGCTGAATCTGAAGAAAACTATGTTCATGAAAAATGAACTAATTCCAGAGGCCCCATTCACTCTCAATGGATCAAACATCTCTGAATGCAGCAGTTATGTGTAAGTAGGTCGAGAAGTCAACATGATGAACGACCTAAAACCTGAGCTGCGCAGGAGGAAGAGAGCGGCATGGAATGCCTTCAAAGGCATCGAAAAAATAGCTAAAAGGACAAAGAACCTCCGGCTCCGGGCACATCTCTTTGAATCCACCATTCTCCCTGCATTAACATACGCCTCAGAGACCTGGGCCCTATGAAAGCAGGATGAGAATGCTATTCGTGTCTCCCAGAGAGGAATCGAAAGAGCTATGCTTGGAATATCATGCCTCACTCAAATGAAAGAAGAATCCGGAGCTCTGGCCTCTGTCGCTGTTCCAGAGTCACAGATGCTGTGTCATTTGCCAGGGCATCGAAAATCAGAGGGGCTGGACATGTAATGCGATTTGGAGACTACTGCTGGGCTAGAGCCATTACCGACTGGATCCCATGGGATGTCAAAAAATCACGTGGCCGCCCACCTACAAGATGGACAGACTTCTTTGTCAAGACCCTGAATGAATGGTTTGAGGCTGTTCGTATTTCCAAAGCAACCAGATGCCATTGGGCTACATTGACACGTGATCGGATCAAATGGAAATGTTACTGGTGCCCGCTTAAGCAAATCGATGAATAACGGGATTCAAGTGATCAAGTGACTCACAAAAACAGGTCAGCTTTAATGTGGTTGAAGTACACACATATAGACTAAGGCATTGTACACACATACCCAACTCTAAGTACACACATACAGTCTAAGACCAGCACGTTTCAAATTTACTAGACATAACAATTCACAATCACATTTATTTATTTATTTTAGAGTGGATTTATAACATTATTCTAAGCAGAATATTCTCACAGAATATTTTATTCAGAGTCACATTTCTCATTTTTAGGGCACAGTTATAATTAACCTATCTCTCAGTTTGCCCTACCTAAGATATTTTATAAAATACAAATTAGAATGCACAAACTTAAAAGCACAAAAACAGCAAAATTTAGTGACAGGTGACAGCCAAACCACAAGAAAGGTGACAAATACATGCCTGGAAGACTTAAACTTACAGACACCTAGAGGAAAAAAGAAACTGATCATGTCTAGACACTTTATATCTGTATTCTCACTGCATACTAGACCCACGGATTTATTTAAGGTCATACTGGTGTTCAGACCTGCAGTGGACTGAACCTAAGAAAGCAAGAAGGCAGATAAAATAGAGCATTTATATCAATGTTTTAGGAATTCCGTGACTCACCACTGAACTCTCCAAATAATGGTATCCCATTTATCCAATATTGGTCCCTTCTCATCTATTCCTTCTACCCTCATTGGAATAGAATCAACTCATTTCAACCTTGGGCCCTGTTTTCATTGATCAGCACCAAATTTTAATCAAAGAGGGCAGCACATGTGACAAGAGAATTATATTTAGTTCAAATTAATAGGTGACAAGGTGCTAGGATTAGAAACCCATTTTCTTAGAAAGGATGAGACATCACAGATAATTTCCCATGTTTATATCCTTATACTTGCTTCAAGCCTAAAGATAAATCCTTTTATAATTAGTGAGCCTACTTCTCTGTGGGGTAGTGGCAAAAATTTACAGCAATGAAAATAAATGGCTCCAGAAAAGTGTAATTTGAGGCAAGTGTCATAAAAGCAGGGAGTAGGTGTGCTTCAACAAGACCCAGGGCACTAGTTCAGAGTAAGTACTTTCTGCAAGAGCACAATCCATGAGGTCATTGTAGCTGGGGCTAGGAATACCCAGGACTACTATCAGTAGAGGACAAGCCAAGTCAAGGGAAAGGACTCACTGCAAAATGGGCATAACATCAACCTCATATGCTACATGGGCAGAACATCAATCTCATTTCCAGAGTCCCTTGCACGATGCGAATATATATTTTTTTGCATAAAACACATTTTATTTTATTTTTATTGTTTTTTTACTTTTTTTATTTCTTTTTTATTCTTTTTAAGTATTTTATTATACCACCGTGAGATATACAAATAAAAAAGATATACAATTAAAAAGTTCATATTTTGGTTTTGGTCATACAGTGTTCCAGCACCCGACCCTCCACCAGTGCCCATCTCCCACCAACAACATCCCCGATTCCCTCCCCTTCCCCAGCCCACCTCCATGGCAGGTTCTTTATTTCTTTCCCTTTCTCTCTCTTTCTCTTTTCCTTCCCTTCCAGACTATGGATTACGGAACATACATTAAAAAGGTTGTCATGTGTATCCTTTTGCCTCTATTTAATGCTCAGTTCTAGGTTGGCATTAGTACCCTCGACAATTATTAGCACCCTGTTCCATTTTCTGTCTTACCTAACCTCTGACTCCCACACGTTTGTGATAATTTCCACCTTTGACAAGACCTCCTGATATGTTTCACTTGACCTTGATATCGGTATCATAATATGTACATATATATTTATGCCATGCAAATAAAAGCAGTCATTCTGTATGTCTCTTTCCTTCTGGCTATTTTCGCTCAACATAATCTTCTCCATGTCCATCCATTTATAGGCAAATTTTATAACTTCATTTTTCCTAACAGCTGCATAGTATTCCATTGTGTAGATGTATCAAAGCTTCTTTATCCAGTCATCGATTTTCGGGCACGCTGGTTGCTTCCAGATTCTGGTTATTGTGAATAATGCTGCTATGAACATAAAAGTAGGGATGGTGTTTCCGCGCGTATTTTTGGTTTCCCAGAGTAGATTCCCAGGAGTGGTATGGCTGGGTCAAATGGGAGCTCAATTTCTAGTCTTTGGAGGAAAGTCCATATTGTTTTCCAGAAAGGCTGTACCAGCCGTCATTCCCACCAACAATGGATGAGTGTCCCCCTTTCCCCACATCCACGCCAGCACTTGTCGTTTTTGCTCTCTTGAATATGTGCCAGTCTCTGTGGTGTAAAGTGGTATCTCATTGTTGTTTTGATTTGCATCTCTCTGATGATTAGTGATGATGAGCATTTTTTCATATGTTTTTTGGCCATTTGGATTTCTTTTCTTGCTGAAGTTTCTGTTCATTTCTTCTCCCCCATTTTTTTGATGGGGTTGTTTGTTTTCTTCTTGTAAAGTTCTACCAGTGCCTGATATATCCTGGATATTAACCCCTTATCAGATGGGTATTGGGTGAATATTCTTTCCCATTCTGTGGACTGCTTTTGTATCTTAGTCACTATTTCTTTTGAGGTGCAGAAGCTTTTTAGTTTCATGTAGTCCCATATGTTTATCCTTTCTTCTAGTTGCTTTGTTAGTGATGTTTCACCTTTGAAGACGCCTTTAACTTCAATGTCGTGGAGGGTTTTTCCTATATTTTCTTCAATGTACTTTATGGATTCAAGTCTGGTATTGAGATCTTTAATCCATTTTGATCTGATTTTTGTGCATGGTGTTAGACACAGGTATTTCCTCAAGATAGTTACAGCCATCTACCAAAAGCCCACAGCAAGCATCATTCTAAATGGGGAAAAGTTGAAAGCCTTCCCCTGAGATCAGGGACAAGACAAGGTTGCCCACTCTCACCTCTTTTATTCAATATAGTACTGGAAGTACTTGCCATAGCAGTCAGAGAAGAAAAAGGACATCAAGGGCATCCAGATAGGCAAGGAAGAAGTCACGCTATCATTATTTGCAGATGACATGATATTATACCTAGAGAACCCTAAACTCTCTACCAAAAAACTCCTAGAAACAATAGACGATATAGTATAGTGGCAGGATACAAAATCAACACCCAAAAGTCAGTGGCTTTCCTATATACAAATAACGAAAGAGAAGAAAGGGATATTAAGGAAACTATTCCATTCACATATGTGCCACAAAAAATCAAATACCTAGGAATCAACTTACCCAAGTATGTAAAGGATCTGTACAAAGAAAACTACAGGACACTGCTCCAAGAGATAAAAGAGGACACAAGGAAATGGAAACACATTCCCTGTTCATGGATGGGGAGAATAAACATTTTCAAAATGGTAATACTCCATTTTGAAAATGGAGCTCTGTACAGATTCAATGCAGTCCCTATGAGGATACCCATGACATTTTTCAAAGAAATTGACCAAACGCTCCTGAAATTTGTATGGAACGATAAACCCCAAGGATAGCTAAAGCAATCCTCGGAAAAAGAAGATGGGAGGCATCACCTTTCCCAACTTCAAACTGTACTACAAGGCAGTAGTAATTAAAACAGCATGGTATTGGAATAAAAACAGACCTGTGGACCTATGGAATAGAATTGAGTATCCTGACACCCAACCTCAAACACTTGATTATTTAATCTTTGATAAAGGTGCAATGAGTCTAAAATGGAGTAAGGAAAGCCTCTTCAACAAGTGGTGTTGGGAAAACTGGGCAGCGACATATAAAAAATGTATTTGGACCTGTGTCTAACACGATGCGAATATTTTAAGAACAATTAAACCCCTACATCAATGCTGGATAGTAAAGAAGGGGATCTTTCTCTAAAGAAATATCTCTGCCAACTATATGAAAAAGCAGTCTCTTTCAAAGAATAGCCTCAAGATGCATCCAGTCTTTTTTTTTACCAAAATGAATGTGTTGAGGAAAAAAAGCTGGATCTTCAAGCAGAGATCCTCACATAGCTTGAAATAAAGTTTGAGGAATTAAGCTGCATCTGCTGAGTCCTGCCCTGAGATCATTTTACTGATGGATTAATTTTTATTGAAGCAGCCTGGTTTACCGTAGTGCTAACGTTTATGCTTCTAGCTGCAAAGTCACCTTGACCCTGCCACCGCCACTATTTTATAAACACTCCATCTCTGAACCACTTTTAAGGCTTTCTTTCCACAAATTTCTAGAGTAGCCATTGCAAGTTCCATAAACAAACCACAACCAAATGAAATGGCTCCTCTGCAGGAGTCCAGATTTCCTCCTGATACAGCTATTACTGAGGAAGGAGGCACGACCAAATGAAAAACTGAACCCAAAGCCAAAAGGTGTGAGAAATTGATTACCGATGCAGAAGGAGAAGGGAAAAGAGGACAGACATTACTGGCAGGCTTTTCTCTACAATCGCTCCTCCCACGTCCACTGAATAATGAAAGAGTGATGCAAATCAGAATCATCAGCTTCTTAGCTTCACATCGGGTGCATTCAACTGTACCTCATGTATCAAAAGGGGATGCGCTGACTTTTGCAATATGTATTAGACTTGATTTGATATCTCTGCATTCAATATACATGAGAAGTTTCGGTAAAAGTGTTTGCAATATGTAAGGATAGAGGAGAGGAAATTATAAAATAAAAAACTTATTAAAATCAAGATCTATTTTAAAGGGGTGCGATAATTTATATTAGTAAACGCCTGTGGATAAAATGCACTAAATTTAAGAGATACATAATTATCTGTGTATCTGATGGCATATACTATATCAAATGAAAAATTACATCATGCTGGACAGCTAGTACACCTGGGAAGGTATTTCCTGGCAAGTAGCTGCCTAAACCAATCTCTGGTGAACATAACTGGAACAATCTCAGGTCACCTGAGTATCGCTGACAAGAGTGACCCTGAGCACCACTCCAAAAAGTGTACAATAAGTGGATCAATGTATATGACAGTACCATAATATTTCAACCTTAAACAATTAGGAGTCATTTTAGCATATAATGTGACCCAGTAAGGTTTGCCTCTCACAATCTTCATAATTGAAATGTAAATTACACTATATTTATTCATATAGGTAGTGTGCATTTTAGCTCAAGTTCCTATTTTTATTTTGTTTTCACATGTGTATTTGTGAAAGATACGCCGGCATTAAAAGAGCAATATGTAGAATAAGTATTAATTCCTATTGGTCGCATGACACTGTACCTCTAGTCCTCCTGTTATTTTAGAATAGAAAAGCCAGAGAGTGTGAAAAGGTGAAGTTTTTATTCTCTGTGCTCTGTTTCCTCCAATAGTATATTATTCATTCAGCAAACTATTGAGTACAGAATAGTTATCAAGGAGAAAATGAATTAGTCATCATTTATGTCCCGAGGAAATGTTCAAAATAAAAGATAAAATGAATGCATAAGCAAAAGTTTAAAACACAATATTGGAAGCCACATATTCAAATTTCTATTGAGATACAATGAGAAAAAAATTTTAACTGACACAGCAAAGGAACTTAGATTTTTCACAAATCTTTAAACATTTGAAGCATATCTTAAAGGAACAATAGATATTTCCAAAGAGAAAATACAACTGAGAGAGGATTACTGAAGGGAAGAATAATGCCTTTCAAACTTAAAGGGTCTCCAAGATCTGGAAATGAAGAACATGACTTACAGCTGCATAATAAATGAACTGCTGAATCTTTGCAAACAGTAACGGCAAGCAAAAGCCAAGTCAAACCAAGCCATCCGCTATCACTGATCACTTGGTCACTTCACATTGCTCCTCGTTGCTCTTCTCCATGAGGGGCATAAGTTTCACCATAATCTTGGCCATTTTTTTTCCTCCCCAAGAATCCAGATACTAGAGGAACAATACCTTTCCAAAATACAAATTAATTCCTTTCCATTGCTGGCCTCCAACCCTAGATGGACACATCCGAGATCAGCATCTTTTTCATCTTTTCACCATATTTTCCTCTATGTTTAAGTCTTCAGTCACTCTTTACAAACCTTCAAGTACGCAAGGCCCAGATCTGTCCCTAAGATATTCAGGGTTCAGGCAGTTATTTTTATAAGTGTCTCTATCTATTAAGCAATTTAATTAAACATCCATAGTATACAATATTTGGATTCATCCAAGATACAGTGGTTTATTCATAGAGATTGAGATTAAGGATAGAATTTTTTTTTCATTTATATACTTGTGAGCAAACACCATGCCATACTATTTAAACACAACCTCATAATATCCAGGTAAGGAATTATCTGTGGATTTTTTTTTTTTATTGGGCTTTATTTGTTTTTTTAATTTTCTTTATTTGGTCACACCAGGTGGTGCTCGGGAATCATTCTTCACCCTGCACACAGGTACCACTCTTGGCAGGGTTTGGGGTTCTATACGGGATCCAGATTGGCACACGTTGGGTAATGCTGCAGAGAGGTCTGGTGCCCACCTGCAGCACAGCTGCTGTGTCTGCTCTGTGTCTTTCTTTTAAATGCACTGCTGCTCACAAACATTTATATTTCCCCATCATAATACATACATTGATTTGAAGCTATTTGTGTTAAAATATATGCGTATAGATCATTTTTGCCTCAGCAATCCCTATACTGTTTACTTAATTTAATAGTTTTATCATTACTCATGAGACGTCCATATCAATAACTCTAAGATTGTCTAATGTATTATTTTGCTACCAAAGAATTCAGTTATTTTCTAGATTGGATAGAAAAACTATATACAAATATAATACATATATTATAACTTATATATAGTATATGTATAAGTATTATATGTCCATATTATATATATTATTTTTTTCAAAAAATTCTGAAGCACATTAAAGCTTCTGTTTGCAATTTTATATCATAAAAATAGAATTCTATATACTTAAACCATGCCTTTCCTCATATTGGTTAAAATGTAGTTTGTGAAATCCTGGAAGTTTACAGTAAGTTTCATCCCTGAGTTTTCATATTACCTGTAGCGGAATGATGGTCAAGGACAGTGGCAAGGCAAAAAATAGTCCCATTGAGTCAAGGAATGCCTGCCCCTTGTTAAAGCCAAAATGCTAATACTTAATACTGGCCCAGGGAAGCATGTGCCATCAGTTTGATCAGAAAGAAAAGAGATGCTGTGGAAAGCATGAGCCATCACCATTAATAAATAAATGTCTTTATTTCTCTCAACATTCCTGTTGAGAGAAAGACCTGATTACAGGTGAAAATTGCCTGTGACAGTATTGACCTCTTAGCATTAGAGGACAACCCTGAATATAATGTCCAGGAAATGTTCCACTAAGATTGTTTGCACAATACCAGTTATTGCACACCACAAGAAGGAATGAGAAAACCCTGGGGTAGGTAACTGGCAATGGAAATTAAGATGATGTAATACGATGAAGCGTCTTGTCCTGACAAAGTCAGCTTTGCCGTTCCCAAACTGGTGAAGGGTTCCAGGTTAGTGACAGAACAGCATTCTCTCCCACTTGCCCAAGACTGAGATCTGTACTAAAACATTAACCATACGTGTGTTTCCTTTAAGACTTCTATACCTGTCACCATCTGTTTGTTCTTGATGAGTTCTGTAAACTTCTAGTTTAGCAGCAAGATTGAAGATACACACAGAAAATATTGAAGCAACTGGAGATACAATGTAGAATGATTTTGTGTACAACTTAGCAAAATTCACTCCAATTTATGTATTTTCCTGTGCACATACCAATTTTCCTTATGTCCATTATTACTACCACTATGGTAGCTGTGAAAATTGAACCTGAATGATAGGGTGCCTCGAACAGAAAGCCTAGAATACTGGACAGGGCAATAGATAGCATACTGATCTATAACATTGGTTTATTACCTAGTTCACATATTCATGATGAGATTTAAATATAATATAATAATGTTTCCCATTTGAGTATCTGGAATATCCACTGATTGCCCCATTAAAGTTTGTATTTCTGGGGATAATTCAATGGTGACACATTTGCCTTATATGCCGCAGACCCAAGTTCGATCCTTGCCTCTCACTTGGTCCCTGAGCACATCCAGGAGTAATTCCTGAGTGCAGAGAAGGGAAAAACTCTTCAGCACCAGTAGTAAGGCTCAAAAAGCCCAAAATAAAGTTTGTATTTGTATTATGGATCAATAAACATACATATTTTTATTGTTAAGAAATTTTAAAAAATTACTTCGTTAAGGATTAAATTTTGTGATGAGAAAGTGTCACAAGCAAACAAAATCAAATTATATTTTACTCTTGATATTTAGTGGTAGAAACATGTTTTCTATATACAGTTTATAAAAAAATAACCTTAGCAAACGCCAAGTAAGGGAGGAAATATAAATTATCTTGGCAAGCGGGGTTCAACAAAAAAGTAATACAGCTTGTATAGAAATGCCATTACTAATTATTCATCTAATTTAACAACTTTATATTTATATATACAAATGTTACATTGTCATGGTGAAATCTCAATATATCCATGCTACAAATTAGGACATTATCATTCCATAAATATGATATAATAAATATGCATGTGACATTTGGCAATGGAATATATTCTACCCTTTATTTTATTATATTATACATATAGACATTGAATATAAGGAGTCTCTAAAATAAGGTAGCAATAACTAATGCCAAGCACAGTAATGGAGGGCTCTTTAAAACGAATTGACAAATTGTCACCTGCAGTGGGTGCTAGTGTTATCTCCAAACAGTTTAACACTTATAAAACATATGAAATCATAGTTAGTAAAGCAACAGACAGAGAGTAAGAACAAGTGTGTGTAAAACCTCAAAACATCAGGTATTTATTAACAATGCCAAGGGAAGGATACGTAAAACAAGACCTTTAGTGATTCTAGTATTTACTAAAAAAGGAACCTCTTCTACAATGTTTTAGAAAATAATAAATGACAGTTATTTGTAGATAACTACAAATGTGACTAAGATATATAAAATAATGAAACATTTGGCAGAAAATTCTAGATTAAAAGGGTAAACCACTGTGTATTTTAGGGTGTTCAATTCACTTGCAGTGAGTTAATAATTTATTGTGCTATTTTGTTGTTGCTGTCGGTAACATTGATGTCTTTGTGCTAAATCTTATTTGTGGTACAAGTGATTAAGTTTTAGATTTTGTATTGGATACCTTTTCATCCTAACCACAGTATATTTCTCTTAGCAGTTGTTTATCTCAGGAGGAAGTGAAAGAGGAGAGGAACTGGGATTTTCATGTCCCCAATATCACTGTATCACTGTCTTCCCGTTCATCATCGATTTGCTCGAGCGGGCACCAGCAACATCTCCATATGACTTTCTCATGAAAGTAGAGTCCAAGGGTACCTGCTTGCTCCAGGAACGTAAAGAGCCTCAAACCATTCCATCAGGTCATGGGAATGAGGTCTATAACAGTTACTGGTATTTGGTATATCAAAAACGACACAGGTAGCTTGCCAGGCTCTGCCGTGTGGGTAGCATATTCTTGTAGTCATAAAAATCCAGCATTTATTGATGAATCGCGCAGCTGCTTGCGGCCACACAAGCCAGGCTGTGATAGGCTGGTCTGCTGGGTGGAGTTCTGACGAGGGAGAAGTCCGGATGTGGAAAATGGAGGCCCCTCAAGGAGTGTGAGGTCATCTGGCTGTTTGTGAGGCTCTGCTGGGGTGGAGGGCCAGGGCTAGAACCCACCATCCCTCCTGGGTGCCTCATGAGCAGCTGGGCACAGGGAGAGTCAGTAGCAGCTCTGCCCCATGTCTCTAAGTCCCCCATACACATCTGATAAAATAGAGCACATTAAAGAGAAAAATCTCAATGGAACTATTCTGTTATCACCTTTTCCAATTAGAATCTTGAACTTTATCTGTGTTTATAGCATAATGGACAATGGAACAAGAAAAAACTGAATGATTAAGTGGCATTAATATTTTAATATATTAATATTTAATGATATTTTATCTTAGCAATATATATTAATTGTAGTTTTAAACGCATCGCTTTTGTTTCACCCCTGGCAATTCTGAAGTTCGTATATATGTACTGGCTACATTATATTCTTAGAAGGATCAGTATAAAACTCAAAAGAATGATGTGAAATTTGACGAGACTTTATTAATAGCCAGGTCTTCAGTAAAAAGTGAAGGAAGTGCATGAAAGACTTTTCCTTACCCAAGCAACACATGATGTATTTACCCCTGTGTTATGTACCATAAGTACAAACGGATGAGAATATTTCATGAATAAAAACAAACATTGATTATTGCAATGGTTTTCTACGATGCATGGGTGCTATTTTACTAGTAATAGAACTTTGCTTATTCTATCAAGATTCAGCCAACTTTTCATCAGAATCCAACTATTCTATGTTTTATTCTGTACCACCTTTGACATAACTGTTGCATTTGACATTTGCAATGACAATTATCTATAGATAATTCTTGAATGAATAAGTAGAGTTGTATGCCAATTTATTTTCATCTACAAAAATGGTGGCCAGTTTGATTTAACCTATAGGCCAAATATCACTAAATTTAAGCAAAATGTATTATATGCCTCCAGCAAGGATTCTGTGACAAATATGAGACTCATTTTTATGATTAATTGATATCTAAATCTATAACAAATAACCAACTTGGCAAAAAGACAGCATTTATAGTGCAATACTAAATTATTTACACATAAGCCACACATATAGCAAATAATATGTATTTTCTTAAGTGTATCACTTGTATCACTTCTCTTCCCATTGTTCATGATTTGCTCGAGCAGGCACCAGTAACATCTCCATATGTACTGTTGCAAGCAAGTGTAGCCAAAGGGCATATGTTTGCTCCAGGGAAAGGAAGAACTAGAATTTTATTTTTTCTTATTGTGCCATACCCAGCTATGCTCAAAGGTTACTATAGGCTGTACTCAGGAATTACTCCTGGTGATACTCTGGGGATCATATGAGATATTGGTGATGGAACTCAGTTTAGCTGCATGTGAGACAATCACTGTAGTGGTTATTTCTCTGGTCCTCAATAGTAGAAAGCATTTTTGCTTCTCAAATCAGCCTTGCTCTCAAATGATTTAGACAATAAAGCTTTCACAATGAGTCGTTGTTTTTAAATTATAAGATACAGTCTAGTCACCATTGAAGATTTCTAAGTATTTGATAAGCATTAGATTTGGTCTTTTGTGGTCCTGCATATTATCTTAGTACACAGCTACACTATTAGTGATGATAAGATGATCACACAGGCAAGAAGCATTATCCCTTTACGACAAGGCACATGAAAAGCATTAATTACCAGGAGAATGGCTAAATTCAAGTCAAATTGTTCAAGAAATTTTTGTTTACTTATGCATTTCACACTTTATTGTTGAAATGCTTATTGTCAATCTCAGTGAGTGGAAAACCTATGTCCACACTCTCCCCATTCCATCCCTCCCCCTATTCCCCCTTATCTCTTCCCCTTTTCTCTGCTTTCTTCCATTTTCCTCCTTCTTCCCTATATCTCTCAGACCTTCTCACTGTCCCTTGCTACTTCTCTCCCGCTCATATTAAAAGTTGCATGTAGTCTCTGATTGATTTTATACATTCAGTGCCCTCTTCCTGATTGCATTGACACTGTTATTTTTCATCCTCTCCATTTCAAAAATTTATTAACTATCTTATAGGAGAATGCTGGGTTTCCCAACAAAATTGGAAAGCAGAACAGGGATTCCCCCTTCTTCCCCAGGGGATCAGCAGCCACGGGACAGAGAAAGATGCGAGAATCCAGCAAAATCCCAAAAGGCTTTTACTCACACTGGTTCTGGTACACAATTCCATAATAGGAAATCCCCAAACTTTAGGTTCCTACATGGGCCCTAGCCACGTGTAGATTTAGAATCCTATCCAAGCTGGCTAATATTACGTGCTTATGCCCAACAGGGCAGAGTATGGAGAGAAGAACAGAGGCAGAAAGCACAGGCAGAGAGGGAAGAGGAAGAGAGCTAATACCTTTATGCCTTTCAACCCGGACTGGGCCCACATCAATGGTTCTCACTCAGTACCAATTCTTTCAGGTTTGCTCCCCAAAGGGGCTTATTTAGTCCCATTGAACAGTTAATACTGCCCCAGCCAAATTTGCCTTTGAATTTTCCCTGCATTCCCCTATGCAGAGTGGGGAAGGGCATCTGAGATGAACTGTATCTCAGAATTAATCCAAAAGGCATGTATCAATATCATAGATAGTCTACAATCAGCTATATATTTCTTCAAACTTTCAGAAGATCATTGCCTTTATTTCATAGTTGTGATAGGTATTAGCCTTTAGACTTATTAGAGAGCCATATTTGTCTGCTAGGAGGCAAACAGCATTTATCTCTGACATAATTAAAGCTACATCATATTTAAAAGAGGATCCAACACAGCCAGACAAACTGGTAAGATACTCGGTCCCTCAAGGGTATCCATGAAGAATCAGAGAAAAAAAAAATATATATATATATATTTTGCTTTTTTGGGGTCACACCTGGCAATGCTCAGGGTTACTCCTGGCTCTGTACTCAGGAATTACTCCGGTGGTGCTTAGGGGACCATATGGGATGCCGGGGATCGAACCCGGGCGGCATGGGCCGGCCGCGTGCAAGGCAAATCCCTACCCGCTGGGCTATCACTCCGGCCAAGCTAACATAGAATACATGGTAAGTTTTTCTGTCATATGGACTCACAGATCTAAATGCTTTCCATCCCCTAGCTACAAAATAGGCCAGCATGGGGTAACTCCAAGCAAGATGCAGAGGCTTGGGCAGCACTGTAATCCAATAACACCTCACTTTTCTCACCACTTTTTAAAACTTAAGTTATTCTATCACAACAAGAAAAAACTCATTAAAGTCTTATATAGTTATTTTTTCTTCCACAAATAATATTCAGGTCCTCCTAGTGCATTGAGTTAAATATATTCTCCATTTTGTCTACTCTGTGCCCCAGGTTATCTATCTGATTTTATTATTATAAATGTGTTTATACTACTGTGAATCTGATAGACCCATTACTCCCCCATTAAAGCAAATGTTCTTTACTCACTCTGTAATAAGGTCTTTATTTCCTTTCAAAAAATAGTTTATGCTTTATTTATAATATATAGCATTTTAAAATTTGACCTAGCCTTCATATTTTTCTCAAATTCTAACTTTACTTTGAGTTTTAAAAATTAATTTTTTGGTTGCCCGACTTTTCCATTGAGAACTGCCATACTGTATTTCTTAGTAGCGAAGACCTTTCTCATGTCTAATGTTGTTAGCTTAAATTTCCTAAAGTATGAATGTATGCTAAGTTAACACACAGGTAGCTGCCATTGTACACTATATACGCTCTCTTATGTTGGTTATATTAAAGACTATTTGGCGTCATATTAAATTAGAGTTGCAAAATCACATATAGAGCACTAGAAAATATTTTTAGTACTCAATAGAATATGCCATATTCTGTGGTTTATGACATGGGATCAGCTTTCTTGTTCACAGGGTAAACTCAATTAACAGCATGTAAAACACATGTGTACTTTTCATTTGCCAAATCACATCATATGACCAAAGTCAAATTAAACTAGATCAGTAAGAGAGAAGGCATATTGGCAAATAACCGATATATTAACATCAATAACCATATGTCCTATAGAAATGTAATCCTAATAATGTGGATTAATATTTCCAATAAAGAATAGTACAGACAGACATGAGAGTATTGAGCATAGCTCAATAATTAGTATGGCTAAGAACAGTATCTTATACACAGTTATCTTATACCTGTGTATAAGATAATAGTATCTTATACCTTGTATAAGATAATAGTATCTTAAGTTATAGTTAGTATCTTAACTATAAGTTAATAGTATCTTAACTCTCTTTCTCTCTCTCTCTCTCTCTCTCTCTCTCTCTCCTCTCCTCTCCACTACCTCACTCCCTCCAACCCTCCCTCCTCTGTTCCTTTCCAAAACTCAGTTTTAAGAACATAATGACCTGATTCCCTCCAGGTCACACACTAAAATTCTCTGCGAATTGGCCAGTTATTGCTTAGAAGTGAACTAAGCATATCACAAAAAACACCAAATCCTTTTATCTTCCTTTTTCTTTGCAGAGTTCCAATTCTAGTGCACATTTTAATATAGACTATCTGTGAAATAAACCCACATCCAGCAAGTATTCCTTTCTTAAAACTAAAAGATCTTATATCAGTAATTTATTATTATTAAGGTAGATTATTTTCTTGTAGTCTACTTTTAACATATATTGTATATATAAATTAGATGCATAATTGTTTAGGGGCCATACTGGGTGCTGTTCTTATTGCTGTACCCAGGGGGTGATCCATGATGATACCTGGAGTACCATATGCGCCAAATATTTAACCTCATCTGCTTTATTCTTTCTCTGGTCCCAATCTTCATGAATTCCCTGCAACTCTTCAGGATGAAAAATTAACTTGAAAGTACAATGTTGATGACATCCTTTACTTCTAAGGCACTGTTTGCTTTTAGTAGTGCTCACTCTTTACATAGATTACCACAATTTCTAATACTGCTAGCAGCTAAAGACTCACCTGAGCCAATGGCATAGTTTCAGTTTAAGGAACTGAGAATCAGGAGTCATTGGCATAGTTCTCCTCTGTAGACTGTGATCTAGAGAGTCAAAGGCTAGTAATAATCATCATCTTACATCAGGACTACGAGGCAGGATCACTTTCCTCCAAGAAATGGTTTGCCTTTTTTGTTACGGCTAGAGGACCACTACCACCAAGGGAGGCCACACATTTCTTTTTACTGGTACACTTGTCAATGTTTTCAGAAATCCTCCTGGAGACACCCTGTAGAAAACCAGAGTATCTGACCAAATAGCTGAGACTCTTTGGCTTAGCCAATTTGACACATATAAATAATCCTCATCCCCCTTTAAGACAAAGTTCACAATAGTAACATGTCTTTATCCAAGTGCCAATAGTCACTGTGGATGGAAGGATTATACACTATATTTTATTGCAAAGTCATCATTCTGTCCCAGACTCTAAGAACACAGGGTCAGCATAAAAAGATCCTCTGCAGACTCATAAACGGCTTCAAACCAGTTACCTGCAGGCTCTTCTACCAAGCAACAGTGGATAACAAATATAAAACAAACACTGAAAGAATGTAATTACGGCTAGGAATCGACGTCTCCATCCATTCTAATAACTGCCTATTTTGATTTAGATGTTTGTCATTCCTGTTTCAAATGATTAGCTATTATTAAGTTTAAGATATTAGTATTAAGTAAAATTCAAAGCACCGAGCAATAAGTAATTCCTTTCTGAAGAATAGTGTCTCAGGAACAGAATCATTATTGAAAGCCACACTTTAATATAACTCATCTTCATTCCAGGAAATAGAATTGTAGAATAATGTAACATTAGGAAAAATAATTATGAGCATATATACTTTTCATTTTGTCCTATTTCTGCTTTTTCCTATATTTAACTTTCATATTAACCTAGATAAATTTGATACAGACTCATCTGAAATAAAAGACAAGAAATTATCTAAAAACCCATTAAAATATATTGGCTTGCAGAGGTTTTTAAAAGGGCAAAGTTTAAAGATGTCTAACATTTTGCTAAAAGCACAGAGGTATTCTTTCTTTGGAAAATCTTGGTCTGATTGAATATTTGTCTCATTAAAATGTTCACTTTGCTAAATCTGAACTTTAAAGTGCAATTTATTTTCTACTAGAAAAATAGTTATATTTAATGGTTTAAATTGAAAAAAATTAAAAAATGACTTAAGGGACTTCTTAAATCTTCTTAATACTGATAAAAATAATACATTTTAAAGGTAAAAACTTTGTCACCGGTTACAACAAAAAAATGAATAATTATGGCTTAGAAATACTGTCTAAATAAAATAGTAAATAGCTTCCTTCAAAATTTAATTACTCGGTTGGTCTTTGAGCATGCTTATCACACAAACATAGGAGCTTATGTATTATATCAAATTTGCAAATTTACTTTATATCTTAGCCAAGCATTGCCATGTACATCCGTTGTGAGTCTATTCTGCTTTTCCATTTGGAAAGTTTTCCTTCTTTCTACCTTTTAAATACATAATCCCCTCCACACCATTTCCTTTTGTCTATCTCATGCCCTCTAGAAAGGGAGACTAGAATATGAGTTACAAAGGTGAGCGATTACATTTTTTCTATTTAATCACAAAAACACTAAAATATATTTGGCCTTCTTTTGGAAGAATAGACTAGTGTTGTGAAAGACATTGCGGTGTCATTTTACTGTAAAACTATCTTAAAGTTCTGTTACCTTAACTTTAAACAGAATTTCCAGCTGTCTTCTAAATGTTCTATGAAAATAAATATCACAGACTTAGTATGCCTATTAAAAATACAAAATGGAAAAAAAAGTAATAGCTATTAAGCATTTGAAGTAAAAAAAATACAAAATGGTATGGACACATTTATTTATATTTCTTCCTGTTAAGTCATCAATAGGGTGATCTTTAACTTAAAAACAAACTCTAAAAGACAGAAGAAGAGTGACACAATTTGGCCTCCTCAAATGTTAATGCAACAGTATAAAAAGCTTTTACTACTGCTTTCAAATTTATACTATGCTTATCTTTTCTATAACTTTTGGGTCACAAAGTCTCAAATGTGATTAGATATTAGCAAGGTACAACTAACACTTGAAACAGATCCCAAAATAGTTAGAACTGATATAAAGGGTAATTGTAAAACTTTGAAAGTTCTTGTAGGTGGTAATGCTGATTATGCCCTGTTTGTAATAAGTGTGTAATCAGCATTACAAACCACCATACTACATAATGTCTTATGTCTTATACATAATCTAATGTCTGATTTTATTCAGTAATGCAAATAAATAATGCGAGAAGAGATCAAGTATAACTATTATAATTATGGTTAAAATTATATAGGAAAAATTACTAAGCTATTTGATCATCTAAACAAATGTAACCCAAAACTCATTCACTGAATCGTCAAAGAAAATATATATTTGGATTGTATCTCTCACTTTATTGAATCTATTTTTCAGTATTTTCTCCATTAACTATTTATAAAACTTATTCTTTTTAGAAGAGTGATATTAAATACCATCAATATTGAATTAGAGGATATTTCACAATACAGTGACTGAGAACATTTTGCATGTCACAACATTGGAGATGTTTGCTTGTGGTATCTTTAGGACATAGAAACCACAGATACTGCTAAACATTTTATAATTAAAAAGGGTATCACACACAAACACACACACAGATACACCAATAACTGAGATATTGATAAAAATTTCTTCTCAAGAAATCCTCTTCTCCCTCTCTCTTACTCTCTCTCTCTAACTCTCTCTCTTCCTCTCACTCACTCTCTCTCTCTCATAATGTTTCTGGCAGCTCTTTTAACCTCTGGAACAATACTAATTTCAAGATACACAGTGCCAGTAGAGGAAACACTGGATTTGAAGACCAAATGTAAATACTGGAAATGTTCATTAATATTTCTGATGGAATAGCTACCTAATCAGGATTTAATTATGAAACCTATTTTAGACTTTTTAAGCAAATATAAAATATGGTTGTATTTATCCATGTATCTCGATAAATGATTAATTATTTTAATATAACATATCAAAAACCCCAAGAAATAATAATAAATCATGTTAATGAATCATTTTTATAGAATTGGAGGTGTGACTCTAAATTCAAGTTAGATTTACAATATGATGATTATATAGGTAATATTAAAAATTTCCAAGTACAATGAAAACTTCCAGGGTTATGGATATATTCTAGGACCATTTAGCCAGAAAATAATCTCTTTATGTCTAAAATTTAGAAGATAATTTAGGGTTATGATTATTTGAATTAATGCATACTTATTAAAATGAGTACATCAGTAAATGCAAGAACTGAGAGCACCCACATGACAGGGCCTGGCAAGCTACCTGTGTTATATTCAATATGCCAAAAAAGAGTAACAATAATATAACTCATTCCCATGACCTGAAAGAATGGGTTTGAGGCTCTTCGTGTTCCTGGAGTGAGCAGAGGACTTTGGGCTATACTAGCAAGTGACAATCACAAATGGAAACGTTACTTGTGCCTGCTCCAGCAAATTGATGAACAATGGGAAGACAAGTGATACATGTGATTCACATGAACATATAAGTTAAATATTTCCAACAGTCACAGAATACATACATCTTTGAAGTTTGAAATGCTTTTTAGAATAAACACATTATATATGATGTACAATAAAATCCTGTTCTAGTATGATTCTCAAACATTTTAACATCCCCCAATGATTGAAATATTGTTGATTCTAGTGCCATAGATATACTGCAATGGTAAGGTACGTGTCTTGCTTATGATTACTCCTAGCCCCATTGCTGGTAATGCTTAGAGTTCTTCGGTCACTCTGCGTATGTATATCTGAACTAAAGCAAAGAATAAGCCCTGAGAAAAGCCTCTGTGATACAACCAGAGGGCTTTACAGGTAGTGATAATTACACATTATTAATTATACAATATTACAGGTAGTGATAATTATAATTTTATATCAACAATTTGCTAAAATCACAGAACCTCAATTAATGAGAAATATTTTCTATTTAGCAGGTTAATTTCTTTTACCAATATATCACGGAGGGAAGGAATGATCTCTGAGCAATGTCTTCTCTGAATAGAATCTTTAGAGGTAGTTTTTACCTTCGCTTCCTGGACACCTGAATCTGTATATCAAGCATATTTAAATTACAAGATTACTGAATGAGAGTCAGAAAATCATGGGAAGGGGATATAGTGAAATAGAGAGAGAAAGACAGAGAGGGAGAGAGAAGGAGAGAGAATCGAGGGAAAGCAAGAGAGAGAGAAAGAAAGAGAGAGAGGGAGAGAGATAATCCCAGTTCACAGGAAAACTGGTTTCAGTTCAGTCTTGTGAGAAATCAGGACACCAAATTGCCATAAAATACATATGATTGATGATACTGTAATGATTAAAGTTATATGTTCATGAGGTTAGGTAAGGGGTGTCCAGACAGTTTTAGAAACTTGTTTGAGCATTAATTCTTGGCGTCTGTTTGTGACACTATTTCCAAATGAGATTTGGGTTTAAATCAGTGGCTCGGTGTCTATGAATGACGTCCAATATAGGAAGACATCATTCAATCCATTCAGGGCCTGAAATAACAAAAGACAGAGGAAAGAAGAATAAATTTCCATTCCTCCACATTAGGCTAGGACATATGTTTTGACCTACGACTGTTCGTATTCTTGTTCTTCTTTTAGTTCTTCAAAAAATACCCCAATTCATATGTGGATCTCAGCTTATAAATGATCAATTATGGGGTTTGTAAGCCACCATGTGACAGTAAACAGTAAACAAATCTATTGTAACAAGTATATACATATATATCGATACATATATATATATATATATTTGGTACAACATGAAATAAAAATTATATATACACACATATATATATGTGTGTAGGTATGTATATACACATTCATACAGCCACTTGGTTTGCTCAGTTAGGTAACTAAAACAGGTTATCTAGCAGTTATATAGCTAAAAGCAAGAAAATGGTTTGTCAAAATTTATTATTATATAAACTAATAAATTTTATTAGATCATAAATGCTTTATTATTCTATGAACTGTATATTTTTACTCATAGTCCATTTTCACCTATCATGCACTTTTAAACTAACTCATTTGGTAACATAAAATCTTTCAAGATATTATCCATTGATTCAAATTGCAACTTCTTCCTGACATGACTGTTTTTGTGAGAAGAGAGTTCCAAAATGTTTAATTAAAAAGTTTTACTGTGGAATACTAATGTAAAATTATTAAGGTTTAATATTATGAATTAGAGAAAAAATATGACCATATATGTTCTCGTATTTTGTGATCTTCCAAGAGAAAATATAAAAGGAATACTTCCAAAATTAATTTGACTATAGAGCCCTGTATTATTAAATATCTATCGATATTATGTCAACAACATCAGGGAATGTCTCTTTCTCATTGTCTCTCTTTCTCTCCACCTCCCATATTTTATCTTTTAACTTTATCATCTTTTATCTTTATCATCTTTTATCTTTATGGTACCAAGGATAAACAGTCGGATATCACACTTGCAAAGCAAGTGAGTGTTCTAAATCAGAGCCTAGATTTCCAGGTTAAATCGTCAATGTATTTTTCTTTTTTATTTTTATTTTTTGGTGGATAGGCAATATAAACCCTGTGAAAAGATTTTAAAAAATTACATATGCATTGTTGACACTATTTTCCTTCGCTCTTTTTACAAAAATTCCTGGGCCTGCTCTGATGATATTCAGGTGATATTCAGGAAATGAAAGAGTACTGGAGATGTAGTTTACAACACAAAACTTTGCTATTACTTTCAATTTCACCTCCATTAAACCCTTCCAGTTGGGGCCCAAGCAAGAGCCCAGCAGGGAGGGCACCTGTCTTGCATGCAGCTGCCCCGGGTTCAATCCCCGGCATCCCATATGGTCCCCCACACAGTCCCAGGAGTGATTCCTGAGAGCAGGGCCAGAAGTAAACCTGAGTATCGCTGGGTGTGACCCAAAAAAAGAAAAAAAAATCCTTCTAGTTGGATATGGTAATCTCATTATGGTCCATAAATAATTCAAAACAATAATTAAGTAGAATGATATGTAATAAAACTAAACCCTCTTTATCATATTAGCATATTATCCAATGCTCTTGGAACATCAATACAATACAAAGATTTTGAACAAACTATTTCATAAAGACCTGATGTTTTACCTGTGTATGTCTTAGGCAAAATAAGCATTCTGGGCTTGGTTTTTCTGACTAAAACTGAAAAAGACAAATCAGACTTTCTGCTTATAATGTGGATTTTAATAGTAAATATAAAGAGACTAAAAAGAATTATTATACTGCACATACTTCGTCAATGCTAACAACTATTGATGTTGTTATAGCAGTCACTGATGAAGACATTTCCATTTGTTGGATATTGGAAGCTGTATTTTTATATATTGAAATGTTGTTAATAATTAGAATGGTGCTAATGTCTTACATAGCCAATGTCATGTGTAGCTTTGACTAACTGCACTAATACTAATTACCCTTAAATTACTTCCTGTCTTCTCTAGACATCCTTATGAGTTTAAGATACATTTGACTTCACCAAAGTCTACTTAACTAAAATTGCAGCACTAAAACCACTACTAGTCAAAAACTCAATTTACTTGGGCACTATGAACTATTATTTTTTGTTTATTTACATTGCAGGTTAATTGTATGAACTTTAAGCTAGACATCTCAATGCTTAGCTCAGCTCTGAGTTCACTTGACTGCACAAAGACCTCTCCTTAGCTTCCTTCTTTTATGATTTTACTGATATAAATGGCCTCCTGTGTGACCTATAGAAATAACAGTGAATTTTAAAAAAGAATATTCAAAATTCATTTAAAAGATTAAAGTCCTAGCCCTTGGGCTCTGACCTCATCAGAGCTGACATACTGAAGGCCTTTACTTCCAAATCTTGCAGCCCATATAAGCACCTTTCACTATGACCTTGAGACATAGACATTTTCTTAATGTGCCAATAATAGAAAATGAGCATTAAGGCAGGCTAAAACTTTTAGTATTATGCACATCAAGCAAAAATTTAAATGGTAAATGGATGAAGTAAAAAAAAACTTCTTGATATCCAACTAACAAAGGAGTGAGAATGTAGCTTTTAAATTATATTCTTAATAATTAAAAGAAACACTAAAACCACACTGTTAAAGAATTTAAGCATGAAAAACAAACGAAAAGCAAATACAGTTGAGAAAAGCTAAAGAAAACTTGAAATGATAATAAAGAGCAGAAATACTGGAAGATGTAGCAGAAGCTTGGAAAAGCATTCGCACCACCCGCCTATCCTTCGCTAACTATAAGACCAAGATGACTGCCCTCCGACGCCCTGATGGATCTATCACATCTTCCAGAAAGGCAATGGAGAAGATTATCCAGGACTTCTACTCAAATCTCTTTGATAGCCACATCTACCTGCCCACATACCAAATTCCACAGGATGTATATGTCATTTCCAACTTTCTCCTTTCTGAAATCCATCTTTGTGCCATCTCGTTGGTAAAGAAGGGAACAGCACCAGGCCCAGACAAAGTCCGACCCGAACACCTGAAGAATCTGCGGTCGGTACTCATCAATACACTAGCTCGGCTCTTCACAAGCTACCTGTCCGAATGCAAGGTGACCTCCCAATGGAAAACCAGCAGGACAGTTCTACTGTTCAAGAAGGGAGACATTCATGACATCGGCAACTATCGCCCCATCTGCCTGTTGTCTGTCATCTACAAGCTGTTCAATCGAGTCATCCTGAACAGGATTGGCAGAACACTAGATGCGAGCAAGCAGTTTTCCGGAAAGGATTCAGCCCAATCAACCATATCCACACAGTAACCAAGCTCATCGAGGTTTGTAGGGAGTACAAGATGCTGCTCTGTCTCACGTTCATTGATTTCCAGAAAGCCTTTGATTCTGTGGAGACTGAAGCAGTCATCGAAGCCCTAGCCAAACAGGGTGTTCAAACCCAATACATTAAGATCCTTTGTGAGCTGTATTACGTATTCACCACCAGGATCCCACCATTCTACAAAGAAGCGATTATTGATGTCAAAAGAGGGGTTCGACAGGGTGATACCATTTCACCAAAACTCTTCAGCGCCACCCTCGAGAACATCATGCGACAATTAGAATGGGAAGGAATGGGAGTGAAGATAGATGGTCGGCAACTATACCACCTCTGCTTCGCTGATGACATCGTTCTAATAACACCAAACATTAGCCAAGCGGAAATGTTACTGGCGCCCGCTGGAGCAAATCGATGAATAACGGGATTCAAGTGATCAAGTGATTAGCCAAGCGGCACAAATGCTAGCTGGCCGACCGAGAATGTGGACAGATAGGTCTACAGCTGAATCTAAAGAAAACAATGTTCTTGAAGAATGAACTAGTTCCTGAGGCCCCATTCACTCTCAATGGAACAAACATCTCTGAATGCAGCACTTATGAGTACCGAGGTCTAGAAGTCAACATGATGAACGACCTAAAACCTGAACTGCGCAGGGAGGAAGAGAGCGACATGGAATGCCTTCAAAGGCATCAAAGAAATAGCTAAAAGGACAAAGAACCTCTGGCTCCAGGCACATCTCTTTGACTCCACCTTTCTCCCTGCATTAACATATGCCTCAGAGACCTGGGCCCTATGAAAGCAGGATGAGAATGCTATTCGGGTCTCCCAGAGACTCGAAAGAGCTATGCTTGGGATATCACGCCTCACTCAAGTGAGAGAAGGAATCCGGAGTTCTGACCTCCATCGCTATCCCAGAATCAGGGATGCTGTCTCGTTTGCCAAGGCATCAAAAATCAGATGGGCTGGCCATGTAATGCGATTTGGAGACAACCGCTGGACTAGAGCCGTTACCGACTGGATCCATCGGGATGTCAAAAGATCACGTGGCCACCCACCTACAAGATGGTCAGACTTCCTTGTCAAGACCCTAAAGGAACGCTTTTGAGGCTCTTCTTATTACTGAATCAACCAGATGCCATTGGGCTACATTGGCACGTGATAGGGTCCAATGGAAATGTTACTGGTGCCTGCTCGAGCAAATTGATGAGTAATGGCATTCAAGTGATCCAGTGACCTAAATATTATACATGGCATCACCTCTTATGGAGGCAGACTAGGTGGGGTAGTGGTGGTAGGAACGTCACTGGGGGGGTATCAGTGATCAAAATGTACACTGGTGAAGGGACAGTTGAATGAACATGTGTGACTGAAGTTTAATCATCAACAACTTTTTAAACTGTGTATCTCACATTAATTCAATTATACAACAACAACTTCATGAGAGAGCAGGAATGGCTTGTATGTGTAGTAGTCTGAGATTGTGCATGGCAGGTATATTATTCCATTCTGGCTACCACTGAAAATATAACAGATGACACCTTAGCCAAAAATATATATTTCCGATGAATGCGAAGGCTGGGTGCTTAAGATTCATGTGCCAGCATGTTTGTGTTAACGTGAGAAATTGTCTCCACGTACAGTTACTAACCCTCTCATATTTCTCCAGTGTTTCTATCATTTGAGAAAGTGTGATGAGAGATGGATGATGGAGAGAATGAGACAGAGAAAGCAAGAAAGGGGGAATGTGAAGAAGAAGAAGTGGAAGAAAAACATAAAAGTGTCAATGTGGGGGCGGTAGCGATAGCCCAGCGGGTAGGGCCTGTGCCGATCCCCAGCATCCCATATGGTCCCCCGAGCACCGCCAGGAGTAATTCCTGAGTGCAGAGCCAGGAGTAACCCCTGAGTATCGCTGGGTGTGACCCAAAAAAATTAAAAAAAATGAGTCAATGAGAGTTAGAAGGAGGAGGGTCAAAAAGACTAGTACCCTCTGCGATTTTTCCTACCAAGAAAATGATTCCCTTGACTCAAGGCATGATTCTGATCACCTCACCTAAAGCCAAATACCTAGCACAGGTCCCATTATGAAGGTCATATTAGTGCATTTAGTGCTTCAACATATAAATTTACATGAATAGAATATTGAGTTCACAACATCAAGATTTTCTATTATGGCACTGTAGAAGGGCAAGTTTTTGTTGCAAAACCTCTGATTTTTGTAAGATTTTTAGCAACACAAAAAGATACCAACATCCAAAATACACAGCATTTTTTCCCCTGTTTCCTTCTCCTCCAGCTGTTGCCAATACTTTCTGCATGCTGATATGGCCACTATGGGAGTGACTTGGCAACAAACATAAATCAATCCCTTTTTTTTCCTTCATTCAACTTCCAACTTATTTAATCATATTCTTTCGCTCTCTCTTGCTCACTATTTTGAGAAAACCATAGAAAGCCTTCCTCGATTATGCTGTATTACATAAACAAGCTCTCTGGAAATCTACCATCTCTAGTCTCACCTCCTATCATATTTTTAATCGATTCTGGATTTGTTTATCTGCTTGAAAATCAAGAATTCTCAACATATTTAGTAGCAACTTCTTGTACTATAAATGTTCACAGGCTACTGCCCGGGGTGACCACCATAGCATGCAGTCTCAAAGGAGGCTGGGGAAGCTGGGACTCCGCTTTCCCCAGGCTCAGCTGACCATGGGTCTCCCCAGGAGGACAGTTGGGTTTTGGGAGTGGGCCCACAACCTCTGGCGGGTCCCGGAAGCAGCCAGATGAGACTCGCCCACCACACTAGCCGCCACCTTCACTGTCCAGACGCTGACCATGAGGCGGTCCATCAAACTAGTGAAAACAGTTATGTCCTTTAATATACTGCATTCTATGATGTGTAGGAAAGTTAGACTGGAGGGAGAGATAGAGAGGAGAGAAAAGACATACAGAACCTGCCAAGTAGTTGAGGTGTGGGAGGGGGAGGGAGGGTGGGGACATTGGTGATGGGAGATGGGTTTGGGTGGAGGGATGGGTGTTGGAACACTGTAGAACCAAAACTCTACATGAGCATCTTGCAATTGTATGTCTAAAAGTGGTGTAATAAAAAAAAGAAAAAAAATAAATGTTCATAGGCTGAGGGCCAATCTCTGTAATGCTTGACCAGCCAGCACAGGTGATTTAGCCCTTGAGCCCAGAAAGCCAAACTTCTTGGCCAACTGGTGCGGGAGTCCTATAAGTCTATCTAGTAAGTAGCCAGTTATCGTGAAGTGCCATGGCTCACACATGCCAGCCACATGCTCTAGCATTTTGCACTATCAACAGTCCTGAAACACTCTGTACGTGATGGCAGAGTATGTATTGTGGCATATTAAGTGGTAGTGTTGAAATCAAATGCGAGTTTAGTGACACTTTTCTTCACCCAGTTGTGATAACCAAAAAACGCCAATGTAAGTTCTTCCTAAGCAGCAGAAAAGGGCAGGGTCATATACGTTGGAGAAACACTTAACACTAACAATGCTTTTTTACCTAACCTTTGGTCAAAGATTTTTCATTTTTTTTAATTATTTTAGGCATCATCCACTTGTTCGCAGGACTTACTCTTGGCTTTTAACTCTGGGATCAATCCTGCTGATGCTTGGCAGACCCTACATGGTGTAACATCAAAGCGATGCCAGTGAAGAGCATCGTAAGTGCCTTATGCCATATATCTCTCTGGGCTAAGTTGAAGGATCTTTAAAATGACCACAGTGCTTAAATTCAAACACACTTTTGAAAAATATTGATGGCACATTATGCCAAATTAATGTATAATATTTTCAGATATCATATTGAGAGTTATTTCTGTTTTGTATATATAATTAGAATAAAAGGTCACAGATATAATCAGACCTAATAATAGTCCATTATTAACTACATGACTGGAAGTCTTGTAATGCAGCATTGTCAGATAGCTGAATAAAGATCTGAAATCTTCACAACTTACATGCACAAATACAAATGAATTTTTAGTAGAAGCACAAATAATTAATGTACACATTGATATTCTGAGTAATAACCCAAAGAGTATGCACTTTCATTTACACATTTATTTAATGTGTGAAGAAATTCATATAGCAACTAGACACTACATTTTGAATGTATATAAAGCACGTGGCCTCAATGCAAGATATTTCCCTGATGTGAGGTTCTTTACCAAGACATATATTCACATCAAGAAGAACCTGAGCACAGAGTAAAGCTTTCACATAGTAATTTCTTAACAAATACATACTGAATTATTGAGTAAATTATCCATTTATTTGGGGGGCTCTATGCTGTCGATTAATGAGTGAAGTGTGAAATCCCTTCCTAGGGCATGGCGGAGTCACTCTATCATCAACCAGCTTTTAAAGCCAAGATGATGTATAGCATAAAAATTGGGTCAGAGTGTGATGTAAATAGGTGGTTCCCACACCAAGATACAGACAAGTAGGCCAATAAATGAGCTGGTGCTGAAATTCAATTCCAGGAAAACTTTGTTCATTTGTCCTTGGGGTGAACATAAGAGTATGTATGAGTGAAAGAGTGGCCATAGGCATGTGATCTGTATAGATGGCCTACTTTTCCAGACTTCTGAGCTACACCATTTAATCAAAGCAGCAAGGTTATAAAAACGGTAGCTCTGAAACAGAACCCAATCTTGATTTCAAATGATTTTATGATGTCAGCTCAACAACACGATCATATTGCTTGCCTTGTAAAATGTTGAAGACAGCTTTCAGACTGTTTTTAATTTACTCTCTTGGCCTGAATCCATTCTAGTTCTTGTAACATTCTGTCAGCACTATTTTCCTAGTGAATGTCAATGAGATATTCTACTGTGATTTCTTGTTTTTGAGCCAACACTCCAAGTGAACAACAAAACATGTGCATGTTGACTGATGGAAAAAAAATTAGCATTAGTAATTGTATATTTTTAATTTCTAAAATGCCATAGATAAAAGCCCAAGAACTAGTAGGTAAATAGGTCTATATTGATTTATATATTATCATATGTCATAATATAGTAAGTATGAGATTTGAGCTAATTCTATATCATTTCATAAAATACTTTTAAAGATGAAAATTATGTAGAGCTGTACAAATCATGGTTTGCTCATTACAAATTAGCATTGCAAAATCTCATTTTGCCACTTAAAACCTTTTTATAAGCATTACAAATTTTGAAAGAGGGCCAGAAAATAAAAAAAAAAATATTTAAAAGTCATATTTTTAAAATGATGATCACTTTACATATAATAGTTTTTAATTTAAAGAATGTTCTCTGAAAACTACATAAATTATATATATATATATATATATATCTCTTTTTTCCTCAAATCCATTTTTAATTCTCTAAGCATAAAATACAATTATAGGATCATAAGAATGGATAAAAAATTATTCACAAAGGATTAATTTTAGTATTTTTTATCTCTGGTGACATGCAAATTTAATTCCATTTGCATTCAAACTCAGAGTATGTTTGTTGGGTAAAGTGAGATTTGTACAAAAACAGGCAACTGTTTACCAAAAGTTACCCAGAAAAACTCACCTACACAGAGAGCAAAATTTTTCATAAAGCGTTTGTGCTGTGAAACATACTTTTCTCCTGACCAATGATGCAGAGCTTCCGGTATGACTATATGGGCATGCATATAGGTGACAGTCCTTCGGTTCTGTCATTAACGCCTCACACCTGGCCTCCTGATCTCCAGGTGACTTACTTGAAGTGCTCCTCAGTTAAGAGAATGATCTGACTCTTGCTGATTGGATTACCAGGGAAAAGAAGAGGCAATCTCAGTTCCCTAAAAGAAGTTATTTGTTCTGGTATTTGGATTTGTATTTTTAGAAGTGACTAATAAATCCCGTGTTGAAGCCATCTCTGCCAGGAGGATTAATTGCAGCTATCATGCCCACTAGCTATCAAATACCCCACCTCCTGCCTTCAGAAGACAATGGTGGGCTCACTTGAGTGACACTTCCTCTGTCAGAGCCCCATAAAGTCCCACCTGGACGTGCAGCTGCTGCCAGGCCTTGGCAGTTTGCCGAAAACTCCTCATTTCATGCTCTTGCGTCTTAACTTGCACATGAAGTGTGAGATGGAGTGCTCCGTGTTCAGCAGAATGATGAAAAGCCCTAGCATCTAAAGTAGACATAAATTTAGAACGTTCAAGCTGTTTTGCGGGAAATAGAATGCCTTTCCCCAGCGCCCAGCCCCGAACGCTCCTATCCCAAATGCTCAGGACGCTGAAAATATGGGTTCAAACGTTGACACCAACTCATTGAAGGGGCACAACCCGATCAGATGTAAGGCCACTGGGGAGTGAGAGACGCTCTATGGGGAGCTCTTCCCTGCAATCTTGCCCCTGCAGCAAGATTAATGGGTTTGATGACAAGGTATTGGCCCTGAGTCCGGTGGGGATGTGGCGGAACAGAGCTCTCAGTGCCCTATTATTATTTCACATCCAGATGGCTGAATTTTCAATATTTGCCTCCTAATATGGGAGAGAGAGACAGAGACAGAGACTGAGACAGAGACTGAGACAGAGAGAGACAGAGACCCAGAGAGAGAAGCCCCGTTGCTATCATTCTGGCCTCTCAAATGACATGGTAGTTAACAAATTTAAAATTATAATTCTTCTACAAACACACACCTGGAAGAATTACAACTATGACAGTGATTTTTCTAATTTTTCAGAGCTTGAACCTTGTGTCAATTCTCTGTCATTCTGTTTCCGTTGAATTGAGCAATGTTATTGCTGAGAATTAACTTTTATTTATCCCATTAGCCTACAGTCATTTAAAAGAGGTTTGCTGTGGTTTTCAAAGAATATGTTGCAAGTTTTGAAAGAAATGAGAGCTTAAACAATGAATACAATGCTATGATGAACAACAATTTTTTAGAACATAGATATAATTTATAAAGTTTATCAGTGTCACAACCACAAGAATTATTTTCCCTCCTTCAGATCAAAATAAGACAGATAATCGAGCCAGCAAGTAGCTCAGTTGTTAATCAAATGCACATCCAGTAAATGGGCTGGGGCCAGAGTGTTACCCATGGTGTATCATCAAGGCCCATCATCTCCACCAGTCTGAGCATCAAAGCATTCTTCAGCCTGAGCATTCAGCCACACACACCCCAGCTGACTGATATCACTGACAGTGACATACAGATATTCAATTATTTTCAAATGTAGAGTTATCACATCTGTCAATAATTTTATATATTTGTATAACAACTGAAATATGTACTATAGTTTCCTATAGAGTGGTATTAGAAATTGAGGCCAGAAAGATAAGAATTAAAGCAATTGCCTTGTACACAGTTCACCCCAGTTTGACCCCAGCACTATATAATCTCCTGATCACAAGCCAAGGCTAAGTCCTTATCACTGAGTAAGATCACTAGATACAAAATATATGAAGTGTAAATGCCTTATAGATGAAACTGATTTCCACCATTATTTCTACAAAGTTATTTTAGAGTATATTAATTCAAGTCACAGAATGTTTTAGTTATTTATAATCAGCAAGAGAGCACCTCTATGTAGCTCTAATTAATGATGGGTATTTATTTTAAGTAAATATCTTTTGCTCTGTAGATTTTTTCTAAATGAAACTTTCCTAAGAATAGCATTTTGACTTAATTATGGAGACAGTTCATGTTTATCATCTTTTGGCTACAGTGGGTATTAGAAAAATGGAATTAACATTAATGTGATTTTTTTCCCCTTCTCATGAGGTGCTAGAGCAATGAAGCATTATGAGGCATGGCAAAAATTCTAAAAATAGTAAGACTTGTCAATAGAAACTAGGACATTGAACTCAATTGCTTAAGTTAATGATGCCTAAGACACAAATTACACTCTGCAAAAGTAGATGCAGAATCACAGATGCTTGACTCTAGTACGAGGTTAACCCATCTTGATGATCTTTGACAGTAGCATTTCTTCATCTGGAAAGTCCCCATGGTGTCTTCTCTAAATAAATGCATCATTTTACTCAAAATTTATTTAATAAGGTCAGAGAATACTCTGGGTTTCTGCAATTCCTTAATTAAGGAAAAAAGAGCAACAGAAAACCTATCAGGGGAATTTCATTCATCCTCAAACTCTGTATCTAATTTTCTGAGAGACTCAAGACCAATAACAAACTTTTTTAGTTATCATTTATTAAGTGACAAATAGGGTCAAAAATATCAACATTATCTATAAAAAAGATTAAGAATGAATCAAACACATATAAATCATGTAAGTTACAAACCAATTTCTTAGTGTTTCTCTCTGAAAAATAAAAGAACGAAAATGTCCACCCCACCCTGGATACCAAAGCTGGGATAGAATAAGCTCTAGACATGTACCCTGTGCATTTTTATGTTATGTATCAACATCAAGATAAAATGTCTTCAGTTAACTAATGTATTTTTCTTTAATGAAATATGAGAATTAACAAGAAAGCATGGCGGACTGGTTTGTCAAATTGAGGCTAGGCGAAGTTTACAATGTCCCAGTAAATGATTACATATTGATAGCTAGTTTAGGATATTTGGCATTTAAAAATAGTTCTGCATGCCAGTAATATCATACAACATTCTTCATCAGGAAATCACAAGACACCTGAGAGAGTGTACAGAGTAGAGGATGCTTAACTTGCATGTGGCTGACCAAGGTTTGATCCACTCCACCACATACATTTCCTCCACCAGTGCCAAGAGTGATCCCTGAGAGTACAGCCTGGAGTAAGCACAACTCACTACTAGTGTCTGACTGACAAATCAGGAAACAAAAAAAGAAAGAAAAAGATGATCCCTTGCATTAATGTCCACTGAGGAAAAATAACATGAAATAAGTGATGTTTTATGTGTATGTGTGTGTGTTTTAGTGATTCTCATCTTTACATATGAGAATCAATTTAAAGTTTGTCATAAATTCATGCCTGAGAAGCACTGTTCTCATTTTTGAAACCTACGGTGTATAAAAAGAAAACAGAAGAGGGCAAGAGCCGGTCTCTGCTCGCCATTCTACTCTAAACGAGCTCTGCCATGCTCAAGCTGACTAATGGATTGGAACTCGAGGTTCTCTGTCTGAAACAATGAGACTGAATTTCATAAATTTCAATATCAGCTTTAAGTCCTATGACAGTACAAATCGTTGTTCCTAAGATGGTTTCTCTATTCCTCAATGCCTATAACTGTAATATATTTTACTCTCCATTTGCCATTAAAAGGACACTTTAGCAGTTTTTTTGCTTTGTTTTGTTTTTTCATGCTCAGCTCTTGGCAACTCTAAAATACTTGAATGTTCCAGGGATAGACCAGAATATATATAAATTTTTGTTTGAAAATGAATTGGTTGAGACACTGCCCTGTTTTTTTTAAATTATATTTAAAATAATTATACATAAAAATATAATTTAAATATACCTGTGGAAAGGTAGGTCTACAGCTGAATCTGAAGAAAACTATGTTCATGAGAAATGAACTAGTTCCAGAGGCCCCATTCACTCTCAATGGAACAAACATCTCTGAATGCACCAGTTATGTGTACCTAGGTCAAGAAGTCAACATGATAAACGACCTAAAACCTGAGCTGCGCAGGAGGAAGAGAGCGACATGGAATGCCTTCAAAGGCATCGAAGAAATAGCTAAAAGGACAAAGAACCTCTGGCTCTGGGCACATCTCTTCGACTCCACCGTTCTCCCTGCATTAACATACGCCTCAGAGACCTGGGCCCTACGAAAGCAGGATGAGAATGCTATTCGGGTCTCCCAGAGAGGCATCGAAAGAGCTATGCTTGGAATATCACGCCTCACTCAAGTGAGTGAAGGAAACCGGAGTTCTGACCTCCGTCGCTATTCCAGAATCAGGGACACTGTCTCGTTTGCCAAGGCATCGAAAATCAGATGGGCTGGACATGTAATGCGATTTGGAGACAACCACTGGACTAGAGCGGTTACCGATTGGATCCAACGGGATGTCAAAAGATCACGTGGCCGCCCACCTACAAGATGGTCAGACTTCCTTGTTAAGACCCTGAAGGAACGGTTTGAGGCTCTTCATATTCCTGAACCAACCAGATGCCATTGGGCTACATTGGCACGTGATAGGGTCCAATGGAAATGTTACTGGTGCCCGCTCGAGCAAATCGATGAATAACGGGATTCAAGTGATCAAGTGATCAAGTGATATTTGTTTATATATATGCATATATATACAAATATTCAGAAGAAACAAAAAATCTATCTCAAAAGATATATACAGGAACAATATCACTTCAGCATTTTATTCAAAGCCAAGATATAGAGACAACATAATGACTCAAAGAGAATCAAATGATTTTTCATCAATAATAAGAAATAAAAATCTATCATTTTCTACAAATGAATACATTTGGCAGGCATTGCAGAAAATGGAACAAATCAGAAATGGGTAAAATGGTGATGATTTCAGTTATATATTTAATGCTGGAAAACAAACTTCTTTAGCAGATAACATTGATTGCTGGTGAGGAAATATCTAGAACGGAAAGGAGGTATTGTTCCAATTGTACAAATCTTCAATGACAAATAATTCACTGTCTCTCCGTTCATTTTCGATTTGCTCGAGCGGGCACCAGTAGCATCTCAATATGACCTATCTCATGCAAGTAGAGCCCAAGGGAACCTGCTTGCTCCAGGAACATAAAGAACCTCAAACCGTTCCATCAGGTCATGGGAATGAGGTCTATAATTGTTACTGGTATCTTGCATATCAAATATGACACGAGTAGCTTGCCAGGCTCTGATGGACAAATAGTTATTGGGTGTTTCTTGCACAGCATACTTATATAGATGCCAATGGTGAGGGTAGAAGAGACATTGCTGTGGGTAGGGTGATTGTTCTGCTTGCCAGACCCAGGTTGGATTCCTGATGGCCCCCATGGTCTGCTACATATGGTCAGGAGTTATCCTTGAGATCAGAGCCACAGCACTGCTGGTTGTAGCCCTAGATCATATATAATTATATTTTAAATAGATGTATATATTATATTTAAAAGGAAACTTATTTTAAATATTTATACCACATGTGACAAATTGCAGTTATTTCTTTTTTTTTGCTTTTTTGGGTCACACCCAGAAATGCTCAGGGGGTTACTCCTGGCTTTGTTCAGAAATTATTCCTGGCGGTACTCATGGAACCATATGGGATGTCAGGGTTCGAACTCACGTCTGTCACATGCAAGGAAACACCATACCCACTGTGCTATCGCTCCAGCCCCAAATTGCAACTATGTAATAATGTGTGTGTGTATATATATATATATATATATATATATATATACATTCATATATGTGTGTGTATATATACACATATATAAACGTACATATACATATACACGTGTATATATATACATGTTGAGAGAATGAGAGGTTAACTAAATCTAACTTGATCATTATCATATAATGCAATATAAACACATTATATCATTATTCTTTATTCACAATCAATGGCATATTGTACCTTAGCAAATTAATGGAAGATCAAGACAGAGTTTTCTCATGTCATTTAAAAATAATTTAAAACAGCAGAATGTGAAATTTGTAAAAATTGTCAAACTCAAGAAAAAATTCCATTTAAATCAGCCATTTTTGTATTAGTTGAACATGGAAGGATGCATGTTTTATGGACTTCTTTTTCCTTAATTGCTTGGAACGTTCTTCTTTAGATCATCTCCTACTGTTCTCAGATGCCTCCTACTGATGTGAAGCAGTATGAATTACACAAAATGTACCAATTGAGATTTCTGTTGCATGCAGTCTTATGAAAATTAAACAGCGGCTAATGGCATGGAATAACTGATAAACATAGACATGTTCCATATTACTTGTCTCTTGTCACTTGTCTTCCTGTTGTTCATCAATTTGCTCAAGTGACATCTCCATACATACATCTTCCATATGTAGTGAAATGTAAGTGGGATAAAACAGAAATGAACTTTCTCACTCTATTAAAAAAAGGTCTTTTTCTATAAGCTACAGATCTGTTACATTCACTGCAAGGATAGAAACAGTAACAAGAATATTAGCATTTGGTTTTATGCCTCCTTTAATTACAAGCATAAGTTCATTAAAATTGTATGAAAAAGGAACTCCACCCACTGTTGGTGGGACCGTTCCTTAGTTCAACCCCTATAGAAAAATGTGTGTAAGATTCTTAGAGAAAAAAAAGAGCTATCATAGGACATATGTGCATATGTGCACACCACCATTTATTACAGCATTCAGCACAATAGTGAAGACATGAAACAAACCTAGATGCCAACAGATGAATAATTAACAAAAGTATGTTTTATATACATAATGGAATATTATGCAGCTACAAAGAAGGATGAAAGCACACAATTTGTTGTAACTTGGATGAAACTGGAGATGAACATGTTAATGAAGGGAACCAGAAGAAGTAGAACTGACACCCAATGAATTTATTTATCCATGGTATATAGAAGATTATCAAGAGCAGGAACACATGGTTGCAAAGTCGAGATACCCAGATTGTCCTTGAGTATTTGCTATAGAAAAAAAAAGCCAAGAAAGAAAACACATCAATAGGGTTGATAGTAAGAATAGATACACCAGAAGTGACAGGCATGGGGTCAGGTGCCTCGAGAGATGTGAAGTAAAGGCATAAACATACGTGGAATAAATATAAAACATATAAATATGTGGAATAAATATAAAAATAAATAAAATTGAGACCTACACTCAATAACTAGATTTGAAAATGTGCCAGCCTAGGCAACTGACCAGCCTAGGAGAATGACCAGCCTAGGAGAATGGCCAGCTAGGAGAATGGCCAGCTAGGAGAATGAGCAGCCTAGGCGACTGAGCAGCCTAGGATAATGACCAGCATGGAGAATGACCAGCCTGGGTGGCTGACCAGCCTAAGTGACTGACCAGTCTAGGAGAATGGCCAGTCTAGGAGAATGGCCAGCTAGGAGAATGATCAGTGTGGGACACTGGGAGAAGCTGGGGAACTGCTGGAGGCAAGTGGACACTGGGGCTGTGTTTGATAGTGGACATTGAAGTCCTGGGACTCTACTATGAATAACTTTGTAAACCATGGAGACTGGATACTAAATTAAACAGAAAAACCCTAAAAGTCTCTTCAACTCCCCACATCACCCCACTACCACCAAATACACACATTTTTACACCATCACAATCATCAGAACCTGCCCACACTGGACGTCCTTAACATAGAAAATGCCTAGCTCTACAACTGACCGTGAAAAGAACACTAGGCCACTGAACTGTCCAGCTAGAATAATCTGGGGTGAAAACTCTTGGGTTTTCTTGGAATGGGTGTGAAGAATCCCTTTTCTGCCAGAAGACCCAGCAGTCTCCACCCAAACCTGATATCTTCTGGCATAGAAAATGCCAACTTTATAACTGAAACTCATCAACCGAACAAGCAACCAACTTCTCCCAGCTCCAAAACTCCTGGAACATGGCAGATGGAACACACAACACCTCTGATTTCATGGCACTTCCTGCAGTCCAGTAGGACCATATAAAATTTGATGAGAAAATTGCGTAGGTTATCACAAAGCCCAATGAGACAAAAGAATAACAAAGGAGGCTCAACTAGCACCAACCAGATCAATAAATTCTAAGACATGCCTTAAGCAACACCAGGGAGATACAAACATTGTCACAAACTGATTTTTACTGATCTATTTTTTTATAATTCCATTAGCTATTTTGTTGTGACAAGGAAATTTGTTTGTGCCTTCTATGGTGGTATGTTTGGGGAGAGGGTACAAAACCGTGGACATCGATGGAGGGAACTGGCACTGGATGTCACTGGTGCTGTAACACCAAATGTCTGTAACGACCATTTTATGCTCAACTTTGCAAATCATAGTGGTATAAAAAATCCTTAGCAAAATTTAAAGAATAAATACATGGTAGAATACAGATCCTAAAATGCCTCTTTTTTATTCCACAAGTCATCTGTATGATAAGAGGAGTACATGTATCTCATTATGATTGTCTTTGTAAAAATCAGAGGAAGCTAACAGCGAACTGTGTTTTAGTCATAAGCGACACCAATTCTTTACCAGTCTATACACACACCAAAACACACATACACAAGGCAACATGATTTTTCAGTTACTTGCTTTAAAGAATGATTTTGTCATATTTTATAAAAATGTGCTTCTGACTACCACTGAAACAAATATTGGTGCAGGAGAGGGAGAAGATATTTCTAATCCAGAAGTAATTAGGTCATTGTTCTAAGACACTTAGAAGAGGCTAGATTAAATAATTTTATAAAAGGCATCTCTGGTGTTTGTGCAATATCTATCAATACTGATAGAGTGGCAGAGTCACTCTGCCATAAAAAATGTTCTTGGGAATTCTGAATATGTAGACAAAAAATTCACTGCAGCCGCATTTAAATCAGTTAGAACTATCTTTAGCTCCAGCAATGGCAGGTCATGCTTTAGCCATTGCAAGCCATGAAATTGTTTCAAAATCTGTGACAAGAATTAATACAGCAACCGACATGTAGGGCATTGCAGACACAGATAAAACTGCTATAGTCTATATCCTAGATGATTCAGAATACACTTGGGAAGCAAGAATAGCAGGATCATAACAAACTCTATACTAAGATGGAAAGAATGGCACCAGCATCTATAATTTTATAGTCATAGAACACATACTTCATACTATTTGTTAGGCTTTCACAAAAACTGAGGTAATTTCTGTAGATACCTTCTGAGTAGGCTTTAAAGATACTCTATAGTATACCACCTTTGTAATTTAAATTGACGCACAAATACTATACAAAGTATTTGTGCATCATGATTTGAGTAATCATGCTCATTTATCTCAATTATGTAACATGTATAAACTTAGATATAATAGCTAAAGGAACTATAAAATTATCAGTAATACTAAGGAAATGTGTATTATTGAGAAAATATAGATAATATGTGTTACATTATCAACCAGATGCCATTGGGCTACATTGGCACGTGATAGGGTTCAATAGAAATGTTACTGGCCCTCGCTCGAGCAAATCGATGAATAACGGGATTCAAGTGATCAAGTGATCAAATGATGTGTTACATTAGCTCTATGAATACACAAAATATGTTAGATTTGTCCAAAGACTTCCTTTTACTATAACTTTAAAAGAAACATACATATTAATGAGTAAATTGATGAAAGAATACTAATAGTGAGTAAAAATAAAAGCCTTGTGATAAATTTCTATTTTCAAACCTTTTTGTGAATGTGGTTCCAAAGATAAACAAATAAGTCATTAAAATGTCATATATGTGTTTATGGGCCGGAGTGATAGCCCAGTGGGTAGGGCGTTTGCCTTGCACTCGGCCGGTCTGTGCTGGCCTGGGATCGATCCCCTGCATCCCATATGGTCCCCTGAGCACCGGCAGGAGTAATTCCTGAGTGCAGAGCCAGGAGTAACCCCTGAGCCGTCGCTGAGTGTGACCCAAAAAAGAAAAATAAATAAATAAATAAATAGATAAATAAATAAATAAAATGTAATATGTGTGTTTATTTTAAATAATGTTAAATAATTTTAATTATGAAATATCGCAAATCTCTGACTACATGCCATAAAATAATAGTTCTTTAAATTTAAGTTAGTACTATAGTGAATTTTGCTATGAATTATAGAGCAGATTCAATTAGGCGTCATTATGGTAATAGGACATCACAATTTAGTAATACGCATAACTTCTAGATAATCAAAAAAGATGAAAAGAGAAAATTTTATTCTAGAAAAAAAAGAGATCTAAGATCCATAGATGTGCACTTATTGAATAAAGTATTGAAATACTATTGTGTTTTTGCATTGTATCACAGAAAAATATTTTCCAGGGCTCCAATTATAATCTTAACATTTACATATTTTACAGTATTAGAATAGTTAAGCCTGTTTATCTAATTCCATTCTGAATCAAATAGGAGAAGTTAATCTGTTTAGTATATCATCTAATATGTGTGTGTGGGTGTATAATTCAGAATGATAAAATACATAAGGAGACAACTTATTTTAAATAATGGTTCACTTGAAATGATGGATGCACATATGTGTGCTGTTTTGGTAAACATATAATGCCAAAGAGATAGATACTAATGTTCATTGTACAGTTCCTCTAATAGTCAAGTTAAAATAGTCAAGGAGTGAAATGATAGGAGAATCAGTCTCAATTAAAGGTATCCATGAAAATGCTCTTGGGCTTGAAGTGGTGATCCAGGCCCCTCTCCTCATCCCCCACCTCCAATGACCCTGTGGGTGTTGACTACAGTCTTGCAGATGTCGTCTACAACTGGCCAGGTACCAGGACTGACCAGTAACGCCGAGAGAATGACAAGAAGCACCGCTGCTGCGGGTCCTGCCTGCGGAGAGCTGCCCAGCAGCAAAGAGAGGGGAAACCGGTTATTTCCATGGTCATTTGCTCTGGTCATTGGAGGTGGGGGACCTCCATTGGAGGTCATTGGAGGTCACTGGAGGTCCCCCACCTCCAATGACCTAATAATGGGTATGACTACAAACTGTGCAGATGCCATTCACATCTGGCAATGAACAGGAGCTGATAGTAACTCTGGGAAGAAAGATCAGAGACACAACTACCACAGCTTCTTCCTGTGACCCCACAACATGCTAGCAAAACCACCCAGATGAGCATCAAGTCTATGCCAAGATCTTTCCCTTATATGTGTTGCAATTATCAATGTGATTACAGCCAGCTATGAGAGCTGGGGTGAGGATAGGGAATGGGTGGGGGCCGTAGCATTTGGTAGTGTAGGGGTGCACTGGTGGTGGGACTGGTTTTGAACAATGAATATTTGTGGCAACTGTACTGCAAAGAAATATGTAAATCACAGTGCCTAAATAATAGTAATTATAATAATAGTAATAGAATCATGAAAAACTAAAATAAAATGCTCTTGTAAACACATAGTCCATTATTTACTGGATATATATACATATATATATATATATATTACACACATGTTTATTTAATGCATGAGTCATAGTTTATAATATTGTGTCACTATCCCTATCAATCATCTATTTGCTAGAGTGGGCAGCAGTAATATCTCCATGTGTCCTGTCTCATGCTAGTAGAACCAAAAGGCATCCGCTTGCTCCAGGGACATAAAGAGCCTCAAGCCATTATATTAGGTCATGGGAATGTCCTAATATAATTGTTACTGGTATTTGGCATATCAAATACGACATGGGCAGTTTGCCAGGCTTGTCGTGCGGGTGGCATACTGTTGTAGTCACCTCTAAATAAAGAATTTATTGATTTTTTTTTTGCTTTTTGGGTCACACCCGGCAATGCTCAGGGGTTTCTCCTGGCTTTGTACTCAGGATTTACTCATGGCGGTGCTCGGGGGACCATATGGGATGCCAGGGATTGAACCCTGGCCTGCACAGGCCAGCCGCGAGCAAGGCAAATGCCCTACCCGCTGGGCTATCGCCCGCCCCAAAGCATTTATTGATGAACCAGCGGCTGCACAAGACAGACAATGATAGTCTGTCTGCTGGGTGGAGTTGTGACGAAAGGGATGTCCGGATGTGGAAAATGGCGAGCCCCATGGAGTAGGGGAGGATGCTCTGGCTTGTTGTGAGGCTCTGCTGGGGTGGCAGGCCAGGGCTAGAACCTGCCATGCCTCCCGGGCACCTCAGGAGCAGCTGAGCACAGGGAGAGCAAGTAGCAGCTCTGCCCCATGTCTGAGAGTCTCGGGTTCCGCATACCTGGGCCGGATTGAGAAAAACCTGCTGCAGGGGTGGCTGTCGATGATCTGGGCTGTGATAGTCTGGTCTGCTGAGTGGAGTTGTGTGATATACATAATATTGTGTGATATACATAAACATAAATACATCTCTCTTGAGAGTTATTCACCTTTCTCAATGATTGGCATGTACTCAGGATTCTGAGAGTACAAATGAATTAATTAGATGTCAACTAATGTTCTCAATAAATAATAAATTCACTTTAAAGAGTACACTGTCAGATATATTTTTCTTTTATCTTCTAAACTTTACCTTCATAATTTTAACAAATAACACTTTTTAAAATTTATGTAGCATTCCTCTACTGAAATAAAAATTAAGAGCATGACAAGATAAGTAATTATATTAATGATTTATATAGAATTTAAGATAAAAATGTTTGTGCAATAAATTAATGCATACTTTTGTTCAATGTATTTTGACAGTGATTTTATTAACATTTTTATAGTTTACTCCATATTTTTATAACTGGCTTAATGAACTGAGGGAATTCATAAAATAAAGATCGAAGGAATAAAATGCACAAGTAGCCTGCAAGATTGAATGACGTGTTAATTGAAAATAAATCCCTTGAGCACCATTTTCTCCCCAGAAACCTCCCTCTCACATACACCTATATTATTAACTTTACATTGAGAACTTTTATAGACACATAACTACATTGGACCCAAAGGATTGAAATAATTTATTTTGATACTGCTGTGAATTTGCATAATTAATTTAATCTTAAAATTGAAATCCTTTGAGTCTTTGTAATAAGTATTATGCCCCTTAATGAATCTGACTGATAAAAAAAGGAAATTTGATGGCTTCATTTATTATTTATCTCTTAACCTACCAGTCAAGAAGTCACCATAATATATTAAAGACAATATAAACATATGTGTCAGTAAACAAAAGTTGTGCTGCTATACATGTCTTTGGTAACACAGGAGTGACCATTTCATTTTGTGCTTCATTCACAATTTGTTCATTTTATAAATGAAAGTTTGTGGATATATTAACACATATTCCTCTCCTTTTATCTTAGTGCTATATTTTTTTCTACCTCATATGAGTTAAATATTCATAGTAGGCTAGAGAAACGGTACCACAGGCAGGGCATTTGCCTTGTTGACAGGCGACAAGGGATCAATCCAAGACATTCCTTGTGGTGTTCAAAGCACTGCCAGAAGTCATTCCTGAGTCCAGAGCCAGGAGTAAACCCTTAAACACCTAAGAGTTGTGACCCCCAAAATGGCAAAAAAGAGAAATATCCATAGTATATTTCTCTGTAATGAAATTACAAGGTTGCTTGCTCTCTCTCTTTCTCCCTTCCTTCCTTCCTTCCTTCCCTCCCTCCCTCCCTCCCTCCCTCCCTCCTTCCTTCCTTCCTTCCTTCCTTCCTTCCTTCCTTCCTTCCTTCCTTCCTTCCTTCCTTCCTTCCTTCCTTCCTTCTTTCCTTCCTTCCTTCCTTCCTTTTTTCCTTCCTTCCTTCCTTTTTTTTCTTTTTCTTACTCTCTTTTTCTTAGACCCCTAGAGAACTAGAGAGACCATAAGGAAGTAAGATACAGTCTTGTACCCACTGGCAACAACCCTGGTTCAAGTCTCCATCACTACATTGGAAGTGTAGTCAAAATCCTTAGACACACAACACACAGAGTGGAGTACCTTGGAAACCATGCATTTAGATTCATCAATTCTAGTATACTGCTCTGTAAGAGGATATTGATTATGAGAAAGTTTATGCACTATATGGAAATAGGGATATGTAGACCTTTTACAGCTTTTTTATTAGCCTAAAGTACATCTAAAACAATATATTTATAACTAAAATGAATGTATTGGTTACTTGTATTTAATAACTTAATTATTGACACTAAGATGAATATTTATTTTAGAGTTTAAGTTTACTGCACAGTAAAAAATTGGACTGGATGCAACACAAGTTATTAAGTATATTTTGAGGAAAAATGCTTACCATATTAGGCTAATCAATTTTGTAATTATATCTGCTAACATAGTGTGAGTTAATATTTTTACTGACATCATTTATATGCCTATACATATTCTTATTGTATCTTTTACATTACTATGCTGAGACAGGAATCATTCACCATCTAGAATAAAAACAGAAATCAAACAAAGACTTTTCTGACTACTTAAAAGGATTCAATACTTAGTAGTGATCTAGTTATTATCATTTCAAGGGCACTTAAACATAATGATTGGTTACCATAAATAAAATTTAAACTTTCACATGTAGAGTATATTCTACACAAATTTACCTTGGAACACATATCTAATATCTAATATGGGTGACTGATCATAACGTGGCATCATACTTCCGAATTAGCAGATTCCAAATATTCCCCACAGTCAATCTGCTCAACTCACACTGCTACCTTGCTTCCAGGTCACCTCGTTTGATGTTATCTACTGTTCTTCCCTTAGCTCTCTCACCCTCTTCCTTTCAACAACAGTAAAACCTATGATTGAAATGAATATAAATTCATGATTAATATATTGTTTTACAAATTACAAAATAAAATTTAAAAAATCACAAAAGCCATGTTTTCATCAAAAAGAAAAGAGAGATGAGTCGGTACAAAATATCCACATTGATTTTTGCCCCTTTTGCTTCTTCACATTAAATCTCCACATAAACCAACCACACCATGAAAACTGGAGTCTTCCTCTGGGAAATAAAATGCCATATCTTTTAAAAATCCTCAGAATGAATGGCGTGTGAGAAGAATATATAACCTTTTGTTTTTCCAGAAGAACAAAAATATAGAAACGTATATATTACACCATCATGTTCCTTAAAATTACTTTTAAGAAACATGGACCTTCAATATCAAATAAGCTTGAGTTTCTATTTACTCATGCCTATTTTTTTAATTATGGCCTTCTTTATACTATAGACATTACAGTCAATATGCATTTGCTCACATCTCATCTCAGCACACATCTCAAATCAGTATCTCAACTTAGTATTTCTTTAAATGTTTACTTTATTCATTCAAACTTTCATTTAAGTATTTATAATTTTAATAATTCACATATTTAAGATAATTTCATAAGTTACACATTATGCCACATATACTAGAGAATAGATATATTAGTATTTATTGAAAGAATACAAAATATCACAAGAGTATAAACAAAAGTAAGATGAGGAAAACTGTTTTACAAAATCTGAAGAAAATGCAAAGGAAAATTCACATATATATTAGATGTATGATTTGTATAAATCATATCAAATTACGCTCTTATTCTTAAAGAGGCCATACTGAAACTATTATTTCAATGACCAGCACTGGATTATCTTAATATTTCCTGGTTATGGAAAACAATTTATGTGGAATGAACATGTGTGGAGAGGCAAGAGTCATGCTATCTAGCAATCATGGTTGATTCAAAATTTTAATTGATGACTGAACTTTATATGGTTGTTTTTAATATGGTTTCTAGTTCTGGGTATCTAAATTATTCTTACTGGTGTTTAGATAAAGTGCTATTACAGAGAACAGTGATGGTCTAGCAGAGTATTTCTCTCAGCTTGTAGAACAGGTAGATTTCTTCTGTACTTCTACTTTCCTTTGTTCCTGGAACCTTAACCTTAGAAAATACATAACTTAAATTAATTTCCTATGTATTTGAAATAAAAATTTTCCAGTCTTGAATTTGTTTAAATAGCTTAGGTAGTATGTTAACAATAGTGGGTAAACTTATAGCATTGGTATACAGAATCACTGAACACCTCCACTAAAACAACACAAAATGATGGCCTCAAGCAGTGCTTTGCCTACCTCTGGTCCTATTTTCTTTCCCAATTTTGATTCATGCTCTGATATTTATTAATGGCTTTTGTAATTCAAGACCATTGGCATGTCACTGTTTCATATCATCTAAACTTTGCTTCATCTCTCTGCTTTCCAAAGATGACTGAGATAATTGAGTATTAGATTCTTCAATATTATTTACCTTCTCATTTAGTTTACTTAACATAACACAAAAAAAAGTCTACCTTAAGGACCAGGATGTTATCTCCAAAAATACTATTAATACCTGAGAAAGACTATCTCCTAATTTCTTGGGAACAACAGGAAACTAATCTTAAGACAGACAATTAGGAAACAGAAAGGACCTCACCTCCCTTTAGTAACATGAATTATTTTCCAATTACACACTTCAGTGTTTCAGTTACCCTGTCTTTGGGGGAATTTGAGTCTAATATTGCTTACCCATTGCAACCAATTTAAATGAAATCTTTTCATATTTGTTTAGGCCAAATTTTTGACAATATATTACTTATATAGATACATGATTATTTAAATACAAATATTTTACCACATTCTATGAGAAAAATGACTGAATTGAAGTCAGCAAACAAACTTTCTTTACTCTAAAGTGTTATTAAAAATTAATAAAATAAAACATGATACCATTGTTCAGGGCTCCAGCAGGTGATGGTTTTGAGAAGTCAGAATGGCATGTCTTTTGGAGTATTTCCCTAAAGGATCTTGAAATAGAAATAATGTGTGCTGATGACCAAACCTAAACAAAGCATTTATACATCTGTAGAATATAATGAAGTAAAATTATATTGAAAGTAATAACATGAACTTACAGAGTCTGGATGATTCCAAAAAGGAAAATGAGCTTTGTAAATGAGATAATTTGCAGTGAATCTAAAAATGTCACCGTGAATAAAAGAGTAGACTAACGGCCACCAGCTATAGGGTGAGACAAGTAGAAAGATAAAAGTTAAAGAACTGTCAAGGCCTATATACTTTCTATTATATGATGATTAAGTTTTGGATATTCAGCATGGGAATTATTATTTGATGTTATTAAACACTTAAAACTTGGAAATATAGTAGACATTTTGTATTTAGTAGCAATTCACACACATAAAGTAGCTGTATGAGATTACATATATAAAATTATGTTGACTATAGGAATTATTCAAGTATCTGGGATTATTCAAGTATCTACATGCATTTATTTCCATATGTGTGCATTCTTCACTTGATCACTTGACATCCCATTATTCATCGATTTGCTTGAGTGGGAGCCAGTAACATTTCCATTTGACCCTATCACGTGCCAGTGGAACCCAGTCACATCTGCTTGCTTCAGGAATATGAAGAGCCTCAAACTGTTTGTTCAGTTTGAACGAACAGTTTTGTTTCTTTTTTTTTTTTTGCCTTTTTGGGTCACACCCGGCAATGCTCAGAGCTACTCCTGGCTCTGCACTCAGGAATTACTCCTGGCGGTGCTTGGGGGACCATATGGGATGCCTGGGATCAAACCCAGGCCAGCAGAGGCCGGCCGTGTGCAAGGCAAATGCCCTACCGCTGGGCTATCACTCCGCCCCTGAGCGAACAGTTTGAACGAACTGAATGAATGAACAGTTTGTGCATAGCTTAAAAGCACATGACTTATATTTCAAAAAATCTTGGTAAATACCAACATAATTTTGAATTGAAAATAGAAGTGCCAGAAAAGTTGGGAAAGTTGCTCACAAGAAGAATGTAAACCGAAACTCCTCCCTTCTCATCTTTCCTCTTAAGAATTCCACATTTCCTTAGACTAAATGAAAAGATGAGGCTGGTCAGAAAGAGTTCAAACTGTGAGTGTGCATGCTGTGAGTGTGGGAGACCCTTCCTGACACTCGCAATCCAGAGAGGAGTCCTATATTAGTGAACAACCCCTGAACACCATAGTGCATTGCCTACAGCAAACAAGCACAGACAAGGCATTTAAACTATGGGCAAAGGAAGATACCTACTGTGCGTTAAGTCATTTTCTTCTAGCATTTTAGGAGGAGAAGCACAGCTAAATTCAGCCCTTAGTCTGCCAAATACAAACTAAAATTATCAGGGGAAATCCAGACCCATTATTATTTGTAATTCTTCACTTTTATTAATTACAATGTTACCAGATTATTCATGAACAATTTTCAAAGGTACATATTCCAACACCAGTTTCTTTTTCTAGTCCACATTCCCCACCAATGTCCTCAATTTCCTCATTTTTTTGTTTTTGCTTTTTGGGTCACACCCGGCAATGCTCAGGGGTTACTCCTGGCTCTTTGCTCAGGAATTACTCCTGGCGGTGCTCGGGGACCATATGGGATCGAACCCAGGCCAGCATAGGTCAGCTGCGTGCAAGCCAAATGCCCTACCCGCTGGGCTATCGCTCCGGTCCCAATTTCCTCATTTTTAACCATGAGAGAAACCACTACTAAATTAACTGAGTGTTACAAGAGAAACACATAATGTAGGAACTTAAATATAATACTAATAAGATGAGGATAAAAAATAGTTCTTCTAAGGGATGATCATTTTAGAAAACCAAAGAGAAGTTAAAAAATCTCATTAATATACTTAGAGGAATTTTAAAATTATGTATGCAATTAAAATGTCAGAGGTTTTAGAAGAAGAAAGGGTAAGTCTAGGGAATTTTCTTCGTTATTTGACAAAAATCACACTGCAAACCATTTTTTTTATTGAAGCTGGAAGGGGCAAATGTGACTTGGATAGGCTTTATTTAGTATTTAGAAAGTTAATAACAATCATGATATAACCGGTTAAGTTCAGTGCATAAAGAGATGGTTCCCTCTTTTCCTCCAATGTTCATTCATTCCTATCCTCTTTTTCATCTCATTTCTCTCCTTTCGTTCTACCTTACTCTTCAATTTCTCTCTTTTCTGAATCCATCATTACACTATTTCTGAATCTTCTTAAAATTACCAGATTGTTATCCTTGACAAAGAGACAATAAAAAAAGACAATTGAGTGTGTCAACATCTGTTAAAAACAGAGTATACCTCTAGGAAGTGAAACCAGAGGCATATTAGTGTTTTCTTAAACGAGAGACTTGGAGAGCCCCCTTCTTCCCATTATTTCCTATCACCCCCTTTCAGATCCCCTAAACCAATGAAATCCTAAAGGTCTGATTCCTGAGCATGAGCCAACAATATTTTGTTCTAACAAAAACAAACAGATTATGTTTCCTCTTGATAGTGTATTTGAAAGGAGAGTCCATTATCCCATAAAACAACTTATAGGTCAAAGGAACTGATGGGCTAGCGCTATCAGACATCCACCAAAGTAGAAGTTAAATGAAAGACATAGTAGCACAAAAGCAAACATTCTTACTTTCTTGTATTTTGTTGCTAGAACATATACCTAGAAAACCTCATCAGACTAGACATAGTTTCCCCTGAAAGCTTTCTAATCCTTTTGGAATAATGCCATTTACCCAAAACAAAGTAAGAAAAACTGAAATTAATGAAGGAGTGTTTGATGACAAGACTTTTTTGTTGTTTGTATAATCCTAAGTGAATGCAAGTCTGTGTTTTTTCTAAGCAATTATGCAAATTATAATAGTGTGAAACCTATAATAGTTGTTAGTACATTCACAAGAAATCCTCAAAGATAAGTTGGGGTAGCATGTACCATTGGTATCTTATTACACATCTTGGTGATTTTTTTTCTCATCAAGTATTATTGACTTTAAGTTAAAAAGAACTTTGATGTTATGTATCAAATTAGCTATTGTATCTTCATGTATTGCATTTTGAATTGTATACTTCTTAATTTCTTTTCATCCATAATCAAACAGATGTTTTTCCTGACATTGTTTTCTGAGAGAAAGCCTTCTAGTCGTTTACTTTGTGTTGCCTAGATACCATGGGACTTAGAAAAACAACTAAGGAATTACTAGTTAATAGTTATGTGCTTACTGGTTACAGTTAGTGAAAAATGGTTCATTTTCTGATAATTGAAATAAAAGATATTTTTAAGCAAACTGATGAATCTGCCTTTCAATTTACCTATTTTCTTTTTTTAAGTGCACTATATAGCAAAGTCTGCTCCCTTTCCATGATATAGCTAAGGAGATGTTGAAACAAAAACAGACCAGCAAAATCAGATTGAAAATTCAACATGATATAAGAGGCACATGAGACTAAAAATCAATTTCTCAAAAAAAAATCTTAAAATTAGAAGACTCAGGAAAAGAAAACAATGTGCAGCAAAGATCAAGCTCTGGCTTCTTTTCCCTAAAAGACATATAGTTTATTTATATCATCATGTTTTAGGACATTTCTGATGACACCTTGGATTTTCTAAAAGCCTGAATGAACATTGCTTCCTTTAGTCTTAAAGAGCCAAGCAAATTGTCTGCCGTCCAGAGCACAATGCTATTCTTGCATACTCTAGGTCCTCTGCCTATCACACAGAAGGTGAAGCTGTTTGATATTCAGCTGCAGTGAGACACACAAGACGGTGGCACCACATTTTTGCTGTTCGTCACATCTCAAATCACTCCTCTCTTGCATTTCAAACTGAGGAAAGGAATTTTGTTTTTTTATTTACTTGTTTACTTCCAATTCTTTGGCAGTTTAGTTTTAAAAAGTAAAAAGGTTGGAGGCAATGTCCTTTTGTCAACATGTCTGTAACTTTGCTGAGGCTTCAAATGACTTCAGTATGAGCTGTCATCTGTAGTGACATTCAGCATTCAAAAAGCATGAAGAAATGTCCAAATTAGGCTATGTTATTAGATTTTTTAGATATCCTAGACACAGACCCTCAGTTAGGAAAAGGCATTCTTCCTACACATGAATAGAAACAATCCCTATTTTCAAGTATCCCAATGCTTTTATTTTAATTTAAATAGCAATCACATTCATTATAATTGAATTTGAAACATGTACTTTAAATATAAATGAGTCACTGTAAAATATATTTACAACAAACTAATTCTGATTAAAAGCTCAGCTAGATCTCTAAAAGGACCACCTGAAATATTATTTACCCTCAGAAAATTGGAAGTATTTATACAAACTATTTGCTAGTTATGTGGGAGTTTCACATTTTAAATTAGAGTTCAAAGAATGTGACCATCCTCTAAAATATACAGGCAAAAATCTACTTTCAATTATGAGTAAAGCAAGCTGTATTTAAAAGATGAGAGTAGCTTTTTCTTTTTTGTCAAAGGAAGATAAAGTCAAGAGGAAACTAAATGGATTACAGAATACAGTACCTCTAAATCACATAGAGAACACAAAATTTCACATTTGCAGTTTGTTGAGAATCACATCTGTGCAGCTCTTCTAAGGTAAGAGTGAAGTGATTCATTCTTTAATCATACATGCACTAATAGAAATGATCAATATTTTATATACACATATATTACCCTTAGACGATTAGAAACTTAAATTATTAATAATATTTTATAGAAACAAGGAAATAACATTTTAGATTCATATTGTAAGATGTAATCTAGAGTATAATAAAGCATTTTCACTGTTGCTAAAAAGGCTTATAATTAAATGTGCAAAGTGAAACTACATGAATAAAATTAAAAGTAAAGCTTAATTTGTGGCCAGACAGATAATACAGCAGGTGGGTGTTTACCTTTGCACTCAGCCAAGCCAGTTTTATTAGCTGTAACCCATTTGGTAGCTGGAGCACAGCTAGGATTAATTCCTAAAGTTAGAGCCAAGAGATAGCCTTAAGTATCACCAGATATGGCCCTAAAAAAAAACAAACAAACGAACAAACAAATGAACAAAAAAAAGGAAGTTCACTTTAATAAAATAGCTATGAAAGGAAGAAATAAAGTACTTATGACATGGCCAGCCATTCCTAATAACCAATGAATAGATATGAAGAAGAAAAAAATTCTCTATCAGCAAAGAATTTTTTTTTTACTTTCTGGATATCAGGAACTAAAGCAATTGGTATCTTCCCTTAAGATAATAGTGGTCAGAGTGAAAAAAGAATAAAGAGATCAAAGAGGAAAATGTTTCTTTGTTCTCTATAGCTGAATTATGAGTCAGTAGCACTCCTTTATTTCTTTTATAAAAAAATCAAAGAGCAATGGGAAAATGCAAGATAAATATTATTAATAAACCTGATTAATAAACCTTATTAATAAACCTGATCACCGAGGAAAGAGATAAAGTACAAGACACAGAAGATGTTTTATTTTTATTCCAAAGGCTGTGAATAAAACTCAGAAATGGAATAATAATCTCAGAGACTTAAAATTTAAATTTTAATATGAAGCCAGAAAAATTAAGACTTAGAAACTTCCCAGATGAGTGTTGAAGAAAGAGTTGTGAAGGCGTCAAAGCGAGATGTTAGTGAGCTGCTAGAGTAGAAAGTCCATATTTCAGAACAATTCAAAACTGAATAAGGCAAAACTAGAATAAGAAAAGTCAGTAAACTACGATTTATTTTTGAATTCTTGGAGAATGCTTTAATTGTTCTAAAAAAGATGTTTAATGTTACCACAAGCACCCTTAATATTAAAATATGAATCAGGTATAATTATTTATATTATAAAAATTAAAAGTATCACTTGTATCACTTGTCTTCCGTTGTTCATCGAATTGCTCAAGGGGTCACCAGTAACATCTCCATACGTCCTCTCACATGCTAGTGTAGCCCAAGGGCAACTGCTCCTTCCAGGAACATGGAAGAGCCTCAAACCATTCCTTCAGGTCATGAAAATGAGGTTTATAATTGTTACTGGGTTTTGGCATATCAAATACGCCACGGGTAGCTTGCCAGGCTCTGCCAAGGACAGCAAAAATATAAAGAAAATTATAGGAACAAAATTCAGATCGGAAAAAAACAATCATCTTTCAACAAGGAATGTTGAAACTTTAAAGTTGATAAATCAAAACATATAGATTCACGAACTAGAGACAGCTTGCCAATGATCAGATTCATATAAATATAAAAAGTGAAATTGTCATGGCCAGTTTGTGTTAATAGAATAAGAGATGAGTCGATAAAATTCACAAATAGATTTTATCCATAAAACCTGACTGTTCTGAATGCTAATACATAATTATAGGTGCATGGATATTTTCAAAAGTTATAAAAATAATTGCGACTTAAAGCAGTTAAAATTGTCTTTGAGAATAAACTCTCTATAGCATTGTCATGAAGGAACTTCTTTTAATTATAATTTAATTATAATAAATCAATTCTTTTGTACCGGTGTATTAAAATTATTTTAGCAATGTGTTCTATTACCACATTTAAATTCTAAGTTTTCCTTTATTTTCATTGTTTTCCAAAACTTATTTTTGCTCTGAAAAGGCAAAAGTAATGCAAGATAAAGAAGTCCTTTTTCCAGATAATGTTGTGTCAAAACCTTGTTCAGGTGTTTTGCCCATGCGGACTCACTCAAGCGTAACAAGTCTCTGATTTCTCACATCAGAGCTGAGAATAGACAAGGCAAAGTTCGACAAGTAATAGTGAAAAGTGAACCCCAGAGTTTAGTGGATTTTATAGTATCATGCTTTTCTTCAAAATATTTGTTGATTTCTGAAGCGAATATTCTTTGTTGTTTTAGATGTATATTAAAATACTCATTTCCTAATATAAAATTAGTAGCAGTAATATGTAAAAATAGAATGGATGGCATGTATATATATATATATAGATAGATATATACCTATATATGTTTATGTGTGTGTATATGTATATATATATATACATAGATATATACACACATACACACACATAAACATATATAAGACCCTAAATGGTATATATATATATATATATATCCCAATTAGGATCTGGTTCACTCTAACATTTTTCAAGCTTTCTGCTAATTTGGTTTTCCTTTTTTTTTTGGCCACAGTTGAGTGGGTGCTCAGGGGCTCTGTGCTAGGAACTTGCACCCAAAAGTGCTGTGAAGAAAATCAGGTGGTACAAAGAACTGAACTCAATGTCATGCAACTTTAAGTCTAGTCATTAACCTTTCACATTTTACTTCCCTGCCGCCAGAGTGAGTCAGTGTACTCTCAGCTATGCCTTGGTTCCAACCTTAGCTAAGCATACATGGAAAATTGAAGAAGGAAGTACAGTGTGATTGTTTAGGCAGGCTATATTCAAGGGAAGAATGGGAAACTGTTGTTCCTGTTGCCGTATTATTTTTGTCGGCATTGTATTAATTCAATATGGCTAATTAACATAGAGAAACATGTTAATTATGTTATGTAATTAACATAGAAAACATAGGATCTTTTTTTTCCACCTGAGCTTTTAAAATTTAGTGACAATCTAGGTGCATATTATCTGATGTCAAATGAACTGGGAAAAGTGCTCCACACTACTGACAGGCTTGAAGGCAATGGGAAAGCTTGCTGAATAATATGACGACATAGATAAGCATCCCACATTTCCCATAGTGTTACATTCCATTTTCTTTTTATGAACACTTTTTAGGGGGCTTTTGTCTTCAGCATTGGATCATGTGTTCATACGTGTTTAAGAATGCTTTATAAAGAAGAAATTGCTGCTTATTCCTCCCAAGTCCTCTTGATTTTAGACACAAGCTGCCAATGTCATAATAAAGAACAAGGGGCTGATGAGCCTGTAAAACAGCTCAACCTCGTGGTCAGTAAACTCCCAGATCCAAACTGAATGTCTAGAAACTTGGAACGCTATAGCATACGTGCTGGACAGGTGACACACAATTATGTCCAATCCCCCAGTAAAGTCTGTGTAATAAAACCATTTCCCGAAGATGCCTCAATTGGCATCATTATCTCTGAGTTTCTCCTTGTCCATGCCCTGTCGCATTCACTTTCAACTACTGTTCCAAAAGGTGAAAGAGGCGCTATTTAGTAAGTCACAGTTAACCTGAGAGTTCAATCTGAAAATCCTACAACTAGCAATCCTATCTCAGAAGATTTTCAAAGCGGTGTTGTTTGCTCTGTATAAGTCTGATTGACATGGACAGCTATTCCTTGTCAGGGTTCACTCCCCAACATCAGGGAAGAAGACAACAGATTGCATTTAATTGGCACCTTCTGATTGTCTTAGATCTTTTCAGATCCAGATTATCATTTAGGATAATTTGAAATGCATGTTACTTCCCAAAGCCGAGAAAAGTATTTTCTCAATTGGAGTTTAACAGAAAGATATACATTTTATCCTAATATATATAGTATGAAAACCACATTGAATTGGTATAAATAAGAATCCTTTGTTCCCTTTTTCAAAAAATCTTTATTTCATAATTGCAGACATAAGAATCCCTTATAAACAGTTAGAGAGCACATTATATTTCACAGGATTTGGTTTACTCATTAATAGGCATCTGATGTCCAGTAATGTTTTTGTGTGTATATAAACACCATGCACTGTAATTAAGATATTTCTTAATCTTCATTCTGAAAAACACATTTTGGTCATTGGCAAGTCCACTTTATACTTTACTTAAGGTGTATAATGAGTCTCCATTCTTCAACCAAGAGAAACTAAAACTTCTTCACTTCCTCAGTGTTTACAACTATACAATTTGTTATAAAATCTATTTTAATGTTATTTATTAAAGTTGTACTAATGTTAAATGATAGCTTAATGTGAAGGATTATGCTTCTAACTAGAACATCAAAAAATGAATGCATCGTGCTCCAGATTCTAATGATACTGAGTTCAACATAAATCCTTTCAGAATTTATGACACTTAATAGTCACACTAATGGGAGTTCACTGTCAGGATGAGTAAATAAATACATTAAAATTGTGTCATTTGGGCCTTAGTTTTATATTACTTTCCCTCTTGAAATATATATTGGTTTATTTGAGATTCAGACTATCAATTCCATCACTACCTAGAAGTCGGATTACAGTCCTGAGCATTTCGGGTTTAACACTGGGCTGTCCTTTTTCCTCCTGCAGGGAGCATAGGTTAATTGATCTGTACTCCTTCCAGTGCTCCTGGAGAACCACCCTATCACACCAGGGCATGCCCAATCCTCTGTGTATAGCTTTAACCTCTCCATGAGTCTTTCTTAACCTACCTGTCTGTTATATTATCTGCTAATCAGACAAAGTAACTGACCAAGATCAACTTCTGATGATTTTGGATTCTGTATATGTAAGTAAAATATTGTTTTCCCTCTTTCCTTTATGTCCTTTGCATATTTCTATGTTACAGCAATTTCCTTTTCTGCATAGACACGGGAAGACATTTAACACTATGCTTTTGTAATATAGGAGTTAATTAACTCTAAAATATTTACTTGGGCATCATCATATGTACCTGACTTAGACCTCAGTTACTGTCAGTATGATTTCATTTCCACCCCAAAAGTAGGGTTCCATCAAGGGACTTGGATAGATCCAGGGCAAGCCATGAGTAACTTCTCTGGCCTTGACATGGAACAGGCTAAGTTCCATAAGAATTGTAATAAGATAAGAGCAGAGTCATGGACAAACTCTGATGAGACCATTAAGGAAGCTTCCAAGTAAGGACCCTATTGGGGTTAGGAAAAGCTAATGTCCCCAGGAAAAACCACTATTTGCCATGAGGCCAGAGAGATCATGTTAATCTTGTCCACAGTAGATAGAAATCTGTCCCTTACTTCATTTATATGAAATGACTAGAAATATTATAAAGAGTAAATGTAATATGATTGTTTGTATGGAATGACAGTAAAGGAAAGGAGAAAGCAATATGTTGTTAGATGGAATCCCATCTAGGGCAGATCTCCTAGAAGGAATATAAAGTGTGGTAGCCCCTAGATGGAATTCTACCTTGGGGTGGGTCCTCTAGAAGATTGTGCCCTGAGGAAGGCACTTTACATCTGTTCACTGGAACCACTTACCTGTCCCTCCCTACCCCAACCCTTCCTGATGGGTCTGCTACTAGCAGACTTCTCCTGGACTAAATGGCCACTGACTGCCAACAAGCCTGTGGCCCATTATTTTGCCCATTATTTTGCGGGGACTCTGGGATGGTCATCAGGCCAAATACACCAGGCGACACTGCCCAGACCCATTTTATGTGGGACCTTGCCAAACCCCAATACCTAGGTACATGGAAAAATTCATGATTTTCTAAAATCATGTTTGTACATCAAGTGCTATGCAGACTAATCATGAAAACAAAATGCAAATTTAATTCTGGCTTGGACTTCTGTCCTTAGACATCAGCTAGGCATATTTCAATTATTTGTAACAAATAAAAACAATTTCCTTCATGCTGACATGGCAGTTACTTTTGTGTTCTAAGTAGCAATGTCTCTACACCCAAATTTTATGACTTTCAAAGTAAATAGGACACAGAAGTGTTATGCTGTTTGAAAGACAAGTCTTTTTACCACAGTAGAAGATAAATACTGAGTAAAATTGGGTCTGGTAAAATTAGAAAATAAATAATTTAATTTACTACTTTCGCTATTGTATCTCTCCAAGGAATGAATGAAAACAAATGGCATTAAGTGCATATATTTTATGCGTATAGTACCATTTAGTCCCATATAAAGCAAAGACCTATTAAGTTCTGCCATTCTCAATAAACAAAATTACAGTGCTGGAATAAGCAATAAAACATTATTTTTGCATTTAATACTAAACTTACTAGTGGAAAGATACTTTTCTCTTCAAATATATATTTGACAGAAATGTGTGCATTAAGCAATGGAAAGACCACCACATTACTTAAATACAGCAACAATCAAAGTAATGCTTTTTTTCCCTTCACAAAAACATTTGGTAGGGCCAGATGATTTTTCCTCCGATTCTTTTTCTTTAATTCCCGGCCCTGGTGATGAGGAATGCCCACCCATTCCCCATAACCACCTACAAGAACAAGGCTTCAATCCTTAAATGAACTCATTTTCAAACTGTGTAAAAAGAGTTTGATATAAGATTTTCAGAAAACTCAGGCGAACATCAATGTCATTCTTATATTGAGAGCTAGGGGAAAAGATGCTATTTTAATTTTGATAGTCAGAGGTCTAAACAATAGCATTTCCTTTTATCATCCAATTGCCAAATAAACTCTTACCTCATTTATTCATGAAGAATAAAGATAGATTAAAGAAATAGTACCGTATTTTTTATTGAGAATTCAATTAAAAGGAACTTTTAGACAAACCCAGGAACAGATTTACAAGCTCTTCTCATTCATCCCTCACACACAGCAGGTGAAACAACTGCTTTACAACCCAGCCTGTCTTCAGCCATCAATCTGTTTTGTTTTACCCTCAAGAGATTCCAGCTAGCTTTAAGAACTGAAATGCTTGGTACTTAAAAAAATATACTGAGTAATAGAATAAAATTTTAATTTTCATTTTACCTCCCTACGACATGCCCTATCCAGGATGCACAGAAAGTCATTTTTGCTGATATTTGAAATTTTTTACAATTTGCAGTGGTAAGATTGAAATTCATATTAGAAGGATGCACCTTTCCTGAAAGAGCCATCAGAATCATTTTATCACATACTTAGACATGAATAACTATTCAACATGCAAATGGTGAAATAATTATTCAAAAGAGAAAGAAAATAAGAAATGATAACCAAGTAATTTTTGACAGGCATGGATTATCTCTTAATTCCTAAGAAAACACAGTCACATTTAAAAACTGAAATCTTGAGGATAGGGAGATCGGTACAACAGGTAAGGTGCTTGTTTTGCACATGGGTAACCTGCTTCCTTCTCAGGCACCCGCTAATGCCCCCTCAGCCCTGCAGGAGTGATTCCTGAATGCTGAGCCACAAGAAAGTCTTGAAAACCTCTATGAAGGGACCCAGAAAATCAAAAATAAAACATTTAAATTCAAAACCAAAATCTTGTCTGAACTTTTCAGCTCCATTTTTCATGGTAAAGTATAAACTCATTCGAATAGAAATTTAGCATTATATAACACCATTGATATAATGTTTATTTTATTTTTAAAAAATGTTCATGTTTATTCTTAAGATCTTTGATGAACAAAGTGTCCTGTAAGCTTCTTAAATCTGCAAACGGTTCTCATCTCCCAGAGATGCACATGAATGCATTATGCTGAGCCGCTTAGATCAGTATTTGTTGTAGGAAACAGTTTGCCCCTCTAATGAGAGGCTTCTGAAAACTATAACACATAGAACAATTTTCTTTTCTGGTTTTGGCTTTTTACTGACACAAACACAAAGGCAGCTTCAATAAATGGGGTGGAGTACCCACTAGTGGAAATCGCACATTTTAAAAGAAATCACCTTCTTTACACAAGGAAGGGGCCGAGCCTTGCCCCACCCTCCATCCCTCACCTCCAGTTGGCCTTGGCTGTGTGCTGACCTCCCCCAATTCCCTCACAGTGGGAGTGACAGGCTGGGCCTAGGAAGTCCCTTGCTGTGGTTTGGGGGGCTTTGGTCCTCGCTAAGCTCCTCTTTCTCCCCTGTTCTGTCACCCCAGCCGTGTAAGCACAATTGGGGCCAAGTGTACACAGCTGCTTTTCAGCTCCCAGCCTGCGGGGCTGTGGGGGATGGTGGGGGTGTGGGAATGTGCATCTACAATGAGCCTGCCCCTGTTTCGCTCTCCGCACCCATGCCCTAGAGAAATGACTTCCCCAGAGCGAGAAGACAGAGCCAGGCGCAGAAGGTCAGGGGTAGCCACCCCAACCCCGACTGGCACAAGCGCAGATTTTTGTCGTTGCTGTGCGCCTTGGATGCGCAGAATCGGGGGTGGGGGGGTGGGGGGGTGGAGTGGGGGGTTGGAGAAGAACTGCTGTAAAGATCTGGGCCCCTACAGACACAGCACACGTGTTCCACTGCTAATCGCTTGTATCACTTGTGTTCCCGTTCAAGTTGTTCATTGATTTGCTCCAGCGGGCACCAGTAACATCTCCATACTTCCTGTCACAAGCAAGTGTAACCCAAGGGCATCTGCCTGCTCCAGGAACAGGAAGAGCCTCAAACCATCCTTCAGGTCATGGGAATGAGGTCCGTAATTGTTACTGGTTTTGGCATATCAAATAAACACGGGTAGCTTGCCAGGCTCTGCCGTAGGTGGTAGACTCTCAGTAGAAGGTTCTGGACCCACAGCTGCACTGCTTGGCCCCTCGAGGAAGCAACTGATGGAGCCCTGGAGGGCTGTCACTAAGGCTCCAAGAAAAAAAGTCCAGAGAACTCAGTGGAGGGGGACTGGGGCTTCGCCCGGGGCTGCCAGACCCTGCCCTTTGTGACACAGGCAACCTGGGTTAAAAGTGGCAGAAAGCCCTAGGCAGAAGGAGCCTCTAAAATCAAACTTCCCTTCAGAAGGAACAGCTTCTCCCCTGAAGGGTTGCCCTGAACGGCAGAGAATAACGCCCATTCTCCTGCTGGTGCCAAAGGCCTCTTTACGGGGACTCCTGTGAAGCATTTGGTAAAAACGCAATAAACTCGAGCTTTGATCTTTCTCTTGGTTTCCAGGTTTCCTCAAATTAGAATTAGGGAGAAACTTGGAGATCACGTTCCCAGAGAGAACTTCTCATTGTGAGAAAGCCAGCTCAAGGACAGGGGTCAAATTCAAACTTAATTAATTCATCATTTCTACTTGTTTTCCTAGAATTCCTCCTTGGTAGGAATTAGTGTTTTTGGAGTATAAAGTGCTATCAAGAAAACCAGTCCTTTCTGCCCATCGAGGTGTTGCAGGTTATGGCTGCAGTGCCCGGCTGTGACTGCAGATGGCAGACAGGAGACAGGCTTGTTTACACCTAGAGCTCTGCCCCATGGGCCCTCAATGGTGGATGGTCTGACATAGAAAAAGACTGGGTCCCCTGGGATGAACCCAGAAAAACAGCAGAGCCTGGCAAGCTACCCATGGTGCATTCGAGATGCCAAAAATAACAATTATGAACCTCATTCCCAATGAATGGAGATGTTACTGGTGCCTGCATAAGCAATTTGATGAACAACGGGAAGACAGTGACAAGTGACAAGATAAACAAAACTAAAGTGATACTTAAAAAGCAAAGTATAGGGGCTGGAGCGATAGCCCAGCCGGTAGGGCGTTTGCCTTGCACCACGGCCAGCCAATGCCGGCCCGGGTTCGATCCCCGGCATCCCATATGGTCCCCGAGCACGCCAGGAGTAATTCCTGAGTGCAGAGCCAGGAGTAACCCCTGAGCGTCGCCGGGTGTGACCCCCAAAAAAAAAAAAAAAAAACAAAGTATAGGGGCTGCAGCAATATGCAGTGGGTGTGGTGTCTGCCTTGTACACAGAGCACCCAGGTGTGATTCAGACACCCCATTTGTTCTCCAGGGCCTGACGAAAGTGATCCTTAAGTTTACAGCCTAAGTAAGCCCTGAGCATGGCCAAGTGCGATCTAAAAAAAACAAAAAGAACTAAAATATAGCACTCATTTGTCCAAATACATTGTAATTGAGGTTTTACTCCAACCACAGATAATAGACAGCCTACAACAGTTTTCTCACACTGGGTATAACTAGCCCAAGTAGCAACCTCTGAAAGTTTGAATTTAATTATGTGCATACAAATACTAATAAATATTCAATATTTTACATAATAAAAAGAGCCTTTTAAAATAAGCATAATACCAATTTCATGTCTATTACAAACTATAGTATTAAATAAAACTTTCTTTTTATATTATGTTTTACCATTTAGTATGATTTCGGTGCATGAATGATAGAACAGCACGTGTGGCATTTGTCTCACATGCAGCTGAGCCTGGCTTGATCCTTGGCATCCACTATGGGCCCCTGACCACCAGCAGGAATAATCTCTAAGTGCAGAGGCAGGAGCAACCCCTGACCACTATCAGGTATACCCCAGTCCCACAAAAAAAAAGCAAATTATAATTTTCATCATCATCACCACCGTCTCTAGGTGTTATCTCTCTCTGTAAAGGCTGTTAAACACTATGACACATGTAACAGCTACATGCATTTGAGAGACTCTCTTTTAAAGATTTTGTGGAAATGGATATATGCTATTTATGTCTTCTTAATAGACAATATGGTTATGTTAACAATATTTAAAACACTGCTTCTTCAGTGTGATCCATAGTATTGATGATTTTCAAACCCAAAGCACATTTACCTTGAAGAGTTGTGAACATTTTACTGATCACAAACCAGTTCATCATATTCAAGGACAGGCAGATTCAAATCATTTCTAACCTCTGACTACAGAGAATAGAACAGATAAAGTCTCCCAGGTGCTGCACTGATGTAGTGACAAATATACTTGGGCACACATGAGATGGGCTCATCAAACGCAGTGGTGCCACATTGCCTTCGGAATATAATCAATGCACACACCTCGCAGGACAGGGTTTCCCTGCTGATGGGATCCGTTTTCTAGCAACAGAGGCTGCGCATTCTCCTCTCCCTAGATGCGTCCCGCCTACCTCTCTCTCACGGGTTCTGCCCTGACTGTGCACACACTTGTCACTCCCGTTCTCTCTGTTTGTAATGTAACTTCACTGAGAGCATTCACGAATACTCCAGCTTTACTAGATCCACATCTGCAACCCAGGCCTTCCTTTTCTGTTCTCTTCTTCTGGTAAAATCAGACCTCCCTTAAAACCACTGCCTTTTCTACTCTACTGTTAATTGCATTATGTGTAACTGTGTATGGCTCCTTGCAGCTGTCGTCCCCTCTAGAAGTTAAACCTCATGGAGGCCGTCACAGTCCCGTACTACTATGTTGGTATACCTTCCGCACATCATAGGTACTCTATTATTTTATTAATTAATTTGATATTGACCCAATTTAATGCTTTCAAATTTAATAATTTCAATTCCTACATGAGGATTTTTTTCAATTAAAAATCTTTCTCGCCTTTTAGTTACTATAGAAACCCTATTTCTTGGCTTCAAAGTTTCCCACTGTGAAAGCTTCCCTTCTTCATCTGACTCTATCCCGAGCTGTTGGGAACACTCACGGGATCAGATGGTAGGTGTCCCAGCCTTTGTTTGGGTGTTTCACTGCTGGACACAAAACACTGCAACTTCATTATTCTCTCTGAGACTAATGATCTAACACCTCTGGAGTCCTCGTACTCTCTCTGTGTGAAAGATTATCTGCAGCTAGAGAAAGGTTTAGATTTTATTTATTTTGTTTCCAGGTAAAATTTCTCTCTGTTTCTATGTCAAAATTCTAAATAAAATAAAATTCTAAATATATATATATATATACTTATATATATATATATATTTAATTCTAAATATATATATATACTTATATATATATATATTTATATATATATATGTATTCTAAATAAATATTCTAAATATATGTGTGTGAAATACCTATGTGTATCCTGCTCCTCGAGGTGTTGCAGGTGTGGCTGTGCTACCCGACTGCGTCAGCAGGTGGCAGACAGGAGACAGGCTTGTCTACACCCAGGGCTCTGCCCCATTAGCCCTGAATGGTTGATGGTCTGACATAGAAAAAAGACTGGGCAACTGGGATAAACCCAGAGCCATGGAAGACCCTGGCTCTGCCAAGCTACCTGTAGTGTATTCCTATGCCAAAAACAGTAACAATAATGGACCTCAATCCATATGAATGGATACTTTACTGGTGCCCACTTGAGCAAATTGATGAACAATGGGAAGACAAGTGATACAAGTCATATGTGTGTGTTTATGGGTGTGTGTATATCATCTACGTAAATACTTTAAAATTTTGTAGAAAGAGGATAATATGCCTGTTATATCATGGGAAGAGATCAGATATCAAGTGTGTGAGATAGTACAACATGTGACAGTAGAGACAACAGGTGCCTGCCTTGCATGCGCCCAACTACGGTTCAATCTCTGGCACCCGATACAGTCCCTGTGTTCCACCAGTCATGATCCCTAAGCACAAAACCTGCGGTGAGCCCTGAGAAATTCCAGGTATGGCAAGGAAAAAGAACAAAACAGAACAGTCATAAATAATATTTCAGGACCCTGGCACCAAGTCATTATCAACACGTACACATGTTATACAGGAAGACAAAAGAAAGCCATAATTCCCTTGGTCAAATATGGATGCAAATGTACACCTGAATTTAAGATTATGGTACAAGTACCATGCATTCATTTATTTCACCAAATTTCCAAAATATTTCCCTTCATATTCCCCTGTCTCTCTTTGGCATATGTTTCCATTTTTCTTCTATCAAAAAAGAATTAAAAAACGTAAACTAACACATTTTCTCATACTCTTAACTGAGGTCAGAAGCAGAACTCATGTTCAGCTGGAATGCACCTGGATGACTTTGAAAATAAATCTTATATTTTGGCAAGCAACCAGTGTCCAGAAATCTCTGTAATCCTCCTAGTATTAGTCGCCTGGTAACTTCCCACTTCTCCATGATGTACAAACTTAAATGTCAATGTCTGCCTGTACAGAGAAATACTGGATACTGTTTCTGTGCTTATATGTGGTGAATTTCTGGTTGAATGAGGCTATTTCCAGTGATATGTGATTCCCCCATAAATTGTCCAATGAAGTTTGACCATTGGTTTATTTCTCACATTTTACAAAGGTAGACCATGAATATTCTCCAAGTCTTCTTCAGAGATTAAGATTGCAAAATGGAAGGGAGGGAAAATGAGAAGGAAACTGTTGTTTTACGGTTAGTAGTCTGAATGAAGCTTAAACCATTTGGCAAATATTTTGAACAGAGCAGAAAGCGATAGGGCCAGAGGACATATCTAAAGTCTTGCATTAGTAGACATAGACAACTAAACATAAAATCACTTTACTATTATCTTCAATACAGTTGCATGTAATAATTGGATCCTTATTCAATTGTGTGGTTTACATGCAATATAAGAGGTCAGAGAGATTGCATGGCATATTGAGACATTGCTTTGTATACAGGAGGCCTAGGTGTGATTCCTCATGGTCTCCAAGCACCCCTAGATGCCTCAAGCAACCATGTGTTATCAGAGATCAACCCAGGCCTCCTGCATGCTAAGCAATGCCTCATTCTGTTCGATCCCTAGTGTTCCATTCTTTGCATTACCCGCCCCCACCACATACACACATAAAAGAAGCAGTATCAGAGGATATGCCCCTGAAGCAAAGTCCTGAAGGATATACAGAAAAATAAATTTGATGTGGTATGAAAAGGGAAGAGTGTAGTCTTCTTTCTTGAGGTCCCAAGAAAATTGTGGTTCTTGAAATCATGGGAAATAAAAATGGTTAAATGTGGGAAGTAGTTTTAACACTGAAAAAGAGAGGATAAGATGAAAGTGACAACTGGGGCATGGAAATCACAAAGGCAAAAAATAGTATAGGTACAGATGGTTTCCACACTTCACTCCAATCATGTTTGTGTGTGTGTTTGTGTGTGTGTGTATTGTGGGTCCAAAGAGGGTGATTCTGCCCTGAGGTTGCTGGGGCAAGGCAGGAGAGATGGCAAAAGTGGTGGCCAAGTTCTGTGTGTTCACTTAAGGTAGTTTTTAGATTTTTTTTTGAGTTGCTAGTACATTCTTTTCCCCTGAAAGGCAGATGGCAAGCCAAATAAGTTTGGAAATGCTGGGAGGGTTTCTCATATGCACGGCAGACACTGCCACCAAGTCACACTTCCAGCCCTCTTAATTTTGAAAAACTTAACTTTTTCCTTTATTCCTATTGTCCTAAAGGAACAAATACCAATCTCTTTTTGAAAAAAATATGTACGTTTCTGTGTAACGGAGATGCAGACACTCTTTCCTACCTAATATCTGATTTAAAAGTTAAAAAATGGTGATATATTATGGTAGATAAGAACATAGAACTGGAACCAGATGACTTCTGGGAACTTTCAGGTGTGATTCTGACCAGTTCTATGACAAAAAAATGTGAAATACAATCAACCAGCAAAACTTCATCTTCAAAGCAAAATAATCAAGGAGCAGGAAAGTACGTAGGAGATTGCCTGACCCAGAGCAAGTGTTCAGTACATTTTGGCCACCATTGATTTTACTTAAATTATAGAACTGACATAGTGGAAATAGTTAGGGCTACACTAGAGAGCCATAATAGATATTTTTCCCTGAATACCATTTGATCACAGAAGAATATCTTATTACAGGTGTTATGTAGTGCGGACTGCCTGGAAGGCAGAAAGTTATAAGGGCTTAATTTTAAGTCTTCTCAGTCAAGTAAATTTAACATATTTTAATAACTTCCTACACCAAGCAATATGCTTGAAATAGTTCCAGAATATGTAGGCTGGAGTGCGGAGGCAGACCAGGAAAAAAAAAAAACTAGATGAAGAGTAAACAGTTCAAAAGATTATAGTCAGTTAGTGGAATGGTGAGGATAAGATTATATCATCGACTTCAGAGGACACTAAGAGATAATTTAGGCAAATTAGACAGATAACAGCTAGATCCTGGTAATAGAAAACATATTGAAGTGCTAATATCATTCCCATTTTTTCTCTTTTTAAATTATTTTCACAGTGTGTACCAGAGTATGGTTAGATTTATAAAAATCTGTGACCCAAGCTGATTGTCTTTACTGTCAAGAAAACCTAATTGTCTCTGTACCTAAAAGGAACAACAAACTAAAATAATAGCTAGCAAATTGTTTCACTGAGTAATACCAAGATTAATCTCTGCAAGTATATAAGTGTGCTTATGCACCACAAGGGACATAATTCTAAGCTCATTTAAATGTATTAGTCTTGTAACAACAGAGCTAGTCGACAGACTCCTGTGTTTGTCTCATCACATTTCTTTTTCATTACATTTATATATTTCCCAATAAATTTGTCATTTATGTTCATCATTTCTGCTAATTGATCATGCAATAATCTTAAAAGGAAAAAATATAGTGAGTAGCTGGGTTTTCCATTCAGGTTGTTTATCTAGTGTTCTAGAAGGGAAACGACAGAGACTTCCTAAGACTACATTTACCTTTTCAGAAAATCCTGCCACTAACAATGGAGACTTTTCTTTATTGAAACTAGAAGGAAATTCCTGCCCTGAGCAAATTAGTACAAATTAGCACTTGAGCCAGCATTATGCTTTTTGTGGTAGTAATTTAGATTATGTGTAAGTGCTCATAAAACAAGTACCACCGTTTTACAGAGTGTAGTTATAGATGATGAATGTGCCCAAAGATCAGAGGGTATCTAGACATTTATCTAAGAAATACATAAGTTTCAAGTATTTTATAAGAAATCAAAAGCTCACATTTTTAAATGTCTCTGGGTTCAATCATTCTGCCACACAGTCTATGCTACACTACTTCATTTTTCCTTCCAGCTCCACGGCACTGTCCTGTCTTGTCCTTCCTTTCTCTTATTTTTATTTCCCTATTGGGATCACATAATCACTGACATTCCATTATTCATTGATTAGCTCGAGCGGGTGTCAGTAATGTTTCCATTTGTCCCTGTCATGTGCCAGTATAGCACAATGGCATTTGCTTGCTCCAGGAATATGAAGAGCCTCAAACTCTCTTCGTATTCAGGGTCTTGACAAAGAAGTATGATCATCTTGCAGGTTGGAGGCCATGTGATCTTTTGACATCCTCTGGGATCCAATTGGTAATGGCTCTAGTTCAGCAGTCAACTCCAAGTCACATTCTATTGTCCAGCCCTTCTGATTTTTGAGGCATTGGCAAATGAGACAGGGTCCCTGACTCTCAGTCATAGACAGAGGTTGGAACTCTGGATTCCTTCACTCATTTGAGTGAGGAATGATATTCTAAGCATAGCTCTTCCACTTGGCTAATGTTTGGTGTAATTAGAACCATGTCATCTGTGAAGAGGAGGTGGAGTAGTTGCTGACCATCTATCTTCACTCCCATTCCTTCCCGTTCTAATTGTCTCATGATGTTCTCGAGGGTGGCACTGAAGAGTTTTGGTGAAATGGTATCACCATGCCAACCCTTCTTTTGACATCAATGATTACTTCCTTATAGAATGGTGATATCCTGGTGGTGAATGTGTAATACAGCTCACGAAGGATCTTGATGTACTGCGTTTGAATGCCCTGTTTGGCTATGGCTTCGATGGCCACTTCACTCTCCACAGAATCAAAGGCTTTCTTTAAACCAATGAACGTGAGACAGAGCGGTATCTTGAACTCCCTACAAACCTCAATGAGGTTGGCTACCATGTGGATATGGTCGATTGTGCTGAATCCTTTCCAGAAGCCTGTTTGCTCGCATGGTTGTCCTTCATCTAGTGTTTTGCCAATCCTTTTCAGGATGACTCAAGTGAACAGCTTGTAGATGATGGACAACAGGCAGATGGGGTGATAGTTGTCAATGTTGTGAATGTATCCCTTCTTGAACAGTAGAATTGTCCTGCTGGTTTTCCTTTGGGAGGGCACCTTACATTCAGACAGGTAGAGTGTGAAGAGCCGAGCCATTGTATTGATGAGTACTGATGGAAGATTCTTCAGGTGTTCAGGTGTGACTTTGTCTGGGCCTGGTGTTGTTCCCTTCTTTATCGATGTAATGGCATGTCAGATTTCAGAAGGGAGAACGTTGGGAACGACAAATCCATCCATAGGATTTTGGTATGTGGGCAGGTGAACTTGGCTTTCAAAGAGATCTGAGTAGAAGTCATGGATTAACTTCTCCATTGCCTTTCTGGAAGATTGGTAGATCTTCCAACTTGGCAAGGCGCGAGCCTCAGGCAACCATAAGCTAACGTACAAGCTTGGAAAGCAGTGCAGAGAAGCAATAAAAGAAGACCTCGAAGAGAAAAGAGCAGCAATACTTGCTGATACAGCAGAAGCCTGGAAAAGCATTCACAACGCCCGCCTGTCTTTTGCCAACTATAAGACCAAGATCACTGCCCTCCAATGTCCTGATGGATCTATCACATCTTCCTCGTGGGATAAGTAAAAATAATTTTGAGTAGACATTTTTCTAGAAGGAACCATTAAACCTCAATTTCATTCTATTTTATCAGTTTTCTTTGAATTGTTACTTCTATCATGCTGCATTTCATTAGGTTTTAGAGATCAATTAGTAAAATAAAAGTGATTTTCCCCTGTGGTGAATGCCTTTTAAATAAAACGATTTAACAAAAATAGGGAAAAATGTCTGTGTATGATCATATTTATCTCAGCATGTGTTCTATCTTGCCTCTGTTTGAACAAATAGAACCATAACAAAGATCTACAGATCTAGAATTACTATTACATATATGTACATATATACGTACATATATATACATATGTGTATATATACATATGCACACATATATAAAAATATAAACACATATACATCCTGAATATTCCTAACTGATGCCTAGCATCAGTCTTAACACTCTAACATTTTCCTTATAGAATTGTCTAATATTTGCTTCAATTTAGAGCAATGTTCTCTATCTTATTCAAGGCAAGAACTTTTTTATGGATAGCAATTCAATTTGGTGTGCATGCACTTCATATGATAGCATGTCTACTTTGATTAGTGAATATATAAAACACAAAATGAAGAAACACAACAGAAACACGACAGATACAGCTGGTCAATAAATGGGTCATTTTTTTTTTGCATTTTGGGTCACACCAGGCAATTCTCAGGGATTTCTCCTGGATCTGCACTCAGGAATTACTCCCGGCGGTGCTGGGGCGACCATATGGGATGCCGGGAATTGAACCGGGGTTGGCTCAGGCCGACCGCTTGCATGGCAAACACACTACCAACTGGTCTATTGCTCCAGCCCAACACAGGTTATTTTCTTGGGAAGAAAAATATTGAATTATGAGCCTAGTGGTGGTCAGAGTTTACTCAAGGGCATTACTCAGGGGTTAATCCATGCAGGGATCAGGGGCACATACAGTGCTGTGTACCAAACACAGGTTGATCAGGTTCAAGGCATGCACCCTTACCTACTAAACTACTGCTTGGGCCCTAGAAAATAGAATATTATAGATAATATCTAAGTGTCTCTAATAATAAATAGGGGATAGTTAAAAAACTTTTTTAGATGTAAAACAAAATCTTCTGAATGTACAGTAATACAAATGAAAGTTAATTTATGATTGAAAAATAAAAATGCCTTAGCAAGCTAGGAATAAACAGCTTTTGAGAGCAACCATAAAAGTGTATGTAGGAACAATCCCATAGTCAGCGGTGAAGTACTGAAAAGTGTTCTTTGTTTTGGAGGTGGGGGCGTGTGGTTTGAGCTACATTCAGCTGTGCTAAATCCTTCCTCCTGGATCTGTGCTCATGGATCACTTTTAGCGGACTCAGGGGACTGTACGAGATATCAAGGATGGAACCTTGGTCAAATTCATAGAATAACTTGTCTGCTATGCGCTCACTAGCCTTAGTCATGTCTTTTAAAAAAGCTATGTTGTTGCTTTGGGGATAGAATGTCAGAAAACTATGAGAAAATTCTGGCTATCTGTTCATGTGTTGAGAGGAAGTTTCACCATGCAGATCACCAACTATGACATTCCATGAAAAAAATAAGCATTGAATCTAATGAAGGAATGGAGGAAGGGAAAGTCTAGTTGATAGTTTTAAAGTAATTAGAAGGGCACCAAAGGAATCCCATAGTTGGTGGCTGTATGAAAGGCTACGCCACTAAGTTTAGACGAGTCCCCTTACTGTCTACAGCAGTCGGTGGATTGTCTTCTCTTTAGAATTCTCATTTTGTTTGTCATGTCAGTAAAGATTTTATATTTTTCAGATTTTCAAAGATGCACAAATTATATAATTTTATATAAACTTTACGCAAAAAATGGAGTTATCTTCAAATTGGGAAAAATACCAAGAAGAAAACTGCTTAAGTACTGTTTACTATGCCCTCAACAGACATTTTTGGCAGAAACAAAGAAAACACATTTGAGAGCCTTTATTGATACTTCAATTTTATTGTTTTATGTTTTCTTGGCCATGAGCAAGGGCACTCTCAGCTGTAACAGAGGTTCCCACATGAATAGTCTGTGGTTCAGCCCTGAGAGCCATTTGCTTGTCCCATATTGATATTTTAAAATTTACTTACATAAAGATGAGAGAGGAGAAATGGCTTAAGAGGAATTGATGGCTTTTAACTGACCACATATAATGTGAGCCCAAATTATGGTGAATTTGCTAAAATAAGATAATGAAATAATAATAGATTCCTGTAATAGAATGAAAGTGACAAAATCAATGTGTTTCCATTGTTCTGATGATATAATATTGAGGTTATCTGGCTTGCAATGACACAGGTTTGAAAGATAATGTGAAACAAATGTCCACCAGTGCAAAGACAGGCATTAGTATCTTAAAGGGTTGGAAAAAGGTTAAGTGATGAAAAAGATCTGAAAATAATGGGGTAAAGAAAAAATTTTCTTTTCTGCCTTTTGGGTCCCACTGGTGATGTTCAGAGATAACTCCTGGCTCTACACTCAGGAAATACTCCTGGCTGTGTTTGGGGACCATATGAGTTGCTTGTGATCAGACTCTGGTTGACTGTTTGCAAGGTAAATGCCCTACATGCTATACTATTACTCTTGCCTCAAGATAATTTTTAAGAAGGAATAGCTCTTATAGTTTTTGAAGATTTCCATCTTTTAAAAATGCTATCAATCATAAAAGTTTACCAACTTTTATAGCAAAGCATAAATACATTCCAAACATTTTATGTAATTAGATCTTTAAAAAATTAAATATTGTCAGTTAGAAATATGTCATTTATATGGAAATGATTTGATCCATCTAGAGTGAAGTACATTCTCATATCTATATTATTACTTTATTCTGCACTAAGAATCATTTTAAAAAAGTTTTGTTTCTTTAAACCGTGCATGACGCTGCTGTATGATATTGAGAGCATCTTTCTGAGCGTAGACAGGCAGAAGGAGAAGGGCAGATACAGAATCAGTATTGTCAGTGCAGGTTATAGAGAGACAAAGCAGAAAAATAGAAAAATGGCCAAAAGCACCCAAAAACCTGTCTAGAGATCTGAGCTTACAGAAGGGAATAGAATGCAGAGAGGACCAGGGCCGTGGCCCAGAGGGGAAATGGAGTGTGTGTTGTTAGAACATTATAACTATAAAGCACTGCCAGAGAGTATTGAAAATTATGACACATAAAATAAAAATATAATTATAAATAAAAATCAAAAGCAGAGGTTATTAACTATTTAATATAGGTAGGATTCAGTTCAATTACTTGGAAGCTTCTTTTTTTCACTAAGACTTCTTAGATCCTTCTTTAATAGATTTTTTTAATTGTAATTAGTATCTTCTGATAGACCATACTTCTATAATCATGGTTATTTATTTTAAAAACAGCATTGTCTTGTATGTCCAGCCCACTGGATTTTCGATGCCTTGGCAAATGAGACAGCATCCCTGATTCAGGAATAGCGGCGAAGGTTGGAACTCCAGATTCCTTCTCTCACTTGAGTTAAATGTGATATTCCAAGCATAGCTCTTTCGATGCCTCTCTGGGAGACCTGAATAGCATTCTCATCCTGCTTTCATAGGCCGATGGGCTGGACATGTAATGAGATTTGGAGACGACCGCTGGACTAGAGCCTACTGATTGGATCCCACGGGATGGCAAAAGGTCACGTGGCCGCCACCTACAAGATGGTCAAACTTCCTTGTCAAGACCCTGAAGAAATGGTTTGAGGCTCTTCATATTCATAAATCAACCAGATGCCATTGGGCTACATTGGAAAGTGATAGGGTCCAAAGGAAATGTTTTGGCGCCCGCTCGAGCAAATCGATGATTCAAGTGATCAAGTGATTGTCTTGTAATTTATGAATATGAAAGAGTCTGTGATGAAATGTGTGATATATATGTATACATGTGCATTATATATATATATGTGTGTGTGTGTGTGTGTGTGTGTATCTGCATACATATATAGATATATAACTACCATTGTTATCTTGTAATTCTGTTACAGTATATTTCCATAACCTGCCAAATTATTTCTCCAGTAAGAGATATTTTAAACTGACATTCTCTTGAAAGTTTTTATTCTGTTCCCTTGCTGCTTCTAGTATTTTTCTGTTTGGTTGTGATCCTCAGTGATTTCACTATGATTCATCTAAACATGGCAGTCTTCCATGTCAGTCACATCAGTATTGTCTTCATTCACTCTCACAACTTGTCTGGTTGGAAACTTTGAGCTCAACAAGAGTTCGAGATAAGAGTGGACATGGAGCAGGTAAAATTTGAATCCTTCTCTATCTCTTCAGGGCACAGAATTGACCCCAACAGCTTTGGGGGGTTGACAAAATCCCTGTTATGCCCAGGGCTGAAAACTAACTGTTTCCCTCCATTGGTTTATAACGGAACAAGACCAGGTCTCCTGAGAGTCTCCATATCTGTCTTTTCTCTCTCCGCACTCCAGGAGCCTCACTCTCTCCCCGCGTTCTCCAGCGGGCCCACTCTCTCTCTCTCTCTCTCTCTCTCTCTCTCTCTCTCTCTCTCTCTCTCTCTGCAGCTTCTCCAATACCCCCCACTCTATTTCCCTTCTCCAACTGCCCTGCGCTTCCCCATCAAGTTCTCCTGCAGCAGGTCGCCTCTCTCTCCCAACAGTCCTCCACTCGCCTCTTCCCCCCAGGATTCTCCCCTGTGGTCCTTTGTATAGCGTCCGGCCAAGTCCATATTTCTGCATATTTCATTATATTGGACTTTTTTTCTTCTTCATCTTTTGTTGATTCAGTCCGGATGACCTCAGAACTGAATCTCAGTTTTCTCTTATGCATATAATTTGCATTTATTGTCATATAATACGTGTTCTTGATGATTTCACCTATTATCTTTTAAATAATGCCTAAAAATGTGTATGTCTAATTCATATGTCCTTTGGGTTCCAAATAACAAATAGTGACTTTCATTTATGAGTCTAACAGGCAGTTCGTAATCAACACATATAACAATAATCTAGCAAAATACACCATACACATAATAAATTTTAATGCATGAGAAACTGGGGTTGATGGATAGCTATTGTCATAGGTATTTGAGATATAGACTGTCATAGTAAATTCAATAAACACAAAATTATTATATAGAGCATTCATTCAAATGAAACTTTTGAGAGCCAGATTGATATATGACTTACTTTGTGTGTTTGCCTCACACAAAGTCTTTCTCTTTCAATTCCTGCTCATGACATTTCCCTCAGCACCACCAGGGGCCACTCCTGTGCACAGATACAGGGTTAACCTCAGAGCACCAAAGGGGTGAGTGGTCCCTGCAAAAATGGATATTCCTCTTCATAATTATTTAGCAAACAATTATACACATATGCAATTTATATATAAATAAATGTATAAGCCACATATACATTATATATTTATATAACACACACATATATAAAATTCAACAGTCAGTAAGTGCAGTAAGTTTACAGAAGAAAATGGGCCATATTATAAACATGTTATTTTTACTCATTCAATTTTGATATCTGTAAATAGTATTTTAAGTTGATTTGGGTGATTCGGGAACAAATCTCTTAGTAATATCCCATCTCTATGTCAGCTGTTACAATTCTTTGCGGTACAAGGTCCAAAACATTGAACTGGGGTGAGTTCTACATAATGAAAGCACCTAAAACAAGTGTGGTCTATCACTGCAACCCCTGCATCTAAAATCAGAAGACTGAAAGAATTTTTTTAAAACTACAAATGTAGGGGCCGGAGTGATAGTCTAGTGGGTGGGCGTTTGCCTTGCAGGCGGTCAACCAGGGCTCGATTCCCGGCATCCCATATGGTCCCCCGAGCACCGCCAGGAGTGATTCCTGAGTGCAGAACCAGGAGTAATCCCTGAGCATCGCCGGGTGTGACCCAAAAAAGCAAAAACAAACAAAAAAAAAACTACAAATGTACAGTGCAGTTTGGATAAGCATGAATTACACAGTTGTGCAAGCAACGAGACACTAAACTGTATAAAAACACTAAAATTCTAGGTCTTTTAGGATTACAATTTTCTTCCATAAAATACCCAAATATATAACATAATAATGCTGATTTTAAAAGTTGAAATTGCTAAACACTGCTTTCCACACTTTCCTAATGTTCCTTAGTGATTTTTAACTAATCGAAGCTATGTAAAGTTGGAGATGAATCCTTAAAATGTACTTAAAATAATTAGAAGTGAGGAGAACTCACCTATTTAGCTGGGTGACAGAATGCTTATTCAATTTCTGCCATTTTATTCTATAAACTAGTTCTACAGTTTTAAAAAAAAGAAATATAATATGATTTGGATTTCAGTGCAGCATCTACTTGTTTTTGGTTTAGCCCTTCTGAAAGAGAGACTCCACACAGTTCTGTTCAATTGCACAGTTCCTATGTAGCTGCCTCTTTTTCTTTCTTTCCGTTTCAGCTAAGTCTCCCTTTGTCTCATACGTTTCTTCTGACACTAAAGCTGTATTTTATTCTGCTGACTGCTTGTCCTGAGGATAATTGTAAAATCTGTCTTTTTCCAATTATGAAAGGTATTCTATAAATTCTTTGGGGTATATTCGCTTTGAGATGTGTGCCCATAACTCCCATTAATGTTACCCATTTAAGCATGATCTATAGCTTTCCTTTTCTCTCTAAGTGACTCTAGACTAGTGCTAATGCAGTTTTGTTTAGAATCACTAAATTCCCCTTAACCTACCAGCAGTCTCTCAAAGTGCTTTGCATGTAAGTCATTTATTAAACTCAAATCCCAGAGTAAGTAGACAAATTCTTTTTTATTTTGAAATGTGGAATATTATTACTTCTTTTTCAGATGTCATTCTGCAACTACATAAAATGCAGCCTTCAAGGATGAGACTGAGTAGTACTGAACTAAAACTTAGCTGTAAAATAGCTGGCTGGGCCCCAGCAATAGCAGAGTGGGTCGGTTGCTTGCCTTGCAAGTAGGTGGACTCAGGTTAATTCCTGGGCAAGGCTTGTGGTTCTATGAGCACTGCCAAGAGTGATACATTTGCACACAGTCAGGCATACACCTGAGCCCTCCAGACGTGTGGCACCAAAAAATAAATTTTGGGGGAGCAGAAGATAGCAGAGCGATTTGTTCTAGGAACGTCCATGGTAGGCATGAGCCCATACTACCTGGTCCTTACACCGCCGGCCTCCTACACATTGTGGGGTGCAGCCTGCCGTGGACAGGGTGCTGACCTGGAGGACTCGAACACCTCCAGGAGGACTTTACTGCTTTCCAGCTTCACAACACCACGGTTTCAGCGCATGCTTAGATTCACACTGAACCACACACATGGTTGACTAGACATGCAAGGTTTGAACCAGATACTCTGAAACGGGTGGGAGAAGGCTCCCCAAAAGATACAAAATGATAAGAGTCATATACTTAAACATATCACTAAGACAAAGTTTTATAAAAAGCATTTTTCTAAAATATCATACTTTCATTGTATGTTATATACATCAATACATTATTGTGGAATTATTTTGATTCATGTACTCCTAAACATTTGAAATGTATAAAAACTTTATTATTTGGTTCAAATTTTGAATTTGGTATGTCAAGTTCTCCAAGCTCTGTCCAGTGGATCCTTAGGGCATAGGACTGCCAAAAGCTCCCAACAGCTCAATGCTATTCAGACTCAGAGTCTTAACTCTTTAATAACTTGCTTTAAAATCTCCAGTATCGGGGGCCGGAGCGATAGTCCAGCGGGTAGGGCATTTGCCTTTGCACGCGGCCGGCCTGTGCCGCCCGAAGTTCGATCCCGGCATCCCATATGGTCCCCCGAGCACCGCCAGGAGTAATTCCTGAGTGCAGAGCCAGGAGTAACCCCTGAGCATCACCGGTGTGACCCAAAAAGCAAAAAAAAAAAAAAAAATCTCCAGTATAGGGTATAATGGTAGGGCAAAATGTGGCTGGAGAAATTCCTGGCATGAAGTATTAGTCCAGTAAATATTTGTTAATCCAAATGATTCTAAATTAGACAGCATGAACATAATAGAAATGAGCTTCTAGATTTACGGATGCAAAGGGAAAGAACAATGCAGTCATACGAACCTAATCATTAGAAGGTCAAAAGGATTTGCTTGTTGTGACTTGATATTTAAATTTCATTTCTGGAACACATTGCTGTTTGAAAAAAAATAGTGCTGGCTATTCTCCACACTCTCCAAAATGTTTCTGAAATTTAGTGCAACAAGTATTTTCCATTCAGCCTCCCTCATTCCTGCAGTTACCTAGGAATTACTTATGTGTAGAGTTTCCAGCTAATCATAACAGAACAATTTTACAATGAGTTAAATAATTTTCCCTACCTTATTTTGTAAAGGCAGTTATATTCCTTGTGTTTTAACTGAGACTCATATAATGAAATAAGAGGTAGTTAAATTTTTAATGGAAGCTCATGCAAAAAAATAGCATAAAAATGTCACAAAACATAGTAATCTACTATATAACTAAACTGAACTCACTTAATTTTCCTTAATAAAACCAAATTTTATGTTGTGCTAGTTCGTTCCATAGGAATGTATTATTATAGTTTGATTAAGGAATATATAGAATTCAATAATACTTAGAGCATATAAAATATATTTAGCAACTACTGGACATATGTAAGTCAGATACATTAACAGATGTAATATATATTTATATGTATCTGTGTGTAATCACTAGATAATAATCACTATAGATATGCTATAGCAGAAATTGATATTTCAGAATATGATGCACTTAATTAAAATTCATTTGCATGGTCATTCTTTAATAATATATTCATGCATTCCAAAATATCTTGGATGAAAAGGATAGTCAATGGGAGTTATATATATATATATATATATATATATATATATAATTGTAGTTATTTCATGTTCACTATAACCTTTATTTTATTTATTTATTTTTTTTTTTTTTGGGTCACACCGGAGATGCTCAGGGGTTACTCCTGGCTCTGTACTCAGGAATTACTCCTGTAGGTGCTCGGGGGACCATATGGGATGCCGGGGATCGAAGCCCGGCACAGGCCGGCTGCGTGCAAAGGCAACGCTCTACCTACTGGGCTATCGCCCGCCCCTAACCTTTAATTTGAATATAAGCTCTTAAATTTCAAGTTATTTTTTCTTTAACATATTTTGTGTAAATTCTCCCAACCTTTATTATATTTAAGAAGTTTACTATGCATCATTTAACAATATATCTCATCTTCATAACTTAGGTTATTTTAAATGTGAATCTATATCCTACAATGTCAAAGACTGCTTACAAGAATAAAAAAATGTTATTAAAATACATTACAGAATAAAAATATGCCTTCCTGAAGTTGAAAGGTACGATATGGTCAGCAAATGTGTAAGTTAGGAAGGATAGAGACAGACATGGGGCAGAGCTGCTAATGGCTCTCACTGTGCCCAGCTGCTCATGAGGTGCCTGGGAGGGATGGCAGGTTCTAGCCCCGGCCCGCCACCCCAGCAGAGCCTCACAACAAGCCCCACTCCATGAGGACCTCCATTTTCCACATCTCGACTTCCCCCTCGTTAGAACGCCACCCAGCAGACCAGCCTATCACAGCCCAGCTGGTGCGGCCGCTTGCGGCCGCGCAGTTCTTCAATAAATGCTGGATTTTGAGATGACTCACGAGAGTATGCTACCCACACGGCAGAGCCTGGCAAGCTACCCGTGTCGTATTTGATATGCCAGATACCAGTAACAATTATAGACCTCATTCCCATGACCTGATGGAATGGTTTGAGGCTCTTTATGTTCCTGGAGCAAGCAGGTGCCCTTGGGCTCTACTTGCATGAGACAGGTCATATGGAGATGTTACTGGTGCCCGCTCGAGCAAATCGACGATGAACGGGAAGACAGTGATATGAAGGATAGAAACAATCCTAATTCAACTGATTCAGACTAATAATAAATAGATAGAAACCATGAAAGGTATCAAAAATATCAGAGAAATGTAATTTAATAAATTGGCATCAGTTATTTCATATATCAACATTTATCTCACATACTATATAAATCTAGGATTCAATATTAAAATGTAAGATTTCCAAATGTATTGTTTTATTCTGACAACCACATAATCCTCTTTCAATACAGTCCATCTTACATTCTTAAATTATTATCTTTATTAAAGATAAATTGCATATCTTAAATAATATATGCAATTTATTTATTTTATATTAATTGCTACCACATCTTCAACCAAAACTATGGCATTCAGTAGTTATCAAACATTGGCACAATTAAAATCACCTTGAAATTAATATCATCACTATCATCTACTTATACTAAAAACCCAAGAACTGATCATTAGATAAAAAAGCTATGATAAATCTTCATAATGAAATTATGATACATCTACTGAACCACTGAGAAAAATGAGGTCATGAAATTTTCTTTTGCTTATACATGGATGGACACAGAGTATCATGCCAAATAATATTAGTCAGAGAGAGAGGGGTAGACATAACATGATTGCACTCATCTGTGAGGTTACAAACATAAGATGAGGTTAATATTCAAAGAGTTAATATTCAAAGAGTGCAGAAACAAGGGCCACAAAAGGCTGGTCCATAGGAAGTTTGCCACAAAGTGGGAGGGGAGGGAGAGGAGTCAGGAGAAAGTAGGGACCACTGTGCCAACGGTAGCTGGAAATGGTAACTCTGACAAGAACTGAAAGGACCTAATGTGATATTCATGATAAAGTTTCAGTATCTGTGTTGCAAAACCCAAAATTTTAAAGAGAGGTGTGGGTAGGGGTGTTGTGATAGCGGAAGGCTGGGGGGTGTGGTGGAGGGAAACTGGTGACAGGGGTGAAGGGAATGGCCACTGGTGAAGGGACAGGTGTTGGAACATTGACCGAAACTCCATCATGAACAATTTTACAACTGTGAATCTCCCGGTGATGAGTAAAAAGGGGAAATATTTTAAGAGGAAATGCAAAAGAAATGAAGCCTGGAGCTCCTTTATTTTCAACAAAGTTGTCTGAGTGACACCGTTCCACACCAACAAAAGATAACTGTTAAATGAAAACTATGACTTAAATTATATTAAACAAGAGTTGCTACAGAGCTTTGTACTAGAACCTGTATATATTTTTCTCTAGTATGAAATAAAATTAAGCATATTTACACATGTCCTCCCTTCTTATAGGACACACTGTATTTTATTAACATTTACTTAAAATATAAATAGAAACATGCATGATTTTTAAATAAGCACATTAAAATATTTAAATTTAAACTTCAAAAAATTCATACAATAGTTTGAAAAGTTTATGGAAAATAAAATATCTTCCTAACTAAGTAGACCCATACTTTAGGAGCAGAAATAAGTAGTGTTTAAATAGGTCAGTTCTGGGACAAAAGTGATAGCACAGTGGGGAAGGCATTTGCTTTGCATGTGGCCAACCCGGTTCAATCCCTGGCATCCCATATATTCCCTCAAGCTCTGCCAGGTGTAATTCCTGCGGTAAAAAGCCAGGAGTAACTCCTCAGCATCTCCGGGTGTGGCCCAAGAAGCAAAAAAAACAACTATATAAACAAATAAATAAACAACAAATAAATAGCTCAGTTCTTTATGGTATACGCACTAAATCCTAGCTCCACTGCACACATCATGTAATGATAAAGTCGTTGCATCCCTGACTTACAGATGTATATGGATGTTGGCCATGGCCAGATTATGTGATTCTATAGTAATATAAGTCTCAAATAATTAGATTTGAGACATAAATCTCAAATCTGATATTTAATATGAGACTTTAATAATAAACATGTATGTACATTACATAAAAATATATGTACCTTTCAAAGGTACATACACTTTGATAAACCATTATCTGTAAGAGTAAATAAATATTAACTATATTCTTCCTTAATGAATATAGTAAATGTTTATTTACTATATTAAGGATGAATATAGTAAATATTTATTTACTCTTACAGATAATAGCTACTGTAATCTTATGTTGTCCAAGCACCTACTAGCTTTCAAAAGAAAACAGAATCTGGGGCCAGAGTGATAGACCAGCGGGTAGGGCGTTTGCCTTGAACGTGGCCAGCCCATGCCCGCCTGGGTTTGATTCCCGGCATCCCATTTGGTCCCCTGAGCACTGCCAGGAGTAAGTCCTGAGTGCAGAGCCAGGAGAAAACCCCTGAGCATTGCCAGATGTGACCCAAAAAAGAAAAAAAAAAAAAAAAAGACGGCAGAGTCTTGGGGCCAGCACTCTACCAGCTGAATGCCCCACCCACCAGCACAGTGGGTGGGGCATTCACTATATATAATTTTTCTATTGTTTATTTTGGTGTTCCACCTGGCAATGCTCAGTGGTTACTCCTGGCTCTGGACTCCGGAATTACTCCTGCCTGTTCTCTGGGGGACCATATGGAATGCCGGTGATCAAACTCGAGTTGGCTTGCGTGCAAGGCCCTACCCATTATACTATTGCTATGGTTAGTGTGTGTGTGTGTGTGTGTGTGTTTGTGTGTGTGTTTACACTAGGAAAAGCCCTGGGCACTGCCTGGTGTGGCCCCAAGCAAAACAAAATATATTATATAAATAAAACTTCTGTTTTATTTATTATAAATAATAATAAATAAATAATTAATAAATATACCCGCACAGCAGAGCCTGGCAAGCTACCCATGTCGTATTTGATATGCCAAATACCAGTAACAATTATAGACCTCATTCCCATGACCGGATAGAATGGTTTGAGGCTCTTTATGTTCCTGGAGCAAGCAGCTGCCCTTGGGATCTACTAGCATGAGACAGGACATATGGAGATGTTACTGGTGCTTGCTCAAGCCAATTGATGATGAACGGGAAGATGGTGATGGTGGTGGTGATAAGGATGAAGAAAATGTGCTACCAAAGGAATTGTCAAAGAATATTGCACCTCTTCTAAAAAAACCATACCTCTTCTAATAATATAGTAATAATAATACTTCTAATAGAGTTCTACAGTATTATTAAAATCATTTTATGTATATATTTTCAAATATATTTGACCTTTTGGTATGGACGAGGTGTCACACCTGATTGTGCTCAGAGCTCACTCCTGACTCTGTGCTCAAGGAAAATTTTGGAAGAGCTCATGGAATTATATGTGGTAAAGGAGATAGAAACATAGACGCATGGAAGGTAAACACCTTACTAACTGTACTTTTATTTGACCCTGGATAATGTTTATCACAGTTATTATCATATAATAACAACTTAAAATAATATACATATTAATAAGAGTAAAGGAAACAGAAATACTTGATCAGTAAATTCATTCAATTTATTAAACATTAATTAGTCTGTGGGTCTAACTCTACTCACAATAGACTAATACCATATTGTGTAAATTTGAGCAGTAAACTATAACTGAGGCACTAAGAAATTTCTTTATTTAAATAACCCACATACAATTTCTCATTTCAGTGTGCATAAAAATAAAGGTCAGATAATGAAACCCTGAAGTTACTCTGCAAATTTAAGGTTCTAAGAAAGAAATGGATCCAGGAAGAAAATGAAACTGGCATTTCCCAGTGCATACACGGATGACCTTGAATTGCCCAATGAATTCATAAGTTCTCCAGTATTTTCTGAATATTGCTAACCTTTGTCAATGATCTATATTTCACAACTATAGAGATATTTTTTCAGATGCCATTTTAGTCATATTTTGACAAGGAACTGTCATCTAAATGATCTTAACTGAAGCTGACAATTCTATATATCTGTACTAGGGCTTATGTAGAGAAAGATGGCGTCACCCCAGTGAGCCCCTTAGTTCCACAACAGGATGGTATTGGATGATTAAAGAACTTAAGTGATTTTCTAAAGTGGATGCAGCTGGCAGCCATTGACTTTCTTTTCTTTTCTTTTTTTTTCTTTCGTTACAAAGTCAATATTCTAAGTGTGGATGCCAAAACCCAGATTCAGAATTTGGAGACCTTTTTCTGAGAAGATTTAGGCCCACACATCTAACCACCCTAGTGGGTTTATCCACCACTTCCATTTAAGTAGTTAAAAAGCATAAATATTGAACTATGTGTTCACATTATCCCTTAGAACATAAGCATGTACACTTCTGTATAACCACTCCCAGTTAAAGAAAAATAGCCTTAATATAGTAATAGTGGGAAGCATTCTCAGAGAAATACCTCTCTACAAAAAAACATCTAAATATCTAAATGTCCTCAGCATGCATTTTCTTTTAATATTAGCTTTATAATAAGATGGCCATTAAAATAACTCTCAATTATTTTCAAATACCAAAGTATTCATAATTTATTGATGTACAGCAAAATAATTAGCTGTCATCCAGGAGGAAAGCGTGTGCTTGGACAAAACTTCCCTAACCTGTGACCTGCTTTGATTATGTTGATTCAATAAATGCCAGATAGTTCCACTGAACCAAGAAAGTGTGTCTTCTAATGACAAGGATGACAGTCTCAGTGCTCCACTAAATTGTGCTAGTCTTGAGATTAAACGTGTAAAATAAAATAAGTCCGGAAGACAAGAATAATTCAACAAGCATTGAATAATTCATCGTTATACTATAACTAAGCATCATTATACTATAACTCAAACAAGTACTAAACCAAAGAAAGGCAACATTGCATCATTTGCTCCAGATTCAAGGTCAACTCAGCAGCTGTTCATTCAAATGCAATAATGAAACCATGCCTGGAATAAAATTGTCAAGTCATACAGAAGTTCCAAGAATTTCCAAGAATGTCAGGTGATAAAATCCTGTCAATAATATTTGACCACAAGGTATCCCTAAAATATATGATACCAAATTAGATGACATATAAATCACAATTATTGCAAGCTAAGAGCCCTTGTCACTCATAGTACATTACTCTGTATTTGGCGTTGCAGGATGCCAGTCCTTTTTGCAATTGCAAAATAACCATCATTAACAGAGTGATAAGTATTTGAACGCTGTGCCAACATTTAACTCATGTCTACCAATCGGAATGGGAAAACGTTCTCTATTGATTGAAGAAAGGATCTTGTTTGAAGATAATTGACTCTGAGTCTTTCATTGACACAATCCCACCTCCGGAAGAAACATATGCTCAACTTAGAAAACAAAGGTTAGATGTAAGAGGCTGCTCACTTTTTCCTTACACGAGCATAGTTCCTATTGACTGGAGTGAAAATTCTGTCTGCTTGAGTATCAAAGGATTATAGATCACCTAGTACACTTTAGAAGCTGAACATTTCTTTAAATAAGTAGCTTACATGGAAGTAGGGCATGAGCAATAACAAGAGGAAAAAATGTCAGCTAGAAAAAGGTAGAAGTAGGGGCCGGAGCGATAGTCCAGAGGGTAGGGCGTTTGCCTTGCATAGAGCCGACCTGGGTTCGATCCCGGCATCCCATATGGTCCCCATGCAGTGCCAGGAGTGATTCCTGAGCGCAGAGCCAGGAGTAACCCTGAGCATCACTGGGTGTGACCCAAAAAGCAGAGGAGTGGGAATGTTAGCAGAGCAGATGGGATGCTGTGCCTAGGTGAGATGCCAGCACTGTATATGGGCCCCTGGCACTGCCAGAGGTGATTCCTGGGTGCAGAGCCAAGAATGGCCGCTGAACATCTTTGCTGCAGCCCAAGAACAAACAAATAGGCAGAAAGTAAGTGTGGTGAGCAAGAAAGTTTTTTTTTAAAAGGACACACATATCCATCTATCAGTGCATTATATTGCTGATAAACTGTGAGAGTTTCTATATGAAACCTGCTCAGCTACAGGGAATGTCCTATAAGTTAGATACTTGAACAATGCAAGCTGAAACAATAAGAATCAAGCTGAAGGGACAACTCAAATGATTGTGGCACCCAGAAAACAGAGGATGAGATTTAAAAGGGAATAACATGTGGTTTAACATGCTGTCAGGACACCAATAAAATATCCCAGAACTTGCACATCCTCCATATGATTTAACATGACTTTTATTAGGTTCTTGCTAAAAAGTTTGAGTATAGGGTGTCAAAGAGAAAATAAAGTTATAAACTTAAAATATTGCACACTTGCAATAATTTGAAGGTGATCTTTTAAAATGGAGCCGAAGAATTAGACATGACTATAGGAGAGAGACTTTAGCCAATGAGCGCATATTGCACACAGGCGTCAGCTTAAGACCAGAGAGAAGGAGAACACCAACAGAATTGTTCTTAGGTGAGAGGCAAGAAAATGGAGTTCTCTGGTGCAGGAATGTAGGAATCTCTTTCAAAAAGGCCTCTTAAGAGACACTAATCTACAATTGGAAACTTCTATATAGTTGAAGCCAGGGTTCTGAACCTGACTGAGGACTATAAATAGCCCCAGGAGAGCATGGTGTTGGTGGCTTCCAGACAGAGAGAGCCTATCTGGAAGCACCCAGACTCTGGTGCCTGGACTGTAAGGCCAGCACCTTAGCCAGGGGGCCCCTGGTGCCTGAGTTGGTAGCCAGCACCAGGGAGGAGAAGCTATCCTGGTTGCTTAAGCCAAGGGTCAGCACCAGAGCCTGTGCCTGGAGGCTGGCACCAAGACAACAGGGCAACGGGGCAACAGGGCAATGGGACCAAATGGCAGAGCTCAGAGAAATATTACCAGTTAGGGAATAGAGAAACAGTGAGATAGAGGCAATGGGGTGAAACAATGTAACATAAGGAAACACAGATGGTACATAACCCAGGAGTCCCGTGTAAAGAGGCCCTGAAGAGACAAGTTCTGAACAGAAAGGACCTGAGAAGAGAGATCCTGAAGGAAGAGAGGTCCTAAAAGGAGAGGTCCTGAGACAGGACCTGAAAGAAAAAGCCCTGAACAGAGACATACAGAACGAGAGGCCCTGAAGAGAGGCGCCCATGCAGACCCCACAAAAGAGAGAGCAGACCCCGAAAGAGGAGCCCACACAGACCCCCAAAGGGGAACCACCCGGAAAGAGCCAGAGGTCCTTTCCTACATACCCTAAACAACTCCTGAGTTTGACCCTTGTCCTGGGTGGGTCTAACTCCCCAGGAGCTGGGTCAAGCCACTAGTGGTTTTCCCACATTTTCTCACTTATTCTTTAGAGCAGTTACCTCTTACCTTCTGTAAAGAATAAATGCCTGACAGACTGGATTTGTGGTGTGGTGTTTGTGTGGAGCTAGGTGGAGTGAGGAGTGGAGACATATTAAAGCCTTATATTTTCTAAACCTTATATTTTTGAGCTGATAGTCTTGTTTCTTTGTCCATCATTCGTGGGGATCAGTTGTAGGTCCGAAACACAGGCAGAGAATCTGCCAAACTTCAATTCCAGTTGGGGACCCTGCTGAAGCCCAATACCTTGCGCTAATGCCAGGTCACCCGCTATCAACCTGGAGGCTGCCCTCATACTGCCTCAATTAATAAATGTGCTTATTTGTTTGAAGGTGTGTTTGTTGGTTTCCACTAGTACTCAAAGAATGCCCTCTTTCTTGTTATCAAAAGCTACCACTCATAATTCAATCGTGACCTTTGTGCCCTTTGTTTTTGTACCCACAGGCACTACTGAGCATGAGCTGGCTGGAGTCCTGTGGTGCTCTGGGAGACGCCAGGAGCTCACTGTACAGATAACACTGACACTCCAGCCTCCTGGTTTGTGCCGTGCTCACCATTTCCTCAGAGCAGGAAACAGAAATGGAAACAGGAGAGTTGTGGCCACTGGATCAAGGTGAATCCTTGACCATTCAGATCCACGAGCAACTACAAAGCTGCCAAAGCTGTTAGTGGTTAGGGCCTGATTCTCAGCTTTGAAAATGTGTCCAGAGCTTTCTCCAATATATTACTGCATTTTTTTTTCTGAATCTCATCTCAACCATGCACTTGAAGAGATAATGTAGGCCCTCTCAACCACTTGTTCATACTTCTGCATAAGTATGCACATATTTTCTTCCCCTTGGCATCGTGGAGAATTCCCGCTAATGTATAAGCCCCTCTTTGTATTCTTATAGCACTCAGAACGCACTTTTCTTCTAGCACTTATGATATATATACTGAAGTTTTTGGCCTAAGTGCCTTCGCTAGACTCCAAGAATAGCTATTACATCTTATGTATCTTTATATCTTCGATACTTAGCTCACTCTTCTGAATATAGATCTTAAAAAAGCCTGCAAATTTTTATATCCACAAAAATATATGTATTCACACAGATACAGTAAAAATGAATGCCCAACTCTAAACACCTAGTCAGAATTCTTTACAAAAAAGGAGATAACGCCTTTGTTTAAGATTTTTTTTTCTGATAAATGTTGTTGACTACAAGGTTGGTGATGCTAAAGATATGAAGACAATGGGAATGGGAAAATAGAATCTAATCAGTTCTTCTCAGAGAAGATGTAGGGAATATCTGAAGCCTTTACAAAATGGTGCCAACTATGTGACTACGTATTAGTGATTTGATTTTTCTGCATTTGTGAAAGTCAAGAATCAGAACTGCATATGTGATGAAAAGAGCAAGAGCATATGTCAGAGAAGACGCACCTTAAATATGTTGACCCACTTCACCGTTTTCCAAAAAGAAAAAAGAAAAAAGAAATCTCAGCACTTAAAAACTTTACTATATTTTTTAAATTTTTTAAAAATTTTTTTTTGCCTTTTTTGGGTCACATCCGGCGATGCTCAGGGGTTACTCCTGGCTCTGCACTCCGGAATTACTCCTGGCAGTGCTCAGGGGACCATATGGGATGCCAGGGATCGAACCCGGGCCGGCACAGGCCGGCCGCATGCAAGGCAAACGCCCTACCCGCTGGGCTGTCGCTCCAGCCCCAACTTTACTATATTTAACAGAACAAAGAGCATCACCATATACCACTGCACCAAACAGTACTACCCCTGCTCTGGACCACTTCCTGTACCTGCAATCCCCCACGTCCCCACCCCACACTACATCTTATATGCATGAATGGTGTCATCCATTCTAGAAAGCACTGTGATAGATTATGAAGTAACATATAAATAAACATAAATAAAAAATGAGAGTAATGGGCAGATGAGAGAATGTGTAGTCTTCCATCCTATGGCAGGCTATTTTCCTCTTTACGGGAGGAATTGTTAGCTTCTACTTCTCCAACTATTTCTTGTGCTTTGCTGCTAACTATGTACTGTCCAAATTGTATATAGTTTCAGTTTCCTTGCAGTCAATATAAGAAAGTTTAATTATAATTATATTTTTTCTTTATTTTTGCTATTAAATTGATGCAGATAAGAGAGAGACTCACAGACGTGGCGCAGAGCTGCTACTGGCTCACCCTGTGCCCAGCCTCTCACAAGGAGCCCGGGAGGGATGGCGGGTTCTTGCCCTGGCCCGCTACCCAAGCAGAGCCTCATACCATGCGAGATGACCCCCACTCCATGAGGAGCCTCCATTTTCCACATCCGGACTACCCCTCGTCAGAACTCCACCCAGCAGACCAGCCTATCTCAGCCCCGCTCATCGAGATCCACCCTGCAGCAGTCTTTTTTGGATCCGACCGAGGTATGCTGATCCAGAGACTCACAGACATGGGGCAGCGCTGCTACTGGCTCTCTCTGTCCCCAGCCTCTCACGATGCGCCCGGGAGGGATGGCGGGTTCTAGTCCCGCCCGCCACCCCAGCAGAGCCTCACAACAAGCCAGACGACCCCGCACTCCATGAGGACCTCCATTTTCTACATCCGGACTTCCCCTCCTCAGAACTCCACCCAGTAGACCAGCCTATCACAGCCCAGTTTTCCCGGCCACAAGGGGCCATGCGGTTCAACAATAAATGCTGGATTCAGAGATGACTACAAGATTAAGCTAACCGCACGGCAGAGCTGGGCAAGCTACCCATGTCATATCCGATATGCCAAATACCAGTAACATTTATAGACCTCATTCCCATGACCTGATGGAATGGTTTGAGGCTCTTTATGTTCCTGGAGCAAGCAGGTGCCCTTGGGCTCTACTTGCATGAGACAGGTCATATGGAGACGTTACTGGTGTCTGCTCGAGCAAATCGATGATGAACGGGAAGTCAGTGATACAGTGATAGATAAGCAAAAGAAAAATTCAAAAGGATCACATTGCAAAAAAATGGGAAGAGATTAGTTTTTTGAATCATATATTGAGAAATAAACTTCCACAGAAAAGAACTCTTTTCTTCATTTTTTCCATTTTTTTATAACTTAAAATTTGCCTATAAATGGATGGACATGGAAAAGATTATGTTGAGTGAAATTAGTCAGAAGGAGAGAGACAGATACAGAATGACTGCATTTGTTTGCATGGCATATATATATATATATATATATATATATATATATATATATATATATATATATGTGCATATTGTGATGCACAAGGTCAATATCCAAGGTCAAGTGAAACATGACCTTGTATCAGGAGGTCTTGTCAAAGGTGGAAATTGTCACAAACGTGTGGGAGTCAGAGGCTGGGTAGGACAGATAATGGAACAGTGTACTGACAATTGTCGAGGGAACTAGTGCCAACCTAGAACTAAGCATTAAATACAGGCAAAAGAATACACTTGACAACCCTTTAATGTATGTTCTGTAGTCCATAGTCTATAGTGGTATAATAAAATACTTAAAAAAGAAAGAAAGACAAAGGAAGTGTTAGGCACAGGACTCCAGAAACAGAAAGGCTCAGGGTAGCAGAGGATTCTAGGCTGGAGAGAAGATACTAGTGGGACAGCAGGGAAGATCGGATAAATCTGTAGCTTATTGAATAGCAGATATCAGTGTGAATCTCCTGGTTTCAGTATTTCCAATGTGGGATGTGCTATTATTATTTTTTAAATAGGGGCGGGACCTGGCAGTGCTAAGCGGCCCAGGACCATTCCATTGAAGTTGGAATATGGGCACTGGGGATCAAACTTAGATTCTTGCATTGGCAAGGTGGATGCTCTACCATTTGAACACGTCCTGGGCCCTTGTACATTAGCTCTTAACATCAGGTGAAGTGGTTGAAGGATATATGGAAATTCTGAATTCCATTATTTTGTTTTCTCTCTGAGTTTCCCAGGAGGACTTGGGGACCCCTCCTGACCACTCCTGGCCATATAATTTGGTATTGCTGCATTGCTGGGCATTGTTGGAGGTCAGGAGTTTCCAGAATTCATAACTTCCAGATATACAAATTATCACTTGCACAGAGTGATGCTTAAGGGGAACTGAGTATCAAATTGGGATCAGCCACATGCAAAACAAGTGACTTAATCTCTGTTACTATCTCTTCTGCCCTCTGAATTTAATTTTGCATGTTTTCTATAAGTCTATGATAAAATATAGTTTACTATAAAAGTGAACTATAAGGTAAGCAATGGATTATTAAGTGAGTGGTGGTAGAACCATTAACCACTTGGAAAAATAAATCACTTTTATTATATATGTTACATATATTTTATAAAACACAGTTATACATTATAGCAAAGCAAGTTCCATGTCAATTAAATATACTTAAATAAAGAAGAGTTACACATTCTAAACAAAAGAACTCTTGTCTTAGATTTCAGTGGCAAGAGATTTGAGGTGGCTACAGATTTTTATCCCATCTAAGTCATCAAAATTATAGGCACTTTAGAGAGGTTAACGGGTCTGAATTTTTCCATATTAATACACATAGGGAAATATATAATTAGCTATAAAACTAAAGTAGTAAAATGCATTAGGTCATATGGCAAAGTAGCAAGTGGTTTTTATACTACTATACACCCTAATTATGTCAACAATTCTCAAGTATTCTTATTTTGTACTTGTGAAATCTCAAGGAGTCTAATGCATGTTAGTTCATTTATACAAGGAAATGCAAGGAAAAAATCTCCAACATACTATTGTTAATGTAAACTTAAAGTATTCATCATCTTCCTAATTACGGCCAAACAAAGTGTTTTATTTCTTTTCTGTTTCTTTTTTTTTTTTTTTTGCTTTTTGGGTCACACTCAGCAATGCTCAGGGGTTACTCCTGGCTCTGCACTCAGGAATTACTCCTGACAGTGCTCCCGGGGCCATATGTGATGCTGGGGATCAAATCTGGATCGACTGCTTGCAAAGCACACACCCTACCTTCTGTACTATCACTCTGGGCCCAATTGTTTTTATCTCTTAATGCTCAATGTTAATGCCTTACTTTAGCCTTCACTGTAGTTTTTTTACACTAATACAGTGCTAGTAAATTGAATATGTTCTTAATTTCTCTAGTATCAGATCTTTATTTAATATAAAGACTAATATGTTTTCCTCAAATACTATGAATTGGAATGAGACTAAGTTATAATATACAAATGCAATATTGATAGTATTATATTGCCCTTTCTCACAGCCCTCTGTCTCTCCTCAGTAGGGCTCTGTCTCCTAACCAGGAGCAGGGACTTGCCTACCCTGGGCTTTGTATTGTACATGGAATGTTGTTCTCTTTCCTCTAGGCCATTTACATATTATTATATTAGAGCAAAGTCCTATTGTATAGACATAGGAAGACAGTTAAGGCTATGCCTTTTTTGAAATATGGTTGATTATTTAACTCTGAAACATTTATGCCTGGTCATCTGTCCACCATGTTTCCTAACATAAAGGATAGTTGCCCTTACATTGATTCTAGTTTCTTCACCCCAAATGAAAGCTCCTGTCACAGGTGTCGGAAGGATCCAGGGCAAGTCCTGTGTAAACTACCCTATTCTTGACATGGGGCCGATTAAGTCTCATGAATAGGGTAATATGATAGGAGCAAAGCCATTGAACGCATTCTGTCCTGACCCAAAAAATAGGCAACTGATTTCAGAGTAGGTTGGGGTTAGGATAAAATTAACTTGCTGAGGATTACAGTCCTCAGGAATATATAGTGAGATGTACCCAAAACAAGCCACCATTATAAATGTCTGTATCTTGTACTATTTCTATACAAAATGACTAGAAATAGTATTAAGATGATCCAAAGGAAGTGAGAAAATAACACACCAGGATTCTGCCTTTGTCCTGGGCAGGGCTATAGACCCAGGGCAGGATTCTGTCTCTTTGGGAGGTCCCCAGGTAGACTGCCTGGGAAGAAGGGGCTTATGTACACTCTCATTGTTTCATGATCAAGTCCGTCACCACTTTCAGCTCCCAGTCCTAACCTTTTGTGAGGGATTAACCAGCAGACTTGATTTGGGAGAGCCACAGATTATCAAAAAGTGTGTGGACTTGTTTCTTTGACCATCAGTGGGGAACGGTCATCAGGTGCAAACACTCCATGGAACACTGCCAAACCCCTACATCTATTGGAGACCCTGCAGAACCCCAACAGACAATATTACAGATTTGATTGTGCTACATTTGATAGATGAGAGTATACAGAAACCAACGGATTTCACCACTATGTGCATTATTCTAATTTGACTCTTTGAACTTCTCCCTAAGTCTTCTAATGTTAAGATGTAGTATTCATAAATCGCTCTAATACCTTAAACTGTTATGCATTCTCATTATTATTATTGTCAAAATTCATTGATTCCCCAACTTTACAAACTATATTCTAATTATGTGAGAACACTTTATTTTTATATAGTGTGTGTTTTCCAGATCTATATTTCCTTCTCCAAGTAATTGACTGGTTGCTTTTGTGCACACACACACACACACACAAATTGAATTTATTTTATATCCACTACATTTCCCATCTATTTTTAAACTTCAGTCAATTGCAAAGCCTTTCATCTTGTCAGAAATTTGGCAATCACCCTCAATGAAGTCTATATGTTCATGTCCTATACTTAATTTGAAACAAGTTATGCTTATTGTGATTTCTAATTCTTCTTGGTACCCCTCTTTAGCAGAGAAATAGTGGTTCACTAAGTATATAAAATATGGCCTAATTACAAACAATATTATCTGATGGCATGAGGAACTCAGCAGTAACCTTTGAATTATTAACGCTGGAGTAAACCTTATGCAGTTTTAAAGGGAAAATCCAGTTATCGGGAAGCAGAGGAGCTTTTAATATGAAAGAATAGCTTGAGCTGATTTGTAGTCTTTGGAAAAGTGAAGGATTGAACAAAACAAAGCTAAGCTAAATATTTGGCTTAGTCCATCCTTATTATACAGTTGGGGTTGCCACTGACTAAAGCCAGAATCTTCTTAGAATCAGAAGGCAATTATTTAATTTCCGAGTAGTTAGGGGGGTTGGGATCAAGGCACAGAATGACAAAGAATGGATTGCAATGGGCAAAAACAAGTATGTGGCTTTTTTATTTTTTTCTTTTTTTTGGGTCACACCTGGCAATGCTCAGGGATTTCCTCTGGCTCTGCACTCAGGAATTATTCCTGGCGGTGCTTGGGGGACTTTATGGGATGCCGGGGATCGAACCAGGGCCAGCATAAGCTGACAGCGTGCAAGGCAACGCCCTACCCGCTGGACTATCGCTCTGGCCCCATGTGCCTTTATGTTCTTGACAGCTCTTCTCTTCAGCTTTGAAGAAATGGAAAGAAGTAGCTAAAACAGCAGACTGGAGAGTAAGTAACAAGGGACAGGGGGCAAGTGCTTCAAGGATTTCTGAGGTAGAGTAGCTCCCACCCATACAGAGACAACACTGAAAGCAGGAGATCCAACACCCGGCAATCAAAATTCAAAATCTGTCTGTCAAAGTGATAGACGCGGGGTAGGGCTGGAAAGGACCCAGGGCCCCTGGTGGCGGCCGGACATTGGCACTGGTGGAGGGGCAGGTGATGTAACATAGTATTATCTGAAACTCAGTTTTGACTAAATCAGTTTTGCAAATTACAGTGTCTTAACGAAAACAAAATCCAAAGACCCCCAAAGAAATAAAAAAACACAGTGTATGCCTAAAACTTAACTGGAAAAAAAGCATTGTAAATCATAGGGTTTTAGTAAATTATAAAAGGAAAACGGCAAGCCTGGCAAGCTGCCCGTGTTGTATTTGATATGCCAAATACCAGTAACAATTATATTAGTTCATTCCCATGACCTAATATAATGGTTTGAGGCTCTTTTTGTTCCTGGAGCAAGCAGATGACCTTGGGCTCTACTCGCATGAGACAGGACAAATGAAGATATTACTGGTGCCCGCTAGAGCAAATAGATGATCAACGGGAGGATAGTGACAGTGATAGTGAAAAAAGGAAAAGCACTTAAAAAATCACTACTCTTAACTTCTGCTGTGTCAATTTAGAATTGTCACAGAAGCCAACTTTTTCTTATGAAATGGGAAATTTGATTTTTAGTTTCCAGGGCATTATATCTGAAAAGCATCCCTGTTAATTTAGAAATAACCACAAAATACTTAGACATTTGTTAGAAATTAAATTTGATCTTTATGTCTTACAGTCTACAAGGTCTAAAACCCAGCTCTTTGAAACAGCAGTTGTTTTATAAACTCTCTAGAGTACATGGTATTTTTGGGTCAGTTTCCATTCTTTTAGTGAGATGCTCAAGACTTACTCTTCTGTGGAACTTCCATACATCTTTAGATAAGAGTGATGGTCATCATTTACATTTCTGTTAGTATTAAAGAGATTAAAAACTAACATTTAGTGTTTTATATATATATATATGCTTATCTATGAAATCTATTATTTTTAATTCTCAAATTGATCCCTTACTCTGTTATTTGTTATGCACTTAATAATAAACAGAATAAGATTAAACTAAACAATACATTGTGACAACTGATATCAGTGCTGTATCATTCTACACTGATTTATTTTCTCAAACAAATGCATCTGTCTCCATTATGCATGACTTATGCAATCATGCTATACTAGAAGTTGTAATTGTAAATGCTATCTGATTGATATTTCCTAATTTTACATCAGGAGATTGAATAACTCTGAGTTTTAAATGTTTTTTTTGTTTTTTTTTTGGGTCACACCCGGCATTGCTCAGATTTTCTCCTGGCTCTGCACTCAGAAATTACTCCTGGTGGTGCTTGGGGGACCATATGAGATGCCAGGGATTGAACCTGGGCCAGCACAGGCCGGCTGCATGCAAGGCAAACACCCTACCCATTGGGCTATCGCTCCAGCCCTTAAATATGTTTTCAAGAGTGTTTTATCTCCAATCAGAGCCTCACAAGAAGTCAGAGGAACCCCCACACCATGAGGGCTACAATTTTCAACATCCAGATGCCACAGCTTGTCAAGCTCCACCCAAGAGAAAAGCCAATCTCTCCCGGTTCATCAATAAACGAACGAGATGAGAGGCTACTACAAGAGCATCCCACCCAGACAGCAGAGCCTGGCAAGCTACCCGTGTCATATTCCATATGCCAAAAAGCAGTAACAATTATAGACATCATTTCCTTGACCTGAATGAATGGTTTGAGGCTCTTCATGTTCCTGGAGCTAGCAGTTGCCCTTAGGCTACACTAGCATGTGACAGGACTTATGGAGATGTTACTGGAGCCTGCTCTGGCAAATCGATGAACAACAGGAAGACAAGTGATACAAGTGAAGTGATGTCAATAGTATTTATATTGCTATTTTAATTAAGTATACACAATAATATTCATAGACATTCCAGGAATTAAAGTATAAAATGTATTCTATAAATCAGAAACCATTCCCCATTTTATATTAAAGTTTAGGTAAGATATACGTTATTTTAAGGCATGATATAACTTTAACAAAATGAATCTAAAGTACTAAAGATAATAAAGATTTAATATAGCAGTGTGATTGATTGTTCCTTTACTTTATCTTTAGCATCTTATTTTTTCATATTCTATAAACTTAGATGAGGTAAAAGAGGGGAAGCAAGTTATAAGCATGTTAATTTGATGGTACCCATAAAATCTACATGTCACATTTCATCCCAGAGCAAATTTTCCATTTAAATTTGAATCTCTGTAAATAGGAGACCTGAGTGGAAAGCCTAAAAGACCTACAGCTATTGACCTAGCATATTAAAATATGATGGCTTCAAACAAACATAAATTTTGGTTAAGTTTGAAATTAAATATTCAGATAAAGATATAGACAATGCTATTTTATAATAGTGAATACAAATATTGATCCTGACTTTAATGCATCCTGCTGAATCTTATGATGTATATAGAAACATATGTCAATATTATTTTTTAGATTATTATAACCCTGTGTAAGTACAGAGCAGCAATCCTCTGAAAACTTTCATAGGTATATTGAAAGTCCAAATGTACAAATATCCTGACAAGGTTGTGATGATTTATGAAATACAAATAATTTTTAGTACATACTAAGTGAGCCCTGGCCTGCCACCCCAGCAGAGCCTCACAAGCCAGATGACCCCTCTGACTCCATGGGGGCCTCCATCTTCCACATCTGGACTTCCCTCTCCTCACAACTCCACCCAGCAGACCAGACTATCACAGCCCGAATCAGATCATCCACTACCACCTGCAGTAGCTTTTTTTCAATCCGGCCCAGGTATGCTGAACCAGAGACTCTCAGACATGGGGCAGAGCTGCTTCTTGCTCTCCCTGTGCCCAGCCGCTCATGAGGCACTGGGAGGCATGGCGGGTTCTAGCCCTGGCCTACCACCCCAGAAGAGCCTCACAACAAGCCAGAAGAAGCCCCCCCGACTCCATGGGGGCCGCCATCTTCCACATCTGACTTCCCTTTCATCACAACTCCACCCAGCAGACCAGACTATCACAGCCAGGCTAGTGCGGCCGCTAAGCGGCCGCATGGTTCATCAATAAATGCTTTATTCAGAGGTGACTACAAGAGCATGCCACCCACACATCAAGCCTGGCAAGCTGCTCATGTCGTATTTGATATGCCTAATGCCAGTAAAATTTATATTAGGTCATTCCCATGACCTAATATAATGGATTGAGGCTCTTTATGTTCCTGGAGCAAGCGGATGCCTTTGGGTTCTACTAGCATGAGACAGGACATTTGGAGATATTACTGGTGCCCGCTCGAGCAAATAGATGATCAACAGGAAGATAGTGATAGTGATAGTGACTAAGTGAGCCACTGCCTTAACCCTTATATATTTGATGATCTTTTGTATAGATATGCTTTGCCGAACTATCTTAAACCATGTTTTTACAAAGCATTATCTATGAATTTATTCATGTCTTGATTTGTTCCAGAAAGGACTAAATATGATCAAAATACATGACAAAATAAATATAACTTGGCAAAGATGAGTGCAAATTCAATGTTGAGTGGAAGAAGTGATTGCTATGATTTAGAGGAGAGAAACATTTTAGTCAAATGCCTCCCCCACACCCCAATTCACTGTGAATAATGAATATCACATGTGATGAAAAAGGCAAGGCAGAATGTTAGACTATGACGATGAAACTCTTTAATGAAATATCTTTTCATAAGATTTCTATTTACTCAATTACAAAAGATGATAGTTTATAAGTTTTTAAAAGTTGAGCAAGCTACAAAACATCTATGGAGGTTGCTTTATTTTTGTAGTGCATAAAATGTAGGGCAGGAATTCATAAAGTTGTTATTAGTAGGAATAGGTGATCTGGCTTTACTGACTTATTCAACACATATTTAATACATGTCTAATTTAAAGATCTTTGGGGTTTCTTGTGAAACAATGATGCTGGAAAATGACACCTGCCCTATCCTCTGAGAATGTAGAGACAGATTATTCAATTATTCAAATCAACTAATGATTATGTAGCTGCATGAACTGAAGCAATGTCATAGAGGAGAAGTGCAGATTATTAATAAAACTGGGAACTTGACCTTAACCGGAGATCAGGAACGATTTCCTTCTTTGTCATTATTTTGTATGGAGCAACCACAGATCAGCATACCAACTAGGCTAAAAATAAAGGTGAAAGAAGCACCATAAAACATTATCTGAAGGGGGAAGGAAACAGTATTTAAGTTGGGAAAATGTTGAGTTAATGCAACAGTTAATTTAGACAGAGTTTTTTTTTTAAGTAAGCAAATATTACTTTAAAAATATTATGCACGGCAGTGCATAATATTAAAAATTAAAAAAATATTAAGCATGGCAGAGCTTGGCAAGATAGCTGTGTCGTATTTGATATGCCAAATACCAGTAACAATTATAGAACTAATTCCCATGACCTAATGGAATGGTTTGAGTCTCCTCATGTTCCTGGAGTAAGCAGATGCCTTTGGGCTACACTATCATGTGACAGAACATATGGAGATGTTACCAGTGACATTTCGAGTAAATATGAACAACGGGAAGACAGGTGACAAGTGATACAAGAAATATTAAGTATATAATAAATTAATGAATAAAAAATAAATAAAATTGGAGAAAGCAAGAAAAGGCCCCTGTGAAAGAGGGCTCTATGTGAGGTCTTTACTCAGTTATCCATATTAGAATTTCCTTTAAATAAAATACAAACCTGTGAACCAGGTTGGTATTATTTTTGTATTTTCTTCTCTTTATATTTAATGTTTAGACTTTTATCACTTGTATTACTTGTCTTCCTGTTGATCATCGATTTGCTCAAGTGGGCACCAGTATCGTCTGTATTCATTGGGAATGAGATCCATCATCGTTACTGTTTTTGGCATTTCCAATACACCATGGGTATCTTGCCAGGTTCTGCTGTGGCTATGGGTTCATCCCAGGGGTCAGTCTTTTATAAATGAATAAATGAATACATGCTAAAATGTTAAAAATAATAATTAATTTTTATTAATATAAGAAGGGAGAGGCATAAGGGAAGAGAAAGAAAAGTATGGTAGATACAGTTTGTAAGAGAAACTTCACATTTTCTTTCCAATGCAGACAATTTTTCATAAGGTTTCTGTTCAGGTGTTTCGAACAAGATCTGCCACTTAACCATGTTCCTGATTTGTGCCAATAATTTGACTCAGTGCCCATAACTTTTTACAACTCTATGGTTTCAGTTTTCAATGTCCTCATCTGATATTGACCAATACTGATGCAATGGAAACAATATAGAAGGAATTTAGTCTTACTCAAAGCACAGAATAATACAAAACTCAGATAGTTTTTATAAGAAAATTGTTTACCCCTTCTAAACCCTTTCCTTTTAACCTTATATTTTATTTTTATTTAAAGCACTGCTATTTACAATAACATTACGACTGAGGTTTGTGCTCACAGCATTGGAACACCAACCCTACCAAAGTGTCCAACTTCCCCCCCTTATGGCATAGACTTTGTTTAGTACTGGCATTTTGACACTTCATTTCACTGTTCTCCATAAATTATCAGGGGCAGATCCGAGTTGATAATAACAACTAATACTGTTTGTAAGTAATTAACATTAATTACTTGTTACCCCCTGCTAAGTTCTTGCTCAGAGTCAATTTGAGAGAAAATACATGAGATATTTTGTGTTTGTTTGTTTTTCGCCTCTAACTCCAAAATTATTATTTTCTCTCTCACGCATTTTCTTAAAATTAATGTTCTCACTCTCTCTATGTAAAGTAGAATCAAAGGATATATTTAGTGCACTAGGAGAGCCAAGTCCTTATGACCACACTACTTTTGAGCATTTTAGCATTTTACCTTTGTACTTTTGCCTCTCGAGGTGTTGCAGGTGCGGCTGCAGTGCCCAGCTGCGTAGGCAGGTAGCAGAGAGGAGACAGGCTTGTCTATACCCAGGGCTCTGCCTCCTAGGCCCTGGATAATCATCCAGGTATAGAAAAAGACTGGGCTCCTTGGGATGAACCCAGAGCCATGGCAGAGCCTGCAAGCTACTTGTGATGTATCTGATATGCCAAAAACAGTAACAATAATGCACTTCATTCCCAAAGAATGGAGATGTTAACGGCGCCCACTTGAGCAAATCTATGAACAATGGGAAGTGACCTTTGTACAATTGGAATACAAGGCTGAGGACAGCTACATGTTCAACTATTCTGGTCTTAGCTTTATCAGGATTTCTAAAGGCTTATGCTTATACTCTCTGATAGTGAGGAGTCACTTACCTGGTCGGGGTGTGAGTGCAATGCAACCATAGAAATAGCCTATGGTTTACTCAGGGGGCCATGGGAAGGTCCAGTAAATAGCCTGAAGTCCTTAGAAAGGCCTCTTGGCTCTGGGCCTGACCTTTAAATCATGATCTGACTTGAATTGTCAGCTGTATTGTATTCAGCACCCAGTTCCTCGCAGTCTGAATATCAGAGACATACTGAAAATGTCTACATTTCCTGAATACCTAAGTGAGAGGTCAGTAACGGGGTAATTCTTGCTTCTACCAGCTATTCAAAGTCATGTTTTAAAAAATATCTAGGGCAGAGAGTCTAAAGCTGTTCTCAGATTCTATCAATTCTTTTTCCAATTTCCGTGAGCCAGGTACCTTACAAAAAGGCTCAATGTTTCATCTGCATGGGTGAGAGATTCTTTTCTTTGTTCTTAACTCGGTGTCCTTCATAGACTGTGCCAATTTTCACATGAAGAAAGGGAGTGCATTTAACATGTTGAATACTACCAAATTGTTTCATACTTGTTTCACAAAGACACTGTTTGGGGGAGAACTCATCTCAGCAAATTGCTAAGACTGCACAGCAAGGACTGTAACGTTCCTCCCAATAGATGTCATGTCCTGCTGCTTTTATGTTAATACCATCCAGAGTCCTAAAGATGTGGGCATAAGAAGTTTCGATTTAACTCTTATGATTTTCTCTTGAATCCTGAATTCATGTTAGTAGTAAAGGAGGTTGAATTTGTATCTCGTATAAATTGAGATATTACTTTTTTTTTATCTTCAGCATTTTAGACTTTTTTTTCTCCCTGTGCGAGTTTTTTTTTATACCAGCACATTTATATAATATCATTGGAACAAGATCTACCTTGATACATGGAAATATACTGCATATGATTTTAGTGTTTTTTCAACAAACAATTCTTCATGTGATATTTGTAAGTTCAGTTTCTCACTAATTAATGTATACACATTTGTTTTATCACCATTGTAAATTTCCTTGTGCATGACCTACTCCAGAGTAAACAAACTGTTTCTTTGTCAGGAAAGTCAAAGTGAATTAAACGAGTTTTATTTTACTGCCTAACTGAAAACAAAAATAATTATTTTATATAGACATTTTTTCAACATGAATATTGAAAGGAATCACTTTAACTTAAATGGAGAGAATGCAGAAAGTAGTCGTTTAACTCAATGTGACATCTTAAAGTATTTTCCAGGTAAATAAAGTATTAACTAATCCTTTCTTTATTTTTAATTATACTTAAGTTTTCAGACATATAAAATGAAATTAGATTGTCACAATGAAGGGAATAAATTATAAATCTTTTTTCAAGCTATATTAAAAGTTCATTCCACATAAAATTACCATAAACACTGAAGTAGAAAAACACATCATCAATATTGATAAATTGATTAATGAAATAGAACTATAATATATTTTTAATAAAGTAAACCAGATCAAAATAAATAGAGTCCTTATAAAATGATTAAAATTTTAGCAATCTCCTGAGTGCAGAGCCAGGAATAAGCCCTGAATATATCTGGGTATGACCTCAAATCCCCATTTATCCCCTCAAACAAAAATAAAATATCAACTTATTAGCAATCTATGCAAATTACAAATACATACACACTAAATAACAGCAGGAGACTCTACATCCCTGGGACCATATAGGATCCTCCAAGTATAGCCATGAATGAACCCTGATAGCAAAGCAAGAGGTAAGGCCTTAACACCATTGTGTGTGTAATCAAAACAAAAACGAAAAAGCAAACTACCAAAATACAAAAATCTCTAATAGTTATGGTGATTTAAAAAGATCAAGATATTCTAAAATATTTCAGGTAAAACTGTGTAATATTTTGGTATAGAGAATATACTGAGTTAGCTTCTGATAGCTGCTATAAAATAATTACTATAAACTTAACGGTTTAATGATGATTTTTATTATCTTAAAAATTCAGCCACAAGATTTCTGAAGTAGTTTTACTGATACAAAAATCAAGGTATGAACAGTGCTGCATGGTTATGATTCAGTCTACTAAGATATAACTACCTTTTTATTTATTTATTTGAGTAAAACTCACATACTGTCAGTTAAGTTGAAAATTAAAAAGCTTAAACATAAAAGCATTAAGACAATATTTGGGGTGGCAGGGGTAGTGTATGTGGGGGTGCTCAGTTGTATATATACACATATATACACAGGTCTGTAACAGATTTATATCTCTATATGTGTTTGACGAATTTCTGACCATGGGAATAACTGAACATAAAATTTGGAAGAATGAATGCATCACAGTTATTTACTTCGACCATGATATATCTGCCTTTAAATGTTGCCTTTTCTTTAGAGTCTCACGTTATGCATAGGTTCTGAGATAACATAAAGATTCATAAATACCCATTACGTCACTTTTTACTAAAGGAAAGATACCTTTTGCTGGTAGAAATTAGCAATAGAACAAACAAATGAAAATAAGTTTACATATTTTCTATAGGAATGATAATTTGTGGTTTATTTCCCCACTCATAAATAAAATATTATATGGAAAAATAAGTAATTTGACATTCATGGCTTACTCTTGCACTAAATGATATCTAAATATTTTATATCCTTAGATTATTAGAATAACACAGTTGATTCATTGGCATAGTGATAAAGCTTCAAGAACAGTGTTTTTAGGAGCTATGCTCTCAGTTTTCTACCTAATTTGTTCTAATATTATGGAATTTATAACTTTTTTTCTTTCCCTGACCTTGGGATGGTATTCATTTGAAAAAAATATAGTTGAAATGCTGTGGAGCACAATCTGTGGCTTTGTGGTGAACAAACATAGCTCAAAGAAGAATATAATTCATATTTGTGACACAGGCTAGTTGTATTTGGGGTCCTAGTAGTTATAAAATAAGAATGCTAGAATTATATATTGTATCACTAAGGAACTTAGTCAAAGATTCTATAAATCTGAAACAGAAAACTATTTTTTGGAATAAATATAATTTACTAAGTATTTCATCAAACTATTGCTTTTTGTGCATGACTATAAAAGATTAATTTGTTAAATTTTAGATAGTTAGAATGCAGTGGTTGTGTAAAAATAAGTATAGATGAGAATTGTATTGGAAAGAATCAATCAATGATTATATTCAATCCACTGTTTTCCTAAGCTTACTATTCAAGACTTTGTTTCCAGAATTGACTTTTCCTTTGTTTCTGTGCAAATGAACAGAGCTCTCATTGGAATTTATGTCCAGTATGTCCCATAATTCCCAGAGGTAATAATAAAAAAATTCACTTGATTTCACAATGTGCCTATGAGACTTTTGTACTGATTTGTAATTTAATTTTAAATCAAATTAAAGCAAGGTCACAAAGATATCTGATTTTTTTACATTATTTAAAAATATCTTAAGGAAAATTTAAATTGATTGCAAATGTTTAATAGTATTAAGACTTATTAAAGTATGTCTACTATTTAATGACAATTCCCAATCATTTCTTTGGCCCATAAGTCTATTCTGTAACAAACAATATTGTTTGTTCTGGAAACTCACCTGGCAATTGTGACTAATGCTTTCAATCTAATTTGAGCTTCTGAAATTTTGTGTGTTCTACCTATCACTGATTAAAGGAGAGTCTCTTTCTTTTTGAAAGGAGAGCATTGAAAAATTAGTAAAACATACTTTATGAAGAGAATAGAGCATTACTCTAAATGTCTCCAAGTCTTCATTCTAAACATGTTATTGGATTCTTACATGTGAATATTCAAGAAATCAAGTTTCTACTTGGCAAGGAACAACAAACCAAAATTGAGTAATTGATCATTCATTTTGATGATTCGACTCAGTTACTTAAAAGAGTTTCATTTTACCCTCCAAATAAAGCAATTGTGAGACAAAAAAAAATTAAATAGAGGCATCTTTCCCCAACTTATCAAAAACAGTATGGAATTACAATCTAAATAAATATACAGATTACTGGGATATGATTGCAGGAATAAAATTAAGAAAGATTCCAAAAATAAATCTTAATAATTATGGACTATGACTTTATGAAAAAATACATAATATGGAGAAAGTGTCTTCTAAAAATATCGTTAGAAAATTGGAGTTAAATACACAAGAATTAAACTTAATCATTCTTTTACAGCATAAAACTAGTTAAAGATGTAATAAAATGAGCTAAAGATGTGTACGTTAGACCCCAAATTATAAACCACATTGAAGAAAACACAGACTAAACATTGTCTGTGTTTGATTCTATAGTGCATTCAGGGATTTTACCCCAATGGCAAAGGATAAAAAAGAAATAAAGTCGAGTCCCAGAAGATGTCTCAATGACTTAAAGCTAATGCCTAGCAAGCACAAGACCATGATTTGAAATTTGAATGTCATCGATAAATTCTGAAAAAACATTTACAGCTCTGGTTTTAGGTGTTCCAGGAAGAAAAGCATAGAATATCTGAACAAAGCCCAATACCCGAGAACAGATGAATGGATAAAGAAATGTGGCACGTATACACAAAGGAGTACTACTCAGCTATAGAGAGACAAAAAAAAAATATCACTGCAACACGGATTAATATGAATATTCATATGCTGAATAAAGCTAATCAGAGAAAAATAGGTATAGAATGATCTCTATATGTGAGGCAATATGAAGTAGCAAGGGTATAATAAATACTAAGGCTCACACAGGAAGAAAGGCAGAGGGAATAGAACAGAAGGGACACACTGAGATAGTGGTAGAGAAAAAGCAAAACCACTGGTAGGCTTGTTGCTGGAACATTTTATACATTAAGAACTAGTACTGGGGCTGGAGCTATAGTCCTATGGGTAGAGCCTTTGCCTTGCATGCTGCCGACACGGGTTCGGTCCCCAGCATCCCATATGGTCCCCCAAGCTCGCCAGGAGTAATTCCTGAGTGCAGAGCCAGGAGTAACCCCTGAGCATCGCTGGGTGTGACCCAAAAAGAAAAAAAGAAAGAACTAGTACTAACAGTATGGTATCATAAATAAAACATTTTTCAAAGTTTTTAAAAAAGTACAATGACATCCATGGCCTAAATTTCTTTCTACTCTTAAAATATATAGCTTCTTTAAAAGCTATATATTATTTCTCTTAAAATATATAGTTTTCTTTTTGATTTAAAGAAAGCCTTTGATTCTGTGGAGACTGAAGCGGTCATCGAAGCCCTAGCCAAACAGGGTGTTCAAACCCAATACATCAAGAACCTTCATGAGCTGTATTATGGATTCACCACCAGGATCTCACCATTCTACAAGGAAGTGATCATTGATGTCAAAAGAGGGGTGCGACAGGGTGATACCATTTCACCAAAACTCTTCAGCGGCACCCTCGAGAACATCATGTGACAATTAGAATGGGAAGGAATAGGAGTGAAGATAAACGGTAGGCAACTACACCATCTCAGCTTCGCTGATGACATCGTTCTAATAACACCACACATTAGCCAAGCAGCACAAATGCTGGCTAACTTCAACCGAGAATGTGGAAAGATAAGTCTACAGCTGAATCTAAAAAAAAATATTTTTATGAAAAATGAACTAGTTCCAGAGGCCCCATTCTCTCTCAATGGAACAAACATCTCTGAATGCAGCAGTTATGTGTACCTAGGTCGAGAAGTCAACATGATGAACGATCTAAAATCTGAGCTGCGCAGGAGAAAGAGAGTGGCATGGAATGCCTTCAAAGGCATCGAAGAAATAGCTAAAAGGACAAAGAACCTCTGGCTCCGGGCACATCTCTTTAACTTCACCATTCTCCCTGCATTAACATATGCCTCAGAGACCTGGGCCCTACGAAAGCAGGATGAGAATCCTATTCTGGTCTCCCAGAGAGGAATCGAAAGAGCTATGCTTGGAATATCACCCCTCACTCAAGTGAGAGGAAGCAATCCAGAGTTCCGACCTCCATCGCTATTCCAGAATCAGGGATGCTGTCTCTTTTGCCAAGGCATCGGAAATCAGATGAGCTGGACATGTAATGCGATTTGGAGATGACCATTGTACCAGCCGTTACCGACTGGATCCCATGGGATGTCAAAAGATCACGTGGCTGCCCATCTACAAGATGGTCAGACTTCCTTGTGAAGACCCAGAAGGAACGGTTTGAGGCTCTTCATATTCCTGAATCAACCAGATGCCATTGGGCTACATTGACACATGATAGGGTCCAATGGAAATGTTACTGGCACCCGCTCGAGCAAATTGATGAATAACGGGATTCAAGTGATCAAGTGATCAAGTGAAAATATGTAGAATCAAAAACATTGCACATGTTTAACTTAGTCTTAAAATAATTTATCTTTTAGGAGTGTGACAAAGCTAATGTTCTGAAACACCCATCTCAAACTACTCTTAGTAAGTTTATCTTTGCAATTAATCCAAGAGATTGCTCAAAATTAATTTATGTCAAGAAACTGCTACTAAACAACACATTTTACTTCATAGCATGACCAACATCATGAAGATTCTCTATTATTTATGAATGTCAAACACAGATTTGGGATATCCTAGATCTGAGATCTGAACGGTTAGCTGTGCTTCTGGGTCAACCATCAGCAGCTTTAGGGATCAACCCTGGTCATCACACACAAGGCTAACAAATACCTTACCACCTGTATTTTCTCTTTTTTCCTTTAGACATGTTCCTTGAATTTCTGTACTCCAGGTCTATAAGCAGTGAAATGGGGGGAAAACAAAAGCCATACAGTGTGATTGTTACATTATTACACTTGAATGGAAATGCAGATTGTTCGGTCTTGGTCTGATTGGGTTCACACCCAGTGGTGCTTTGAGCTCTAATCCAGTCACTTTGTGCTTATTCCCAGCACTGCTCTGGGGACCATTTAAAGCTGTATAGGAAACCTGAGTTTCCAGATGGCAATGCAGATTCTGCATACTCTCAGCCCTTATCACTATCTAGCACTGGGATGCTTTTTCCATATTTAAATATTTATAACATTGTCCAATCTATAAGCATTTTAAGTTTATTCTTTATAATTCTTCAGCTTAGTGTAGACTGCTTGGGCTGTCAGAAGAAAAGTATCTCATATTGGGTAGTTTAAATTCAATTTATTTCTCAGCATCCTAGAGACTTTTAAATCTAAGATGGGGATATCAGTGTAGTCACAATTTCATGAATAATGTCTATAAATGCTTTTTTCTGTGTGTCTTCATAAGACTTAGGGATAAAACATAAAAAATATTGTTTCTCTTTTAGGACCCAGCATACTCCATTCTTAAAGGACCCAGTTCTATAATCTAGTCTACTGGATTATATCCCCAACCTCGTAGGCTCATTTAATATTTGCTACTCACTTAGGGCTTTATTACCAAAGATAACCTCATTTCTGTATAGACGTTTGGAAAGGACAGAATTCAGTTTAGATAAAGGACATGATATATTTTCTATCATTTGGTTTTTCTATTATAATTACAGTATTAAGATTTCATCTTCTTTGGTACTAGCATTGAATCATAAGTGTTTTCTGGGAATAACCTGAATTCATATTTGTACAGATAGTACCACTTAATATTGTCTTATAAATATCCTCTCTCTTCCAAGTTGAGAATGAATCAATATTAATAATCTTTGTGGAAAATAGTCTTTGCTTTAAGCACATGAAAATCTCTGATTAATCACAACATTTGGAAGCATATTCTAACTCTGAATTCTTAACTAAACATTTATAAATTTCCAGTGATCCTCGTTATTATAATTTAAAGTGGTTCTGAAGTAGCTTACTTAATCTGCCATAATAATGTAAAACAGAGGATAGATTTTGACAAGTACTGATGAAAGTTGATATGTTTAGTTTTGGTATAACTGTTAATCTAAAATACTGAGCTGTATGACAGAACTAGTGCAATGGTTGACCTATAAAATATGAGTTATGTAAGACGCATAATAATATGCCACTAATCATAAAAATAGTTTTAAATCAATTTCCCAAATTTTGCTATGAATACAAAATTCTAATTGTGTTTATGTCATCTTATTAATTTGAGAAGAGTACTGGGTTGAATAAGACCAGTAGTGCTGAGAGAATATTCTTAGCTTAGCGCTTGAGATTGCTCCCAGAAGTATTCAGGAGACTATGCAGTGCAGGGAATTCAACCTTGGTCTCATGAACAAGAAGTGTAAGTGTATGAGCTATCTCCCTGCCATCTCCCACCCCCCAAAAGTTTGTTTATATTGGTGATGGAGAATGGTTGGGCTACTTCCAGTGGTATGCAGGGCCAACTTTTAACTCAATCCTCAGAGTTCGCTCCTAGAGATTTCATTACTTGATCACTTGACATCCTGTTGTTCATAGATTCCCTAGAGCGGATGCCAGTAACACTTCAATTTGACTCATTTGACCTCATTTGAGATTTCATAGGGAATCATATATGATACATGGGATCAAACTGGGGTTACCTGAATGTTCGGCAAGTCCAGTCACTTATCTCCTGTACAGGTATAATTCATTTCAAGACTAAAATGCATTTAACTGATTGCATCCACTAGCACAGTTTTTGGTCTCAAAGATTTACATCCTAGTTTAGGTATTCCTTGACATTAAAAAGTCAGCTACAAAAGAGAATACCAACACTGTCCTAGATTATCGGTACAAAACTTTTTAGGTTGCATTTCCTTTATCAGATTTAGTGCAATGCATGATCAGTATGGTCACAAATATGTTAATGGAAAGGGAAATTGACCGCAAATAATTAATTATGGTGATGCCAAAACACTGCTGATGGAAATAGAGTATGACAACAATTAATGCCAGAAAGCTGGATTCATCCTTCCAATTAGGATAATTTTCAATATTACAATTTTCACTCAGGCTATCTTCACCATCTTAATTATGAGTAATGCAATTGTTCCTACAATAGATTTCACTTCAACCTTTAAGCTCATTCAAAACAACTTCCTTTACTATATCATATAGCATAGAAAAATATAGACAAATGCATAATAGAATGCAAATTTGTCACTGCAGTTTTCTTTTTGTTTACTTATGTAAGGTGGATTCCCAGAGGGGGTGGAGTGTATTTTTTTTCCCCTAAAGCAAGGAGAGTGCAAAAAAATTTAGGAACATTTTGTTTTGGGAGAAAACTCAAAATCCACTTTCATCTTGTCACACCTTCCCACAACCAAGTTTTATTACCCTTACAAAGCTAGAATTGAACTAGTTTTAAAGTATAAACTAATAGTTTTCAACAATAATTTAGTAGTTGATTTCATGTCAGCAGTACTGGAGGTAGGTATTATAGTAGATGTATTAGAGACCATGTTTAACACATAAAGCTGTTTCCTGAGAAATTTATTCATCCACAATTTCAGGCCAGTAGCCATTATTTATGCAAGAATAGAAAATAAATTGCAACAATTGGTCTTGATGCTTTGCTATATATTTGTTATCTTTCTAATTTTGAAATGAGAATATATTCTGCCAGTTGCTTTAGCATATAAAACAGACTATAGAAGAAAGACATAAATGAAAATAATAGGACTTAGACTATAAATAGAGTTCAAGGAAATGCCAATTATGAAGATATGACATTTCTAATCTACTGAGTTTAAAGAAACCCAATTATAAAGTTATTTGTAAAGGTTAAAGTAAAACAGCACAATGAAGGACAAGAAGAAAAGACACTGAAAAAGTACAGTGAAATTCCGATTAAGATCTTAGATATGAACTCTTCATAATGAACATGGTACTCCATTTTATTAACTACTTAAAATTAGCCAGAAAATCTACCAGTTTGGGACTCCATCTCAACTGTTTACAGCAACCATTATTATGAATAGGCTGTTGCCTTCCTTACAATAAAGTGGTAGGTTAGGTGTTGCCAAAGGCTCTTCAAAACTACTGTAACAAATGTTTTTTCTTTCCCAATACCAATTGTCTTTCCATCCACAGTGATGGCAAATAAACTCATAAGTATGAAAGAGCAGAGACTGTTATTTCTTCATATAATAATCCAACAAGATGGAAATATAGAAGGAATGAAAAAAGAGAGCAAATAAAGTTGAGCCTGATCTTGGAGATTGTCATTTATTAAATAAAAAACATATTCCCCAAAATTTAAAAAAACAGCATATGGCATTTAAGTACAATGCTTATTTTTTATAAACAAGCAGAAAAAATAGCAAGACTTATTTGCAAACATAGCAATGCTAAAACATAAAACTGTACAAATTGTGGGGACATGTTGCCTATACTTTGGATGTTGTCATTTTATACATGTAATAATACTGAGGAGAAATAAATGATAAAATAGTGACATCCACACTAAAAATCTCAAGTCATAGAAGGAATACCCAGAAGGCTATATTGTAAAAATCATTTTTAAGTATACAGATGAAAGTATATGTGCCTGCTAATTTAGTTTTTTACTTTATTGTGTAAATCTACAAGTCATACAATTAATATCAACAATATGCACAAAATTGAATAAAAATAAGACTTTATATTTGACTGAAATTAAGTAAGACTAAAAATCAGAGAAAAGAAAGGATTATATTGCTTGGTGCTACTCTCACTTACATGAGAAAAACAAATGCTAGAAACTTATTTCTAAAACATGAGCATTAGTGGTTATTCCAGAGAGGGTCCCAGAAAGAGACATATTTGTGAGGAGGCATTTGGAGTGCTTTGAACAAAGGGGTGTATTTTCTTTCTTAATTTGGGTACTGGTAAGCAATATAGTGATTTCATGATTTACTTGTGATCTATATCCTAATCCATATTTTGCAATAGTGTTGTGTAGACAGAGATTAAAATGAAACTTGGAAGTAGAGGCATTTAAAGAAAACACTTAGAAGTTAATTATCCTTTTTATAATATCAAATGCTTTACAATTTCTTACAGTTTTAGAAATAGTCTTTGTACACAAAACCATGTGTATGTTTTTCCAAAGGAATAATTAGAACAATGATCGTCACTAGAATTTCAAAAGTTAAAAAAAATACCCTGCCTATAAAATACACAAATATAAAACACTATATAGTATCACTTTGTCACTTGATCACTTGAATCCCGTTATTCATCGATTTGCTCGAGCAGGCGCCAGTAACATTTCCATTGGACCCTATCACGTGCCAATGTAGCCCAATGGCATCTGGTTGATTGAGGAATATGAAGAGCCTCAAACCGTTCCTTCAGGGTCTTGACAAGGAAATCTGACCATCTTGTGGGTGGTCGGCCACGTGATCTTTTGACATCCCATGGAATCCAGTTGGTAACAGCTCTAGTCCAGCGGTCATCTCCAAATCACATTACATGTCCAGCCCATCTGATTGTTGATGCCTTGGCAAATGAGACAGCATCCCTGATTCTGGAATATTGACGGAGGTCGGAACTCCTGATTCCTTCTCTCACTTGAGTGAGGCATGATATTCCAAGAATATTTCTTTCGATTCCTCTCTGGGAGACCCAAATAGCATTCTCATCCTGCTTTTTGTAGGACGTGCCCAGGTCTCTGAGGCGTATGTTAATGCAGGGAGAAAGGTGGAGTCAAAGAGATGTGCCCGGAGCCAGAGGTTCTTTGTCCTTTTAGCTATTTCTTTGATGCCTTTGAAGGCATTCCGTGCCGCTCTCTTCCTCCTGTGTAGCTCAGGTTTTAGGTCCTTCATCATGTTGACTTCTCGACCTAGGTACACATAACTGCTGCATTCAGAGATGTTTGTTCCATTGAGAATGGGGCCTCTGGAACTAGTTCAATTTTCATTAACATAGTTTTCTTTAGATTCAGCTGTAGACCTATCTCTATTTACATGTCTTTCGACTTCTTCTTATTTTGCTCTTTGGGTCACACTGGCAGTTCTCAAGGATTCCTCCTGGCTCTTCGCTCAGGAATTACTCCCAGCAGTCCTGGGTGGACTATATGGATGCTGAGGATTGAAGCCAGGTAAGCAACGTGCAAGGCAAATGACTACCTCCTAAGCTATGCTCCGACCCCACCCCTCAACTATTAACTTTCTTCATCTTATCTACTTCATTTGTGAAAGAGCAAAACGTATGAGAATATCTGGAACAATAAAATATTACTCTATGGCATCATAGAGTCACTGTAACATTAATAGTAGCAGAAGGAAAATGGCAAATCCATACCTGGTATTGTGAATTTTAAGGAGAATTAACACTGGGGTCTTAGTATGTTTTAATGAGATTTTTAAAACTCCATGGTATTTTCTATTTCTTGGAAATAGATTATAGCAGATAAGTGTTCCTCTTCACTTTGTATTTTATTGTTGTTATTGCTGGCAATATTTACACATTTAATATTAGAGTATTAATAACATTAATTTAATGTTATTAATATTAACATTTTTAAGCCACATCACTCAGAATACATGAACTAATTTAGCTCTTTAATATCACCCAGTATCTCCACACGAAAAGTTTGTGCGCTATTACTGACTCTGTGCTCAGAAATACTCCAGGCAGGCTTGGGGTATCCTAAAATGGCCAGGGATCAAATACAGCTGGAACACATACAAGGCAAGCACAGTGCTGATTGCCTGAAGTCTCCCCAGCCCCACCGTAAAATTTGTAAGAGATTATAAAGGAAGACTAAGTTCATATTAGTCCAATTAAAAGTTCAGAATTGTTCATCTCTTCTGGATCGTTATTTATAAACAATCTTGCTCTGCCTTTCTAGTGAACTATTAGTATAATGGAAAATTGTCATTACTTAACCAAACTGTTATTTCTATATTCCTTCTACATTTTACTATTTCATATATCAGAGGTTTAGACAGAGAACCCTCTGTGCTCGGCTGATCATGAGGTGTCCAGGAGGGAGGGCGAGTTTTGGTCTTGACCCGCCATCTTGTATCACTTCCCATTGTTCATCGATTTGCTCAAGTGGGCACCAGTAAAATCTTCATATATTCTGTCATGTGCTAGTGTAGCCCAAGAGCATCTGCTTGCTCCAGGAACATGAAGAGCCTCAAACCATTCCTTCAAGTGATAGCAATGAGGTCTATAATGTATAGATATATCTGCATATAAATGTACAAGATAAGAGTCTACTACTGAGAGTATCCCACCCAAATGGCAAGCTACCCATGTCGTATTTGATATGCCAAAAACCAGTAACAATTATAGACCTCATTCCCATAACTTGAAAGAATGGTTGAGGCTCTTCGTGTTCCTGGAGCAAGCAGATGCCCTTGGGCTACACTAGCACATGACAGGACAAATGGAGACGTTACTGGCTCCTGCTCAAGCAAATCAATGAACAAAGGGAAGATAAATAATACAAGTATTATGTGCATATATACTGCACATATGCTGAACCTGAAGCATTAAGCCCTGAATAGAGATATCCAGAAGTGAGAGGCCCTGAGGAGAGGAGCCCACACAGATCCCCCAATGAGAGCAGCCTGCAGGAGAATCCAATGGAAGAGAGCGAGAGGTCCCAGGAGAAAGATTCCTGCAGAGAGCAGAGAGATGAAGCAAAAAGTAACAATCAAAGCATAATCTTCAGGAATCTCTGGCCTTGGTCTTTATTCCACTGATGGGTCACAAGAAATGGTGCTGGGCCTGAGCACTGAACGGTGGCCCTTAGGGACAGTGAGCACTGCAGGGGACCCAGCATCTGCTTCCATAGTCACCCCCTGGTCCCCAAGCACTGCTAATGCTATGGAATCCACAGAAAGTTCATTGTGCCTGAGACCTTGGGACCTCCCTAATGGGGGGGGCCATCTTCCCCACTCCTCTACAGTTATTTAAAAGGCTTATCATATTCCTATATATGTATATATCACATAGAATTATAATAAAATAAGCTTTACATTATGTGAAAATATTTTGTTCAAAATGTGCATGCATTTCTTAAGAATATAGATGCTCTGAGAAACATTTAGATGCATTGTTTCATTTGGGAAAAGCTAGTCTGAAGGGTTTAGATAATAAAATGCAATCACCTACAAAATAATTAGCAAGACATTTCAATCTCCCTGAGAACTTCCCAGAAATTGCTGTTTGTGAGAACATTGAAGCAGGTTATTTTATGTCAGAATAAGGTGTGAGGAAGATGGTGAATCGTGGTGTTATACAGAAAAATTCAAGTGGAGTAAAATTGCAGATGGAAATACAAGAACTGTAAACATTTTGCAGTCCTGTGAACCCAGAAATTCAGTAAACAGGGCTTAATTGAGCATATTAGGAAGAGTGGAATATTTTATTAAAACTGAAGAATTTTCCATATATTTGTTAATAACAAGTAGTATTGTTCTCATTATTATTTTCTTTCCCAAAAGTATTCATGTAGATTCTTACCCCTATACATATTCATTACTCATGAAGCCTGCCCAGACCTGGCTTTAAATAACTCTTAAACGTTGTCTCTAATAAATGTCAGACTTAAATTTAAAATTTTATATTTGTAATTACTGTTTTCTTAGATTAAAATAATTTAAATAATAATTTGATAATTATGCTGCTTTCCTAATTTCATTATTGTTAAAAAGTCCACAAAGCCTACAGTTTGTACAGTAATTCCATATACACAGTAAAATAAATAAATGGGGAGCTGTTATTTCTAGAATTCTAGTTTACTTACCAATTCCAGGACAGGTGTCTCAGCGAGACCTATAAACTTGACCTTCATACACATTCTAAACATTGTGTGAAATCCATTAATATCTCTTTGGTCATCTATTATTTTCCTTTGCCTAAGGGCATAGTCGACTATATTTTCTTATCAGAGTCCTTTTATGGCAGTCTGTCATAAAGGCACTAGAAACATGATTAATTATTTAAAATGCAGATTATTTGTGGGTTGGAGACATAGTAAAGTAAGTAAGGAACTTGGCTGTCCTGGGTGAAATTCTTAGAACACAATATAGCAAGCTGAGGTCACTGGGAGTAAGTATTGAGCACAGCGTAACACCACCCACCCACCCTCCCACCAAAAGCATTTTATTCTTTATCTGCCAGAATTCTGCTCCCAATATTCCAATAGAAAACCATAGAATTCTCTGGATAAAATCCAAAACTTATAATACTTTTCAAAGGTAACTATGTGTTCCCTTCGTTTATAGGTATCCAAAGTGATGACTCACAACACAGGAGACACGACTTATTTACATTCACTCCAAAATATTAAATTAATTTTTTATCTTGTCATCAAATACAGTAAGCATATATATATACACAATATAGATAAAATAGGTACATGTGACACGTTATGTATTGCTTCTACCATTTTCATGATTTAAAACATGACCAGTGCTATTTCTAAGTTTGTTAACATTCTCTAGCTGTCTTCTAGATTCAGCAGTGCAATAATAAGCTTTCTTTCCAGTAAGTTTTTTTGTAACTTATTTTTAACTAGCTGAGTCAAATTAACTTTTTCTTATCTTATCAATTTTCTGGTGTTCTCATTTATAGGTTAGCATCAGCATTTATTCAATATCTTATGTCAACTTTGTCTAGCATATTAGTCATTTCTAAATATAGTCTACTTTTCTCTCATTTCAACTGACTGTAGGTGGATAAGTAAGCTACATCTGCGTAGGAACACATATCATGTTTCATAGATCTCAACTTCAAATGGACTATTGTTATCTAAGCTAGTCCAACTGTGACCATTGAAAAATCAATGCCATGCCTACTTTCTTATAAATAACATAAAAGTTTTAATAGTAATTGTATGCTCTCTTTTCAACTGATTTGTATATATATCTTACACATAGGATTGAAAACATATACAGTTCTACACTTTAATATATAATTATACTTCCTTTTACACAAGACTAATGTGACTAATACCTTTTCCTGCTGAATTTTCCACATTTCTCAAAGAAAATTTTGAGAATTCATACAACAATTAGGGGTAACATATGAATTTTGACCAGCCATATTCAGTTACATTAAAATACATTTGAAATATGTTGAAAACCATTATGGTGGATTACAAAATGCATCTTCTGCTCATACCCCTTTTGCAATTATCAAACTCATCTCCTATTGAACAACACTGCATGTCTCCCTTCCCTAAATTTCACACTAGTACTAGAAGATATTTTACAACATGCAAACCAGAATCGATGATCAATGGGACTACAAGTGTTACAAGTGAAATGAAACCAAAATTAACTAAATAGAACCACTAGTTTTGATTTTGTGTAAAAATTTTAAAAATTCATTAACTTTTGGGGCCGGAGCAATAGCCCAGCGGGTAGGGCGTTTGCCTTGCACGCGGCCGGCTTCTGCGGGCCTAGGTTCGATCCCTGGCATTCCATATGGTCCCCTGAGCACTGCCAGGAGTAATTCCTGAGTGCAGAGCCAGGAGTAGACCCTGAGCATTGCCGGGTGTGACCCAAAAAGGCAAAGAATAAATTAAAAAAATTCATTAACTTTTATTCCAATCACTAAGGCATCGAAAATAGCTAAAAGGACAAAGAACCTCAGTCTCCGGCACATCTCTTTGACTCCACCTCTCTCCCTGCATTAACATTCGCCTCAGAGACCTGGGCCCTACGAAAGCAGGATGAGAATGCTATTCGGGTCTCCCAGAGAGGAATCGAAAGAGCTATGCTTGGAATATCACGCCTCACTCAAGTGAGAAGGAATCCGGAGTTCTGACCTCCGTCAATGTTCCAGAATCAGGGACGCTGTCTCGTTTGCCAAGGCATCGAAAATCAGATGGGCTGGACATGTAATGCGGTTTGGAGACAACCACTGGACTAGAGCCGATACTGACTGTATCCCACGGATGTCAAAAGATCACATGGCCGCCCACCTACAAGATGGTCAGACTTCCTTGTCAAGACCCTGAAGGAACGGTTTGAGGCTCTTCATATTCCTGAATCAACCAGATGCCATTGGGCTACATTGGCACGTGATAGGGTCCAATGGAAATGTTACTGGCACCCGCCGAGCAAATTGATGAATAACTGGATTCAAGTGATCAAGTGATCAAGTGACCGATCACTATGTCACAAGCATTGTTTAGAAGTTTTTCAAGACTTACTATGAAGAACAAAAGGCAACAAATACTGATACGTACCATCAAACAGACTTTAATGAAGTCAAACCAATATCTGAATTTTTATGTAAACATAAGAACTCTTCCAATATGAATATATGACCACTAAACTAGCTTAAGTAAACAATCTTTCTTTTTAATAGAATCAAACTAATGTATCCTCTATTACAGTTGTGTCTAATTTGAACTAATATATGCCTATATTTTCATTATATTGGGATGGATAAAGAAATTTCTAACGAGAGATCAAATGCATAAGTGGACAATTACATGGAAAAAACTTTCAAAATTATCAAGAAGCATATGAAATAAAACCAACATAATTTAATAATTATAAACTATGTACAAAAATAAGCATACTATACCTCAAAGTGATATACCAGAGATAAAGAAGCATTTAATTTAAAAGTCTAGATTCCCATCTTGATACCTTAATATGTCATATCAAAAGAAAATAAAAGCATTAACTAAATGTCTAGACTCCCATCTTATTTGGAGCATTATTTTAAAGAAATGAAAAAAGGTGTATATTCATCGAAGAGTGAATGAAATAGGAAAATGTAATATATATGTAAAATAGATTATAATTCATCCATTAAAAAAGCCTGCCCTTTGTAACAAAATGATCATTTAAGTCTCAGTAAAATGTCAGAAGAAAAGCCACATAATGTATTTTCTCCTTTACAGGTGAAATATGAAAACGAATAAATAAGAAAATCAAAAGACAACTATAGGTACATAGGCATTGGAGAGTGAAATGAATTATGGTGATCAAACTGAATAATGTTTCAATACTAAGTCACATCTCATGGGGGTATTACATAGAGCAATACACATTCAATTTTTAATTATATATTCAATTTTATTGTTAGTCACAATTTTACAGTACTTTTAACATGATTTTGATGACCACAGATATCGTGTATTTAAAACATCACCAAAATGACCAGAATCTTCCACAATATGTTTAGATTACATATATACACTCTTTTAGCGCATCCGATAAAATAAAATTCTCAGTATCACAGAGACATATTTTCACAGAAATTTTATTTACACCATAAAAATCTAGAAACAGAAAACTGATGGGGGTTGTAGATATGGGGCTGATGGTGGAGATTATACCTGATGCTGCTCAGGGCTTACTCCTGACTTTGTGCTCAGGGATTGCCCCTGGAAATGTTCCTGGGGTAAAATGTAATAGCGGGAATTGAACCCACGTTGGCCACCCCAAGGCTTGTACCTTCCCTGTTGTTCTGGTCTAAATGAGCTGTTAACTATTGACTGAAATAATGCATATTTATATTTATAGTAATGAATTTCTATTTCAGTTACATGGAAAAATACAATACGATGCACACTGAGCAGATAAATTCACTTGTCTTCCTGTTGTTCATCAATTTGCTGGAGTGGGCCCCAGTACGTCTCCATTTGTTGGGAATAATGTCCATTATTGTTACTGTTTTGGGCATATTTATTAAACAACGGGTAGTTTGCCAGGCTCTAGGTTCATTCCAGGGGGCCCAATCTTTGTCTATGTCAGACCATCAACCAGCCAGGGCCCATGGAGTATAGCCCTGGATAAATGTTAACAAACAATTTAAGGTACCAGGGAGGAAAATATTACATGCGCATAAGTCCATTGATTAAAATAAAAAAGTGACAAAAATTTGAGTAGTTAGTATTCTGAGTATAATAGTATGTGCAGAGTCATGCTATAAGGGTGCATTGGCTCAATACTTTCATCAGGATGGCTGGAGTGTACAACCATTTGTGCACTTGTAAATAAGAGAAAGCTTATTTGTACACTTAGTAACCATGTTGGAAAAAAGAGCTCTTTGTATGGAAATCAGTGTTTCTCCATGTGTCACACATTTTGCATTACTACTGAACTCCTGGAGGGCTTACAGTTAATTACCACAGGTACATGAATTTTTATTATGCTATTATTCACAGTATTAAAATTTAGCTAGTCCACATTTTAAAACTAATTTGACACAGAATATTTCTATGGTGACAGTTATCATCTACAAATGAATTGTATTTCTAAATTATTCCATCATTTCTTATAGCTTTCTTATAACTTCAATTTCCCAAAGTATAAACTTATGTTCTTTCAAAATGAATTTGAAATGAGGAAAAAAATAAAATACTTTAAACATGGAGGATAATGGCATTATATTAAAGTGAAAGCCACACATATTATTTGTAACCATTTTCTTCATTTCTCCTTCAATATAGTATCATTTGGTACAAAAAGAAACAACATTGATTAAATGTAAATCTGAAGTTTTTTATAATAATCCAAGAAAAAAAGTTAATTGAAAACACCGATTGCTAAAGAATCAAAAGAATTCCATGTTCTTTAAATCAATTTGAAATATTTAGCAACAGAACTTATTGAATAAAATTTCCAGTTGTTAATAAAATTATAAAAATGATATTTCTAGAATATGTTTAATTTAGAAAGTTAAAGGTACTGTTTTTGCCCACATGGGTGCTTCTTAAATCATAATTACATATATAAGCATAATGCATGTATATGTGTACATGCCAGCATACGTGTGTTGAAAGTACAGACAGTCATTTTAGTCCTTCTTCATTTTGGTAGCCTAGTTTGGCCCTGAGATTTTATCAGTCTCTCCTGCTCATCCTTTTAAAAGCTGCCATATTGGGTGACTATTTCAGGGTCATGGGAATGAGACTGTTTATTGTTACTATTTTTGGCATATCGAATATACCATGGGTAGCTTGCCGGGCTCTGCTGTGCAATGTTCTTTAAAACATAATACTATGTCTAAAAGCAGGGAGAGGGAACACAGGCACATTTTGCATACATCTGTATAAATTATAACAAAACAGAATTTTGTTTATTCTGAATTTACTGATCTGCTAAATCAAATTTCTTTATCATAGATCCAAATATATTAAGGGAGTTAAATATAGCCATATAAACAAAATATCCATTGTAAAAATGTCATTTTCAACAGAAATATGGTGTTGAATGAGCATACCTCTATTTTTACCTGTCCTCTTTATTTCTAGATTAATGAAGAATACAGAAACTCATATTAAATGTGTTTCTAATTGACACTAGCCTTCAATTTATGTCCTTGTCTAAGATACTTAAGACAATGAGATAAAGCATAGATAACTTATCTACATAGCAATTTTCTATCTACTACTTTAGTCTAAGGTTTTAAATCAAACACTTTGTACATATTTTATAACATATGCATACAAAACCATCTATTACAATATACTAGATATAAATATATATATACATCCATTTAAATGCAATAAATTAAAAATTGTTACCAAGAGAAAACATGATAAAAATCAGATCCAAATTTCTTAAAGAATAAATAAGGCAATCCTCCTCAGTCTTTCCTTTTTATTTTATAGCTGAGATGGCAATAATGTTAAGGAAGAAATAAAGGGTAATCCCAGTTAGTCATAGTATATAAGAAAATAATCTTCCACAAAGTGGCTGGAGGGGAAGAAAATCACCATACTTTAGAGTTTGATTGAATCTTGATTTTTTTTTCCCAACCACTTAGTATAACTCCTTTTTGCCCTGTCAAGATTTGCTGAGTCAGAGTTAAAACAAGGATAAAATAAGGTTCTTGTAATATGTGAATATATGCAACAAAAATAGTTTAACAATTAGTACATTCAGCTGCAGAAAACTATCTTCATTACACAAGTAGCTTGTTCCCCCCAAATTATAGTATTTATATTTAGAGGTCAATAATACAAGGATATTTCTCTTAACATAATAATTATATTAATATTTATCTAGTTTTATTAATAAATAGAGAGGGACATTTTTAGTTTGATTCTGGATTAAAACATCAATGCTAATAAAAATAAAATGATGCATTTAAATCTGTTCATCTAAATGTGTTCAATCTGACAAAATAATGTAAAGCCATTATACCTGTTTATATCAAACATATAAACCTTTTAATTTCCTCTACATTCATTAGGAGACATTTGTCCAAGATTCTAAAAAGGAACAAACATCAAATACATTTTAATGAGAGTGTTTGAAACATAAATGTGGAGCATACACACATAGACATCTAAAACTTAGAATTTGTGAATCTGCGGTGTTTTTAAGCAGTTGTTTATTAGCTCAGAAAAATGACCTCGGTCTCAAATTAGCCTTGATCACAGACGGTGATCATACCTGACACAGGGTTGTATGGACAATATTAAAATTAGAAAAATCTATGTTAATATGGATTTTAACTGGTGTCAGATGAAAAATGGTTTTTACTTGGAAAACTCTCACTCAGATTTGAAACCTCTACGTAACCATTGTATGATTATCTGAGATGGAATTAAAAATTAGGTTAATATATTTATGTTTATATGTTTAAGCCGTGCATAACTTAGATTTCTGATTATGAATGCTATAAGGAATATTTACATGCACTTTTTAACTGTTAATGTTACAGCTGAGTAGATTTACAGCTTGTTTTATGGTAATTAAACTCTTTACCTTTCCTCAACTCTATCTCTAGGGATATACTTAATGTATCTTCATATATACAAAGCTTCTCTATATATACATGTAGACACAAGATACGTAGAAAATAATAGGTCTCGAAATTACTGATTTCAATCCTAATAAAATATTTTAATAAGTGTTAAACACTAAAATATATAAGATTAAACTACATAATTTAATAAGTGCTTTCTTTTTATTTATTCTAACTAGTATAAAATTATTGAAAAGTATGTAAAATTTCAGGGACTAGAGCCATAGCACACACGGTAGGTCGCTTGCCTATCATAAGACATATCTGGATTCAATACCATTCTTCTACCAGGAATGATCCCTGAGAGCAGCGCAAAGAGTATGCCCTCAGCACAGCTCAGAAAACCAATAAAACAAATTAAAAAATAGTATATGCATTGTTTTTATGGGTTGAAGTGAAGGAGGTTATATTATTTATGCTTTCAAGGAAAAATAATTTATAATGCAAACACATTTATCAAAAGTTTTGGCTCCGGGGCTCTTTGGAACTCATTTACAGCTATTAACATCGGAACTTGTCAGAGCAAGAACAAATTTATATGAAATTGTGCACATGCTACAAACAAAGTGTGTAAAAATCAGTAAGAAACTTGTTACAAGTTAAGGTTACTATGGCAAAACGTTGGTAGTATCTAACTACTTATTTCTCTTAATCTTTAATTCACTTTAACAACAGGACAAAAATTCACACCCTTTGTTATGTGAAAAATTTAACAAAGTTTTATTTTATTCTGTATTTCTTTATTTAGAGATGCCAGTTGACAGTTTTTTTTAATTCTCACACATTCAAGTGTTTCAAGCATATATCTACATATTACCTTCAACTATAACTAAACATTGCCCCTCGAGGTGTTGCAGGTGTGGCTGCAGTGCCCGGCTGCATTGGCAGGTGGCAGACAGAACACAGGATTTCTACACCCAGGGCTCTGACCTGTGGGCGCTGGATGGTTGATAGTCTGACATATAAAAAGACTGGGCCCCCTGGGATGAATCTAGAGCCATAGCAGAGCCTGGCAAACTACCCGTGGTGTATTCGATATGCCAAAAACAGTAACAATAATGGACTTCATTCCCAGCAAATGGAGATGTTACTGGTGCCTGCTTGAGCAAATCGATGAATAATGGGAAGACAAATGATGCAGGTGATAACTAAACAATAACACCCTACTAACATCTTCGAAGATGCTAGATATTCTGGCTGGAGCAATAGTACAGTGGGTAAGGTATTTGCATGTGGCTGTCCCAGGTTCAATCTCCATCATCCCAAACAGTTCCCAGGAGTTTTATACCTGATGCCTTGCCAGGAGTTTTATTCCTGATGCAGAGTCAGGAGTAACCACTGAATATTGCCAGGTATGGCCCAAAACCACAGCACATTTTTTTTCACTCCCATAAGAAGACAGTGGATGTTCTAAAATTGCATTTGCTTTACATACATATTGTTTTATTTCAATTTTGGACACATTTTATAAATTGTTAAAAAATAAGCAGATAAAAGCAGCTTTTTTTGTTTCCTACTTTCCACAAAGAAGAGAGATAATTTTCCTCTGGGCTTTAAAAGTACTTTTTACATTCACTGTTTCATTAATCCCATTCATATAAAACAAATTTTGCACGTTATTGACTTATTGAGTTAAATGTAATATTTCCAATGAGATATTTTTTAACTTGCATCATTTAAAATAAAACTCTTGGTTTGTTGTTACCATTTGAAATTTAAATCTGTTCTGAATGTTGCAGTGGACATTTTAAGTGCATCAATTAAATAATATTTGCTGTTCCAGAGGAAAGTAACATATAAACGAAATATATAAATTTTATTTACAAAACATAAAAAAATTAACCAGCTCCAACTTTTCACTATGTGACTATAAGGAACTGGGGAGTGTGAATTGGACAACTTTCTAAATTCTTTGCCATTTTCATCTATGTAGCCCGTGAATTAGAATGTGGATTTCTGCTTCCCGGTAGAGCCCGATGCATCTAATGTGCAATTAGTGGCAGCAAAGAAACCTTGTTTATACAAATAGAAAGCTAATGAGATGCTATAATCAATGAGAATACATGATCACTGCACAGCTACAACTCCAACACTTAATCTAATTCCTAACAAAGAATTAGCTGTAGTCAAGTGAATATCCCAACAAAATTAGCTTTTCTCCTGTTTGTCTTTTTTAAGATCTGGGTAGAATGCTGAGATCTAATTATCATTGCTTATCCCTCCTTTAAAGTTTGTGCTTTATTTCCCTCATGGCTTCCCTGAGGAATACTCTACTTCTTTCTCTTTCAGTGTGGAATATTTAGAAAACCACCAAGTAAACATTCTTCGGCATGTAAGTTATATTTTTGAAAAATTACTTTTAATCGCCAAACAATGTCATTGTAAGCATTTAGACATTAAATTAAGTGAGTTTTGCATTCCATTGTGACCTAGCTATAGGTTTTGGATCTTGAACTCATTTTAGAATTAAGTTTAGAAGACTTATGCTGTATAGCATAAATAACCAAAATACAGTGTTATGCCAATCTGCTATTTAGAGTCAGAAAACTTTGTTGGGTAATTTAGATTCCCAAATTTACTGGCCAGAATCACTTAGATGATAGTCTGCTAACTCACCCCAGAGCAGTTCCCAACCTTAATCACAGGTTAGCAAATTACTTGAATGTATACATGAATTGGACATTCATGCATTCACATGAATCATTAATTCCTGGTCCAAAGGAAAATTAAAGAACAATATTATACATATTGTTCTTAAATCATATATAAATATTATATATAAATTGCATTATATCTATATTTACTATATATTATATATTTAATACATAAATATTTTATATTCAAATTATATGTATAATAAATATTATATATTTAATTTTCATGCATGTCACATTACTGATATTGAGCATGGATTTGTGGGAAACTTCTAAAAATTTGGATCAATCAATTGTACATATTACGATCATACACTGACCATTTAGGGAATAATCTGTTTAATGAATCCTGAAACATGTGATCCTCTAGAAAGACTAGTTGTTTGTTTTTTTCTTTTGTATTGATCACTTGACATCCCGTTATTCGTCGATTTGCTTGAGCAGGCACCAGTAATATTTCCATTTGACCCTATCACGTACTAATTTTTTTGTATTAGTTTCATTATTTTTTCTTTGGGAGGGGGTAGAAGCATGAGGCTCACACCTGGCAGTGCTCAGGGCTCGGTCCTGACTCTGCACTCAGTGATCACTGTTGGTGTGACTCAAGGAACCAAATCCATTACCAGTACTGAAGCCTGGTAGGGTCAGCCGTGTGCAGAGGCATGAATCCTCCCGTTTATATCATAGCCCCACCAGCAAGAAGACCAGCATTCCACTAAAGTAGATGCTGCCAATGTTGAAATGAAGCAAATCTAAGTCATGGGAGATGAGAGTATTCAGGACTGGCAAAATCTGCTGAAACTACAGAGGGAAGGGGATTTGGAGATGATTTTTTACAGGAATGAAAAATTTACCCAATATAAATATATTTTTATAGTTATATATAAATATAAAAATATTAAATGTATTTTATAATGAATAAAAAAGAAGGCGAATTAGAACCTTATTGTGTGCCCACCCCAAAAAAAAAAAAAAGAAAGAAAAATTCCTGACATATTTGGGCCAAAACTTTACCAACAAATTAATTAAGCTGTCAGAAAAGGGGAATAAATAAAATCATTCAATCTATAACATCATTTCTATGACAGTGGCATAAAGCCAGGCTAGAAACAGGTTATTTTAATGCTGCTAATTAGTACTAAGCTTTAACAAAAAGTTTTGATGAAATTTGTTGTCAGCTGTTCCCTACAGACGCAGTTCTGGCACAGAATTCCATATCTTTTCACTGGGAAGTGTTTGTTAATATGTAGCAATCAGATTGCTGGGCAAAAAAGAGGAAAAACAGCTCTTCTTGCTGCCAATATTTGTATAATTATATCTAGATAATCAGTCACTCTTCTCCAAGAGTGAGAACACTCACATATTAAAATTCTTACAAGGTCAGAGAAAACAGCAGCAGCAAAACCCAAATTGGCCTTTGCTCTAATTTTTACCAATGATAATCTCTTACTATTAATAAATACCATGGAATTTATAATTATGCTTACAATGCTAAATATATTTATACACCTGAGTTCACTTTTTTTATCTGTGAAGCTAGGCAGAGAAAATTTTTGTTAAAATAATAATAATGGACAAAACAGAGATGTCCTAAATAAATATGTGAGTCTACATTACTAGTAATGAGGAGTTAAAAACATACAATAGAGAAATAAATGAATATTTCTTGATAAATCATATTATACCTATTCCTTCCATCACCTCAACTTCTCCCAAAGAGATTGTGATGTTTATCTCTATGTTGTTTCCATGTAAGAACTTTCTAATTAAAGACCATTTTGTATCTAAAGGTGATGGAATGAAAGACAGAGAGACAGAAAGGAAGGAAGGAAGAAAGGAAGGAAGGAAGGAAGGAAGGAAGGAAGGAAGGAAGGAAGGAAGGAAGGAAGGAAGGAAGGAAGGAAGGAAGGAAAGAAAGAAAGAAAGAAAGAAAGAAAGAAAAGAAAGAAAGAAAGAAAGAAAGAAAGAAAGAAAGAAAGAAAGAAAGAAAGAAAGAAAGAAAGAAAGAAAGAAAGAAGGAAGGAAGGAAGGAAGGAAGGGAGAGAAAGAACAGCTCATGTCCTAACATCACATAATATATATTTCTGAATAGTTTAATGAAAAATATAAGCATTCCTGAATAGGTCATTTATAATTTTTGAAGAGGTAATGACAAACATTCACTATCACTATCTATCAGTATCTTCTCGTTAATCATCTATTTGCTAGAGTGGGCACCAGTAATATCTCCATATGTCCTGTCTCATGCTAGTAGAACCCAAAGGCATTGGCTTGCTCCAGGAACATAAAGAGCCTCAAACAATTATATTCGGTCACGGGAATGGCCTAATATAAATGTTACTGGTATTTGGCATATCAAATACTACACGAGCAGCTTGCCAGGCTTGCCGTGCGGGTGGCATACAGTTGTAGTCACCTCTGAATAAAGCATTTATTGATGAACCGTGTGGCCGCTAGTGGCCGCGCAAGCCGGGCTGTGATAGTCTGGTCTGCTGGGCGGAGTTGTGACGAGAGGGAAGTCCGGATGTGGAAAATGGCAGGCCCCATGGAGTAGGGGAGGGTGGTCTGACTTGTTGTCAGGCTCTGCTGGGGTGGCAGGCCAGGGCTAGAACCCGTCATGCCTCCCGGGTGCCTCACGAGCAGCTGGGCACAGGGAGAGCAAGTAGCCGCTCTGCCCCATGTCTGAGAGTTAATGACAAACATTAACTAAAGAAACTTGAATTTTTCAAGTAAAAACATTGAATTTTATAAACATAGTGCCTCAAATAAGTGCTCGCTCTGATAGGACTGTGTTTCATTTTAATACCATTTGCCAATTAAGGATAATCTGTAAAATGACAGTACTGTACCTGCATTAATAAGATAATCTTTTCAGTATTATTAATTTCAGTGGGCAGATTCTACTAAAGCTCTCAATTCATCCACGTGAATTTTGCAACACATTATGAACAGTGTTATAAGAAAAATTGTTTCTTGGTAAAGAAGCTAATATTTCACTAAACAAATGACTAATATGTGTGCCTTAATATTTTTGAATTTTCTGAACTGAAATGTGTCTGAAGGAAGATGAGGACAGGTTATTTTTTAGGGAAAGGAAATAGAACAAAGTCATTGTGAGCTGTAACAAAAGAAAATAAATATACAAATACTAAGTAGTTACAGTATCAGGCCCATAAGATGCTATTTAAAGAGCATTGGTATTCCTTCATGTTTTTCAAATTTTGACTACTCAAAATCATTCATGATACCAATTTATCAGATAAGAAAGTTTAATCCATCTCCCTTTCAATAGTTTTGATTGATGTTTGGAAAATAATAGAAATACAGGTAATACTCTTAATAAGTGTTTAATTATTCACTTAGCCATATTTCATTATATTAAAATTATATATGGACATTTTTTAATTGAGGATTTTTTTTATTAGGCTTTTTAACTAAAACATGTGTGTCAGTCACATGAGTTACCAGAAATTCTGGGTCTTCTTTCTGGATTAAAATTCTATCTCATGGGGCCAGACCTATAGTCCAGCTGGTAGGGCATTTTCCTTGCATGCGGCTGGCTCATACTGGCCCGGGTTCAGTCCCCGGCATCCCATATGGTCCCCGAGCACTGCCAGGAGTAATTCCTGAGTGCAGAGCCAGAAGAAACCCTGAGCAATGCCCAGGTGTGACCCAAAAGAGCAAAAAACAAATAAATAAACTAAATGATAGATGATAGATAGATAGATAGATAGATAGATAGATAGATAGATAGATAGATAGATAGATAGATAGATAGATAGATAGATAGATAGATAGATAGATAGATAGATAGATAGATAGATAGATAGATAGATAGATAGATAGATAGATAGATAGATGATAGATAGGTAGGTAGATAGATAGATAGATAGATAGATAGATAGATAGATAGACAGACAGACAGACAGACAGACAGACAGACAGACAGACAGACAGACAGACAGACAGACAGACAGACAGACAGACAGACAGACAGACAGACAGATAGATAGATAGATAGATAGATAGATAGATAGATAGATAGATAGATAGATAGATAGATAGATAGATAGATAGATAGATAGATAGATAGATAGATAGATAGATAGATAGATAGATAGATAGACAGATAGATCCATGAACAAGATTTCTTTACTGAAACTCTGATTTCAAGTCAACTTTTAGTACTACAAATTCTCACTTGTCACTTGTCACTCTTCTTCCTGTTGTCCATCAATTTGCTAGAGCGGGCTCCAGTAACATCACCGTTCTTTGGGAATGAGGTCCATTATTGTTACTGTTTTAGGCATATCGAATACACCACAAGAAGCTTGTCAGGCTTCTCTGTGAATCTGTTATCCTTAGTTATGAGGAAAACATTGAGATATCATAAATGAAAAAAATTATAATTCGTCAGAATATCCATAGTTTTCAAAAGCCACAAGATTGCAGCAATTATGAAACACTGATTTTTAGATAAAGTTAAATATTTTCTACTTAATGTTGGACTATTTAGTCTCATTTGATCCTTTAAAATGTATAATTTTATAGAAAATGTGAACCTTTTAAACGTGTGATTTTACATCTGTAATTCAGTTGTAGGTTTTATTTTTTTACCTACTGAAGATTCACAGTCATAATTCATTTTGAAGCCTTGATTGATATTTCTTTATTGTCACCTAGTTGTCTCCACCCTTCTCGTCTTTAATCTTGCCTGCCTGCCTGCCTTCCTTCCCGCGCCTGCCCGCCCTCCCTTCCTCCCTCCTTCCCTCCCTCCCTCCTCCTCCTTCCTTCCTTCCTTCCTTCCTTCCTTCCTTCCTTCCTTCCTTCCTTCCTTCCTTCCTTCCTTCCTTCCTTCCTTCCTTCCTTCCTTCCTTCCTTCCTTCCTTCCTTCCTTCCTTCTTTCCTTCTTTCCTGCCTGCCTGCCTGCCTACCTTCCTGCCTTCCTTCCTTCCTTCCTGCCTGCCTGCCTGCCTGCCTTCCTCCTTCCTTTGTTCTTGCCTCCCTGCCTTCCTTCCTTCCTTCCTTCCTTCCTTCCTTCCTTCCTTCCTTCCTTCCTTCCTTCCTTCCTTCCTTCCTTCCTTCCTTCCTGCTTTCCTTCCTTCCTTCCTTCCTTCCTTCCTTCCTTCCTTCCTTCCTTCCTTCCTTCCTTCCTTCCTTCCTTCCTTCCTTCCTTCCTTCCTTCCTTCCTTCCTTCCTTCCTTCCTTCTTTCCTTCCTTCCGTCCTGCCTGCTTGCCTGCCTGCCTTCCTTCCTTCCACTCATATTTGGACCACAGAAGCTCATGTTTTAGTCATGGTTTGGCATTCATGGATACAGGAATTGCTCTAGGGAGTTCAAGGTCTCATATGGTATTTTGGGGGTGAGGCGGGACATACAAGAAAAGCGTCCCTGCTGGCTGCGTTACCTCCTTTTTTTCTGACATACCACTTAGTCCACAATTTCCCTCCTATCACCTCTCAGTCTTCTTTTCTCTCTGTGAATCTGTCTTTGTGTGTTTTTCTCTCTCTCTCTCTCTCTCTCTCTCTCTCTTTTCTCCTTAATCCCTTATGTTTGAGTATATATTTGCATTTTTAGGTACTTCAATATTTTTCAATAATGCCACCATTTAATTTAACTTGAAGCACCAGAATTCATTACTGTCATAGATCTTCAAATGTGTTATCATAACATTTGCTCTTTTCCTCTGGCTGATGAAAATAAAATTTCATTTTCCTCACTAACCATTTTTATGAAGAATCCATTACTAAACACAGCACACTAATATAGTTTCTTCTTAAACTCAGATCCATGGATCACCCAAAATACAGTTACTTTTGCAACCTTTAAAATGAAACTCAAATCTAGAAAGCAGTGCTAGAGAAAATAAAATATATTAGTTTTCTACCTTATTCAAAACTGAGTGAAACACAGCTTTACTGATTAAATAGGGTCTGGAGCAATAGTATGGTCAGTAGAGTATTTACTTGGACATGGCCAATCCGGGTTCAATTCCCAGTATTTTGTACACTGAGCACTGCCAGAATTCCTGAGTTGAGAGCCAGGAGTAACCTCTGAGCATTGCTGGGCATGACCTCAAAAGTCAATAAATAAATAAATAAATAAATGACTAAATATATAACCAAGACCAATAGTGAGACCTTGTAAGCATAAGTCTGGAGGAGTTTATTTTTGATAGGCACAGCTTGTTACCAGTTCAATAGCTATTCCCTTATCCATTACTTAGGACATTTAGGATGTCAATACACCAACACCCACCCTTCATCCCTCCCTCTTCACATCCTTCCTCACTACCTCTTTACATTCCTTCCTTCTTCTCTCCCCCTTCCTACAACTGTCCCTCCCTCTACCCCCATGCTAATCAACAACTCCAAATGTTTGCTACAATAGCAACCTTCCATATATTTCTTCCAACAATGTGTTGTAATGGACACAAATTTGAATAAAATGTTTGCTGGGTTCTGTTCCCAACAAGATTTTCCTGATGGTATAAAGTAAAAATGCATACGTAAATATCTGTCATTGCCTGACACTGATCCCCTCCAGAGTTATTGCAATGTAAGGACTGACAATACTCACAAAGCTGATTAAAAAATGCAGTGACATTGCTGGTCCTTTATTTCAACACATAGCCTATATCAAAACCACATCAAAATTATTACTATTTATTCTCTTTGAAATAGTTTCATTACAACGTGATTGATATATCTGAAATTGCACACAATTAGGATATACCGTTTGGTAAGTTTAGAAATATTCAAACACACGTGAAACAATGATCAAAATCAAGGGATAAACAACTTCAGCAAATGCCAAAATTCCCTTCTGCATTTTTTTCACATATTTAATTTTCTTTCATTAAGAACACTTCCCATGAGATTTCCATTCAGGTATTTTGAAATGCAATGTGCTCAGGCCAACTGTAAGCGTCCCATCCAGAATAAATCTCTTGAACTTCAGCTATTGTTAAAACCTTGCTAACTACTGAGCAAAATCCTTCTTTAGCCTACCCCAAGCTACTGCATCATTTGAAAACAATGACTATATTTTTGATTTGTCTAGTTTTACTCTTTAATTTTTATTATTACATTTTAGTTTGGGAGTCATGCATGCAAAGGTTCAGGGATTACTCCTCACTTTGCGTAATTACTCCTTGTGGTGTTCAAAACCATATAGGAGGCCAGGAATCAAACCCAGGTTGGCCACATGCAAGGCAAGCCCCCAACCTGCTGTACTCGTTCTAGCCCAACATTTTACTGTTCTAGACACCTCATATTAGAGGATTAGAGAACCCAGTTCCGTTCAGGGCTTTCCCTGGTTATGTGTTAGAGGATCACTCATGGTAAGCTTGGGAAAGACAAGGGGTGCTGGGTTTAAACTCACACGGGCCTCAGGCATAGTAAATGCTTTACCTGCTGTATGATGCCTCTGGCCTCAAGCACTGTAATCTCTGTACTATCTCCCTAGAGCCAAAGAAATTTGAATCATTGATTTGTTCAGTATTTACAAAACTCATTTAATTCTCCCTCTAATAGAGCTTGAGGGACTATGATAACCCAAACAGTTTAGGAAGCAAAAGTTACTGAACAGATTTACTCCCTATGTGGGCTATGAACAAAGCAAGTAAATTGGAGAAGTACAACAGAAGTTTGGAAATAGCAAGGAAATTTGTTGTATGTCATTTGATTAAAACTAAGCTGGGAGGCAATACCCATGGAAGGAACGGCTAAGAAAAGTAAGGTGTCGAGGAACCTGAGACAGAGTTCTAAAGGAATAATAAGATCTTTCTTATTATTCCTTTAGCACACTAGCTGCCAACACCAACTACATCCTGGCATTCCATATGGTCCCCCAAGGACCACCAGAGGTAGAGCCAGCTCTCCCTGTCCCCCAAAGAGAAATATTTCTTTTTTTACTGCCAGATGTCTTTACTTTTACATGTTTTAAAAAAAGTTTGGTACCTCTTGATTCTTATGAGAATGTTACTTTATTGTGTGTCTTTTTTCATTCATTTTGCCATTAGGATCTTCTGCACCTTTAGAGGAGCTGTTCCTGCATTTATATCTCACTAAACATTTTCTCTACTAAAATAAGTCTAAGTTTTCCTCTCTAGTAACTGAACTGAGCAATCAAATACCACTGTTTAATTAAATTTAATATTAGTGGTCATTTGTCTTTATATTATCATAATCAACCAAAACTGTCTGTAGTACATAAAGTGGGATTAATACTTTTTTTTTTCTTTTTTTGGGTCACACTTGGCAATGCTCAGGGATTTCTCCTGGCTCTACACTCAAGAATTACTCCTGGTGGTACTCGGGGGACCATATGGGATGCCAAGGATCGAATCCAGGTCGGCATGGGCTGGCCGCGTGCAAGGCAAACTCCCTACCCGCTGGACTATCGCCTCCGCCCCATGGGATAAATATTCTTAATCATATATTTGAAGAGAAGTATATTAGATTGGGGATGATTGTATCAATGGCCAGTTTAAATTTGTGATAGTAATGACTCCTGCATTATTTTATGGCTTTGTGAGGCCACTGTTTTAATCAAATGAGTGATAACTATATTCATTTTTCCAGATTACCAGTATTTTATTTTATTTTATTTTATTTTTTTTTGCTTTTTTTTTTTTTTTGGATCACACCCAGCAATGCTCAGGGGTTACTCCTGGCTCTGCACTCAGGAATTACTCCTGGCAGTGCGCTGGGGACCATATGGGATGCCGGGAATCGAACCCAGGCCGGCATATGCTGGACGCCGCAAGGCAAACGCCCTACCTGCTGGCTATCGCTCCGGCCCCACAAGTATTTTTAAAAGACATATACCCTAAGTCTAATATGTAAGTTTGCATTAAAGTCACTCTTACCTTTAACTTCTTTATAGGTCATTACTATCTTCAAATTTTTGAATTTGGACAATTATTCATTCATCTCTGGGATTGATGTAATCTTTACTACAAATCAACTTGTCATATTTCATAAACTCTTTATGAAATGAAGCCAATTATCATGGTCTAATCATATTGCTCTTTCCCCAGTTCTTCTGAAGTCGTAAGTGTAATTAGAGCGTAAATTATGGAACACACAATTTGATTTTTTTATTTTGCTGTCAGGCAATTCCTTTCCAAGAAAATGCCATGGTGTTTCCACTAAAACAAACTTGACTGTTTCTTTTTAAACAGATGTACTTATATTGTTCCCACACATCTACCAGAATTTTAAACACACAAACAACTTTAAAAATAATCAAGATTCTTCTAGAAGTAGTTCATGAATATAATTAAGTCACATTGATTCTTTCCTTTTTGGTGTACAAAGAATTTGGTCTTTAAAAGACTAGTTTTTGTTAACAAGCTTCTATATAGCTGCTTACTTGATTGACGTAAGCTTTCTTTAATTAAAGTTTTTTTTGTTTAATGATAATATATTTTATATCCAGCAAAAATTTTAAAAAATACTTTAGGCACAATGATTTACTATATTGATAATAGCACAATTTCATAAATATTTCAACTCTGTGCTGTACACTGTAACACACAATACATATTAATTTTCCTTTCAAATTATTTTACTGAGGCTAGAGCGATAGCACAGCAGATAGGGCACTTAACTTGCTTGTGGTCAACCCAGGTTCTATTCCAGGGCACCATATCCACGCCCAGAGGAATATATCCAATCCATGCCCAGAGGGATCACATTTTGCAAAACCAGGAATAAGACCTGAGCATCATCTGCAGGCATGGCCCAAAACCAAATTAAGACAATCAACAAAGCATTTTCACTACAAGCAATAAAGTATATAAGATTTTGGCCAGGAAACTTTTAATTCTAAAAAAGATTAAACATGTAGTTACTCTCTATATTAAATGTATGTTTACATAAATTCTCCAAACTGTAGAATGTTAAGCATACTATCTTCAAGTCATAGATAAGTATACTTATCAATGTCCTCTAGGAATTTTTTATGAAAATGAATGATATTTTTCTGATTTAAATAAGAGAATGTTATTAAACTTGAGGTGCCTCGGAAATCATTACAATTTAAATAATGCCACACAATGGCATTTATGGTTTGCTGTCTGAGTCAAGTACACACTGGATACAGTCTATTATAATAGAGCCTATTAGAATAACATATGTCCTACCTGAGAGATTCTGATAAATGTAATTGATCAGAGAAGTATACTAGGTTGAATAGGTGATTTACACCGGTTGTGGAAAGATTATGAAAGAGAAGGGTATTTGGTTTATTAAATTTAAATTGAAATCCACATTTTGAAATAGTGTTAATAAAATGATGAATGAAGTTTCATCAGTAATTGCTCGAGATAAAAAGCCTTATACTGAGACTATACCACCTACATGGCAAAGCCTGGCAAGCTTCCTGTGTTTTATTTACTTGTTATACCAAAAACTAGTAACAATTATGGACCTCAGTTCCATGACCTGAAAAATAGTTTTTGGACTCCTCCTGTCCTTGGAGCAAGCAGATGCCCTTGGGTTACACTTGCTTGTGACAGGACTAATGGATATGTTACTAGTGCCCACTCAAGCAAATCGATGAACAATGGGAAGACAGTGATACAGTGATACACACACACACACACACATATATATATACATATATACATATGTATACACACATATACACACATATATCTGTAGAGAGAGATAGCTTGATTTTTGTCTCTGAGTCTCTACACTAATCACAACACTGAAACCAAAATAGCACACAGCAGACCCCTCAAATCTCTGCACCCATCTTGGCTAACGTTGGCTAATCATACTCTCTGAATATCAGTAGGTCACAGGCAGAAGCAAGAAACAGTCAAAAGGGATGGTGACAGCACTGAGATATGATGTCTGGAAGCGATCTCTCCAAAACTACAAGAAAAATGTGTTTTTACTTCCTATAAAAATATATTCATTACCATATCTTTACTAACCATAGTCACTGCAGTATTTGAGTACTGAAGTGGTCTAATTGATATACCTGGTTTAGAAAAATTCCCAGTTTACTAAAATTTGCTGCACAAAAGACATTAAAAGTATTTCTCAATGCCAACTGAGCTCTAAATGTTTAGAAGCATACATTCTATTTGGAATGCTTTTAACAATTCTCTGTTACATGATAGTATAATGAAGATATTATTATTGTCATCAGAAAACAGAGAAACAATAATTTTTATTATATTAAAATAAGAGGGATAAAATATTCCAATAGGAATGCATTCTTTGGTAAAAAGAGTAAAGACATCATTCTCTTATTTACCACTTTATGGATCACATGAATCAATAATTCATAAAGAATGAATTGAAAATGTTTGATGAAAATATTAGTTCTATCCTCTGAAATCATTCAAAGATGTGCCTCTAAAGTAATTTTCTGCAAGACCTAAAATTAAATCAGAAAATATATTTGCAGTTATTACTTAATAATAAAGAGACTTATAACATAAGTAAAATCCCAACATTATTTTCTAACATTTAAATATATTTATAAGTAGGTATCTTTTTTAAAAAGAAAAAAGGACTATGAAACTTTTGTAAAAATGCCCTTGTATATTTTATTTCTCAGGAATTCCAAAAGTTTACAACGATACTATTATGCTGCATCAACTGTGAGCTCTCTGTCTCTCACTCGGTTAATAATCACTTTAAGTATATGTAAGGCATGAGTTTTAGAGATCTATATTACTAAGGGGAAGTACATTAAATTACACTATTATTTTATATTCCATAGGCATTTTCCATTAAATTGAAAAATCAATATATCTGTTAAACTTATAAGTTTACGGAAGTGTATTTGAGGTTATCCATGAGGCAATATGACAAGGTACAGCTAAGTAACTTCTAGCTGTGTGTTGCAATGAACATCTATTACCACGGTATCTTACAATACATGCTTTTCAGCATAGTAAGAGCATATGACAGTAATCCATTTCTGAAATGAAGATGATGATGTCATCACTCTTACAGTAAATATCAGGCATGATTTTAAGAATTTCGAAGAAAATTGGTTCATCAATAAATAAAATTGAAAAATTGGTGAATGAAACTATTTTGTACATTCTTATCAATGTGCTATCTTACATTCATGAAGAATTAAAACAGGTATACAGAAAAACCATCTCTTTATTATCTTCATTTTCTATGGAATATGAGACTATTAAAATAATAGTATCAATAATACTCTACATTCCTACTCATATATTATGTCTCATCTTAGTAGTAGCAGCTGTCTGGCTTTCGTAATAGGGAAAAAATCTCCTTGAAAATATTTAGATTGCAAAAATATAAATGTGTATAGGATATATCATTTATCTCATATTTTAGTTTAATTAATAATTATAATTTAAAATCACATGTCAACTTCTTAATGTATGTATTATAATCCACAATGTGGAAGGGAAGGAAAAGAGAGAGAGAGAGAGAGAGAGAGAGAGAGAGAGAGAGAAGAAACCTGCCACAGAGGCAGGCTAGGGAGGGGGAGGGAATCGGGGACATTGGTGGTGGGAAATGGGGACTGGTGGAGGGATGGGTGCTGGAACAATGTATGACCGGAACTGAAATATGAACATCTTAGGATTGTAACTGTATAATAAAATATTAAAAATAAATTAAATTTAATTCAAATTAAAAAAAATAAATAAAATCATGTGTCAGTTTTCAGCTGTGTGGCTGACTGACAATACCAGTTCATAACCAGTTCAGAGGCTCTGACCTCCCTTTAAGACTCTTCAAACTATAGCTAGACACTGTCCCTAGGCAAGCTCAGCCAACCCTCTGCTGCTATAACTCTATCCTGCCATGCCCTGCTCTCTCCTCCTCCAGCTCACTCCACCCAGCCAGGCTGAGAACCCATCTCAACTGACTCCTCAATGTTTTTCCCAACTTTTATATATTCCCATAATTTGGATAATGGCCATCTCTTAAAGAGTTAAAAGCCATCCCTTTAATTCTTAAAGTCACGCTAACATATCACTGTGGTATTATAGAGTATAACCAGTCACTCTTCTCATTAATAATTAGGAGATGATAGTGTTCTAAGGTGTACACACCTTGGAAGGCATTGCACACAGATACTACTTGAGGAAAATTCTGAAACTAACAACTAAAAAATCAGGCAGACGGAGGGAAGAGAAGGGACTGAAGACATTGACTGAAATAAGTCAGGAATAAAGAAACATTCTAGGCTGTCACTCATCTATGTTATGCTGAGAAACAAAATAAGCGAAGAGACATCATCAATAACACATTAACAAATCCTTGATCTACTGAACAGAAAACAAGCAAGGTTCTGAGGCATTGGGTGTTTTAAAAAAGGATCAAAAGGGCGTAACATAATTACATAAAAGGTTGACAGAGGGCCTAGTTGGTAGTCATAGGTATAATAATTTCACAGATCAAAGCAATAAATATATACATCATTGTAAGGATGTGACCTAAACAACAATGCATTACATTTTATTAAAATACTATAGAATTGGGGGTGGGGTGGTTGATAGTATAGCAGGGAGGATGCTTGCTTTGCATGTCATCAGTCAAGTTCTATCTCTCCCAGTTCCCCATATGGTCCATCCCCAATGGAATGATTGCAGAGTACAACTCAGGGACAAGCAGCGGACACTGCCATAAAACTAATTCTAATAAACACTTCAGACTATATATATATTTTTTTTTCTCATGTAGCCATGTGATACAGAACCCGACCACAAGTTTCTACATCATATGCATCTGCTTCCTGGTTTATATTACTGATAGATATTGAATGTAAACTAGAAGGCAACGTCCTTTATTCCATATACATCACGTGGGTATACCTTCTCTGAATCAAAATTATTTAAATATGTATCTTTGAGAATCATGATTCACCAAAGTCTGAAAGATGTATTTTTGAAATTCTAAAGTTGGTATTTATTATACATGAGAAAATACATATTTAATGCTGTGCACTCAAGCGGAATGTTCTTGAGAAACCCACTAATGTTAATTAATTACTGCATGATTAAACCACTTGAATAATATCTAAATAGACAACCTCTAAAATGATACTTTAATGTAGGAGTACTGGAAAATTATACCTTTTTATACTACTTTGTATTACAAAAGCACTCTGTTAAGGTGATTAAATCCTTAGCAAGCTACTTATGTGAAATATATACTACACATACATTTACAAAAAGTGCCATAGGTACTTCCTTCTTATAGCTGAATAAAATATTTTAACATGAAGAATGAGGTATAATGTTATTTTTAATTGGGCTCCATCTCTTTCTCACCTCAGGAAAAGAATTCTTACATTCTAAAAGCATTTCGATAAGTTGTGTGGCCGACTCATACTTTCTCAGGCAATTACTGGAGATTATTGCATGCGGGGTGAAATATAGGCTGGAAAACCACGATCTGTCACTTCACTTCAGGTTTATGAATTCAGAAGAGTCATTTTAAAGAGATGCTGCATATTCAGCTGTAAAGGGGCAATTTGTGGATATTTAAGAACCAAAAATGACTACAACTTTATAAATCATCTAAGCGATTTTATTATGCTCCCTCTTCTAAGATAATATATGCATATGTATATATGTACAATGACAGTATATTTGAAAAATATAATCAGCTTTGAAACATTGTGATTGTTTCATTTATGGGGAAATATGTTTCACATGCTGTGCTTTCAATTGTATTTATGAATATACTATGCTGACTTTTTAAATGTATTTTGAAAAAATTTTGTAAAAAACATTCTCAATGCAGAATTCACAACAGAATGTGGTAGGAGTGACTTATAATAGTTTTATTTTGGTTTCTGTATCTGACAGTATACACAACATCCATCAGACACCAAAACATAAGAAAATATCTTCAAACATGGACACATAAATCAAAGTACAAATTCTACAGTGTTAAAAAAATATGAATCTCTTTACCCAGTAATAGAATCACCTTGAATTCCTTAAATCAATAGTTCACTGAACCTGAAGAACAATTTTGAAGTACTGGCACATACATAATCTGGTTTATGCAGTTTTCTTGGACTTACTTCATATCAGAACTGAGTTCAGCTGTTAAAACTAAAATGACTTTACAGTATAAAACCCTTAATGAACAAGGAACATCTAAACATGACAACAACAGAATATCTATCTTATAAGACCCATATTGGTGAACATTGTAGACTTAATTTTTTTGGTAAAACTGTTCAATTGTAAAAAGGAAGTGTTATAGATAAAATTCATAGCAGTTTAAAGTTAAAAATATTTCTCCAAATGTAACAGAGAGCGACTCAATGATACATAGAAAATAGTATTCATTATAAAAGTCCTTAACATATGCCGGAGTGATAGTACAAATGGCTCTCTGCTTGAATTACACGCAAACAACCTGGCCTTGATCCCAGCACCCCATATGGTTCCTGAGCAATGCCAAGAGAGACTCCTAAGCACTGTGCAAGGACTAAGGCACCAGCCTGACCAGGTGAGGTCCCAAATAAAATAATAATAATAATAATAATAATAATAATAATAATAATAATAACAACAGTAATAAGACCTTAATATAGTGCTGTTTTAATGGGAGGCAGAGGGGCAGCAGACATTTTGGTTAACACTGGTGATTATTATAAGTCTCTCCAATAGGTTGGGTAGTCACATAGAGAACTGAAACGGCTTCTTAAGGGATAAGCTAGAACTCTTATAAGGAGATCACAGGCCAGTTGTCTTCCTGTTTGGGGCACCGCAATGCCTGATGCCCCTCCACTTGAAACTGTCTTTGACCTTTACCTATACCTGGGAAGAAAAAGCAACAGTTTTCACCCATCCATATGGCTCTAGGGCAAACAGGACAAAGAACAATAGTGTGACAGGCCATAGGAGTCATACTATGGACCCTAGCAATGTCCTACAGAGCAGTTGAATTCAGCAGGAGGTCAGAAGAGGACATAACTAACAGCATCAATAGACAGACCAGAACACCAGGGGCAACCAGCCTGGTGGACTTCAGGAACAGAATCAATAGGAGACCAGCATGAACCAAGTACGACTTATGCGGGATCACAGAGGGAAAAACCAGCAGGACAGCTGTTGGGTGGCATGCCCTGCTTTAAGCTCCAGCTACACTTAACATGCAGCCCCTCCCTGCTCAGCTAGGAAGGCTTTGAACCAGCTCTGGCACCTGAAGTGCTGCACTTTAACAGAGTTCTTACCTGACTTCATCTCTAGATAGCCCAGCCCACGATGGGCCGGGCTGGGAAGTTTTGGCAGATTTCTATCTATAAAATAAGCTGGGAGAAAGGAGAAGGACCTTTTGCCATTTTGGCTTACTGGCTTCTGCCATTCTCTTTTGGGCTACAACATGAGGAATTAGCCATCTTGGCCTACATGTGGCAGGGGCCCAGCCGGAACCCAAAATCTAGGGTTTTTCCTGTTCTTGAATTGTATATCAGAACCTGTGATAGTAAAGCCTCTTAAAACTGTGCCGGATTCCTGAGTTTTAATCCTCCGGCTTTGGAGGTAGATGGGAACTCACTTCCTAGTATTGTTGGGGACCTCAGTGGCTCCCGACAGACAGCACCATGAGGCCAGGACACAGGGCATCAGCAAAGGCTAAACTGCAATCTCAAGGCTGATAAATGAATCACTATAACTTCATAAACATCCTGAGCTCTGTATCTCATTGCACATGTAATAATTCAAATCCCCACTCAGTAACTGTAACAGTACCACAAAAAAAAAAAAGTTCAAGTTTCAAGCAGAGTTTTTTTAAGCAACTTCAGAACCTGACTTATTTAAATGCCTCATAGTATCTTAGCAAAGCTTTGGGAAACTTACCTTCATAAAAATATTGCCTCGAGCATTTAAAATAGATTATGCCAGTGAGGATTACTCTTAACACAATTAAACTCCAATCATTCAGATATTCTTTTTATCTTGACAATTTTTGGAAACATTTTATTGGAGTAGGAATACTAACCTAGGTGCAAAAAATGCTATTTCTGCATGGTTAGTGAATGCCTGGGTTTTTATGGGTTTTCCATAAAATTCCATTTCTCTCTTTAGTAAATTCCATCCATCAGAAAAAATAAAGCTACTTCTAACATCATCCTAGATGGGATCTAGTAAGTAGACGAGGCTACTAACAATTATAGAAGAAAAATTCACACCCACACCATTCACTTAGTAGTGAGTTGATCTTTGATGATATTCTTCTGTAAAAAGACAAGTGAACAATTTCACACCAGCTACTCTTTTTCTACAGTTTTCAAACTGTAATGAATTTTTTATTATCTTTCATTTAATTCCATGTAGGTTTATTCTTGCTGATAACATGATCTATTGTTCTCAGAGCCATGGTGAGATTGCCATTTCTTAAACAGACAGCACTTATTGGAAATTAAACCTCTACTAATGTATTATAATTATTGCTTGAGGGTAATTTGCCTCTCTGGCAGGGAGTCTCAGCCAATGTGAAGGTAACGTTTCTTCCAGGGAGCTGTTAATATTTCTTCTACGCTGAAATCCCACATAATGGATCTTGCCTAAGGCTGATTAATGATTTTGGAGCTGGAACAGTGATTTGTAGCTAAATCAGTCCTCACTGGAGGAGATTCAGGGTTATTTTAGTCAATACTGTTAAATAAGTGTAAACAGTAGCTTGAGTTAACACACATGTAATCTAGTAGGTAAGAAAGAGAGTGGCAATAAAAGGAAGTAAATAATGATAATCCTGCTGTCCGTGCATTTCATTTCCACTTGTAACAGATACAGGGAAGAAACACACTGCAGTGTCATCAAGCCACGGAATTACTTCACTGCAACACATTTTTTCTGCATTGAAAAAGCAATTTCCCAAACAAGTAAAAGCAAATTGAGCTAAGTGCCTAAAATAAATCAGCATCTTCCCTTCCCTTCTTTGGTTTATATCACCTTTCTAGCTAAAGAAGGAATTGGGTAAGTAACTTGGAGTGAAACTTGTGCAAGAGAGACTTAAATGAAAGGAAAAATGCTTCATTTTGGAAAATAACCTAGAAATATGCAGTTTCACCTATGTAAACTACCCTGGCTCTGGGGAGGGTATATTCTCCAGAGACATAGGGCAGGAGATATAGCCATAAGAACTAATGTCTCTTTTTGCCTTAAGCTTACAAGAGGAATGGGCAGTATCAGTATGGCTTAATCACTCAATCATTTTTTCTTAACATAAAGTCAATATCAGTAAAAAGGTTATGATATAGTTAAAGTTAAAGACAGTATTATGGACCTTAAAACAACTTCAAATACATATATATAATAAATATGGTTAATATATTTAATATTAATATTTGTAAATGTTTTGATTTTGGGGTCACACCCTGCAATGCTTAGAGGTTATTCCTGGCTCTTCACTCAAGAATTACTCTTGGTGGTGCTCAGGGGACCATATGGGATGCAGGGGATCAAACCTGGGTTGGCTGCATGTAAGACAAACACCCTATCCACTGTACTATTGCTCCAGTACCTAATATTAATATATTTAATACCTATAGATAAAGATATATAATACATATCTTATATCAATATATTATATATGATAAGTGTGATATGCTACCTGCACAGTGGAGCCTGGCAAGCTACCTGTGTCGTATTTGATATGCCAAATACCAGTAACAATTATATACCTCATTCCCATGACCTGATGAAATGGTTTGAGGCTCTTTATGTTCCTGGAGCAAGCAGGTGTCCTTGGGCTCTACGAGCATGAGACAGGACATATGGAGATGTTACTGTTGCCCGCTCGAGCCAATAGATGATGAACGGGAAGACAGTGATACAGTGATACAGTGAAACATGGTATACTGTCCATTCCCTCTACCCTAATAATTCCTAAACAGAAACCAAGAAATGCACATTGTTTAAAGACATTCTTATTTAAACTTCCATGAAAACATTATTATATACTCTGCCTATTTGGGGTTTCTGTTTGGAACAAACAAAATTAATTTGCAACACATTTGCCTATATACTAAAGGTAAAGGAAGGAAGTTCGTTGAGGGTTAAAGAAAGTAGGTCTGGGAATGGTGGAGGTTACGGGGTGCAGGGAGGAAGAGAACACAGAAGAACGATATCTGTGACTGGGGTCAGGAAAATAAACATTTCTGTTACTGGAAATGAAGAAGAATGATTAAATCCAAATCACCCATCGAGGCCCTGGTGCAGCAGCACAGCAACTCTCAAACAACGATCCATTAGCATTAGAGATGATGATCTCTCATTAAAAATTAATTAAAAATTATGACTCAGTGTTGAAATAAACATTTGTGAGTTAAAAGCTACCCATACATCCATAAGTGAATATTGTACTTACAGGGAATTGTAAAATCGAAATTGAGCACTGGCAAATTATTATACTTGCTAAATCATGTACTTTTAGATAAAACATAAAATATAGGCCAAAGTGTGCTAACACGCTTTAAAAAGACCAAAAAAGAATCTGGGTTTACTATATAGTTTCAAAATACATTGATTTCTGTGTAATAGGAAAACTGTCTCTGTGTGGTTAATGTGGAAATGCACATAAAAGTGTGAAAATTATTATTAGACATCTGAGATCTATATGTGAGCTCCCTTCACTTGACAATTCTTCTAACAATACACCGTATGGCGTTCACACAGACCATGTACCTGAAAGCACACAGGTGTTGAATCACTGGCTGTAAATCTTCAGTGAGGATCTATATCAAACTGCATTTTCAACTCCAATCAAATCAATACAAACAATTATTTCTCAGTTAATTATACCAGACATCAAAGGAGTCTCTGAGAGGCTACAAAGTCAAGAGCAAACTTCATTTTCCTGAGGGAAAAGTTTCTATCCTTGGTTTCAGCTATATCAAATATAACTTCCACAACAATTAACCTACCCAAATCACACATGTGAGTGCTTTTCAGCATAGTCATGTTACTGTGTCATCACTGCAACATACATTTTTAGAACAATTTCATCAAGCAAATGAAACCCTGTATCTATAGACACCATTTCCGATTCCTTCTTTACCTTATTCTGCTGTGTAACTCTTCAATTAAAAAAATAGAGTTGCACAACAGAGCTCCCTAAGTCCCTGGAGTTTTGAGTGATGAGGGTGATAGGGAGCAGCGGGCAACTCTGTTGGTTTCCTGAAGAGACCACGGCGAGGACATGACCAGAAAGACAATGTCTGGAATAGAAGCACAGAACTGAAATTTTTACTCTAGCATCTTCTGCAGAGGATGGGCTGAAGGAATCAACAATTCCCAGTCCTTCTGTCAATTAGTCACATGTAATGAAACCTCTGTAAAACACCCACATAGATTCTTCGCTCTCCCTGGTTTCCAAGCCCTTCATGTTTGGCTGGATGGTGTTGAGAAAGGATGGGAAATCTATTTGCTTTCCCATCATAATCATCCAATATATCTCTTTCATTGGATTGTGCCAATGTTACATCCTTCAAATAAAACATTTTAAAACCATGTACTGTTTTCTCTCTCTCTGTCTCTGTCTCTCTCTCATTCCCTCTCTCTTTGTCTGTCTCTCATTTAGTTTTACAGGAAAAAATGCACCAAAGAGTTTGTTTGAGTTGGCAATTAGTTTTTTGTTAAATGATATCCCTTAAAGGGCTAGTATCCTACCCATAAGGATAAAACAGTTGGGAAACTGCTAGTCAGTTGAGGCCGGGATTCTTAGCCTGGACAGAGAGAAATAAAAGGGAAAGCATGGGCTTGCCCAGGGAGAGTATTGGAGAGTGTTGGGAGTGCAGGGAGTTGGAGAGAGTTGAAGCGAGTGCTGAGAGTTGGTTGGAGACAGGGAGTTTGCTGGAGACAGTTTGCTAGAGAAGAGAGAGCGGAGGCGTGCTGGACAGCTTGTTGGGAGAATCCCTTGGCCTACCTCCTTGAGAGCCTGCTGTGAGAAGCCCAGTGTACCTGTCTCTGGAGAAACTGATGGGAGAGAAAGAGGTTCCTGGACCAAAGTGGAGTGAGGAGAGAAATAAAAGAAACATTGAAAAATACCTTAAAGAGTCTGTGGACTGGTTATTGCATCTGTGGGTCAGGAGGAACAGTCGTTGTCCCTAGCAGCAGCTGGGACCCTCACCGAAGCCCTTAACTGTCAGTCAACTTCAGCTGAAAGCTGATAATTAGTGACAAAACTAGTTACTGGCCAAAGTGGAATCCAACATCAATTGACATAAGTCATCAGGAACAAAAAAAGGATGTTAAAATAAGGTATTAAGTTAATGCACAAAACCACTCAATACCTTCAGGGCAATTAAAAATAAAACCTTATTAGAAATATGCTTCCTATTTGAAAATTTCAACTCAATACATAACTTCAGCAACTGAGTAATCAACAACTTGTTTCTTTCGAAATCAAATGCATGCACTTTTTTTTAACAGAAAATGCAAATGGTCTGTTTGTTAGACAATGCCTCAGAGTACCATTGAAATATCTTGATATATTCTTCTAAGGTTCACTAGGAAACACAGATCTGAGCCGTTAGGTTGCAGATCCAGGCCTCAGATAATTATTTATAAGTTCATACACTTTCATGTATAGATTTTCTTTTACTAGAATAGGTCACTAGTCTAAGTTTCTTAGACAAAGCTTCAGTGTAACATTGAAACGACATAATACATTCTATTTAGGTTCACTTGGGAAGCTAACCTTAGCAGTTAGTTTGCAGGGTGGAGACTGGGAACATTATTCATAAACTCACACTTACATGTACAGCACATTTTCCCTCTCCAGTGAGGAGTTTGAGAGCCATTCATTATGCTTGAGTACTTTGTTGGTTGTTTTTGTTTGAACCCTACCTGGAGGTGCTTGGGGGCACAGCCCTTTGAGCAATTTCCTGGTCCCTCATATGAATTCTTAAACTCATTCTTTCAACTACTCCTTTAAATTTAAAGCATTCATCTTTTCTATGTTTTATGAGATACTCTGAAAATATATTGATGTTTAGAAGGTAATTTTGGAGAATTTCTGAGTTGTAACTGCTCACTAAGTATGGTCCCTAAATTAAACCTTTGCAAGAAAACAGCTAGATGAGCTTGAAAAACTATTTTATCCACAAAATTTTTATTTAGCTGCATGAGTACAACAATCACTCTCAGCAATTTAATGAGAATTAAATGAGAAAGTGCATGTTGAAAATTGGAAAGACAAAAAGTTCTAGGTAAATGTCATTTAGTTACCAGTTAACTCCAACTTGAGAGGGGAAGAGCAGTGCCATTACAAAAAGTCGTTCATTGAAAGGCAAACATTTATGATTAAAAAAAAAAACTACATCTAAAATTTAGACCAGGGATGTGGCTTACACATATTTACTTCATATGTGTGAGCGCTTGGTTTGAAACTCATCACTGGGATGAGAAAGAAGCCAGTTAGTTGGGGTAGGGGGCATGGCAACAGGCCTTTTGTGTGTTTAAGGCACTGGATTCAGATTCAGAAGCATCATGGACCCCAGGTTTCCTTGGAGTGATCTAGTCATGCCAGGTATGAGTCCCAAGACCAGTAGCAGAACTAAATGTGAATATAAACAAACCAACAAAAAGGGTCCTAATGCTTTCTGGTTGGAGGTATGCCCTCAGTTTTAGAGTGGACATGGCTCTCGGTTACTTGCCTTGGTGTAATCTTAAACATTACCACTGATAAAAAGAGATTTGGCTTAAAAAACTGAAGATAGGACAATGGCCAAGAGCTCAAATCCTGGTGCCGTCTGAGATGATCCTGAGTGTTCTGTTATTTGGGATCTTGGAATAAGGGACGGAAAGATACAGTATCTGGGGCAAATACCAAATATGTGTCCTTAAGTTTAATCTCTGGTACCTATCACATGTATTAAGCAATAAGACAGATACAGTCTAGGACTCAGAAGACAGGAGACAATTATATGTATTTTAACATGCTCCCCCACCACCGGGATGAACCCAGAGTCACGGCAGATCCTGGAAAGCTACCCGTGGTGTATTCCATATGCCAAAAACAGTAATAATAATGGACCTCATTCCCAACGTATAGAGTCATTACGGACACCCACTGGAGCAAATCAATGAACAATAGGAAGACAAGTAATACAAGTGATACAATACATTGCAAGGAGTATACTGATATAGAATCTTTTTTTTCTTTTTGGGTCACACCCGACAATGCTCAGGGGTTTCTCCTGGCTCTGCACTCAGGACTTACTCCTGGAGGTGCTCTGGGACCATATGAGATGCCAGGGATCGAACCCCGGCCAGCATGGGCCGGCCGTGTGCAAAGCAAACCCCCTACCCACTGGGCTATCGCTCCAGCCCCAACTGATATAGAATCTTAAAAATTTCAAGAACTATATGACTAAGGAATTCTTATGACAGCTTTCATATAAAATAATTATGTATTATTGAGCTAGAAATACTTCTTCCCTGGCTTTATATTTATCTTTTGACTATTTTTGCAATGGCTATTGTGTTGAGGGAACATATAGACTCAGTACTCAGGATATGGTCCTGCAGTGCTCAAAGGAAGATGAGGCTTAAGGATCTAACCAGACCTCCTGTATCAAAGCACAGATTGTAGCCTTTTGAGCTATGTGCCAGATTCCTTGTACAATGTTTTGATCATTTCAAAGACTAATAGTGGATCTTGTAGGTATGAAACATTTATATTGCATTCTGTTCTTAAATAACCAGTACTACCATCTGCCAACATGAATGTTTTCTCATCATTGCAAGAGGCTTGCATAATTAACCCTTTGAAAGGGAATTTCTCACAAAAGAACAGAAAATTAAAGTGATTTGTTTTTGTCCAAGACAAACAACAGCAAACGGTGGAATTCTGTATAAAAGTATGCAATAAGCATATTTAAAAACATAAATAAACATTATAAATATAAGCATAATTCACAGTTACTATTTTTGAAATAATTTATTTTTAAAGTTTATAGTAACTAGGTTAAATCTGAATGACTTGAAAATCTCACCCCTCTATTAATTAGGAAAAAGGTGTTTAGCTTGCAAAACTTCCAATTAACATTTATTTATGTTCTGAAACAAGTGTTAAATGCTTTCTCTCAATGTGAAATAATAAAGTTGACTTCATAGCTCAAACTGTGAAAATATTCTCCACAATTTAAAATAACAAAGGAAAATGGATAGTACAAATATATTTTAAGGAATGTTATATTTTGAGCATAGGTGATCTTTAGTAATTATACCAGGATAATGCACATCTTTCAGAATAATCAACAATTCATAAGAAAAATTCCAAATGCCTATATAGAAAGCACTGTAAAGGGATACAGGTAGGAAATAATTTTAGAATGAGGATTTTTTAATACCAGCAGGGTCATGCACACATAATTTGCGTTCAGCTAATAGTTGCAATATACAAGGACATACTGGTTGATTTTAGTTGCTCTTAGAACTTTTACAAAGACAGTAAGTGTAGAAAATATATACACTCTAAATCATATATAATACATATAATGCACTATATATCATGCATAGTGTATTGGATGTTACACAGTGTATTATCACTTGCCACTTGTATCACTTGTCTTCCGTTGTTCATCGATTTGCTTAAGCAGGCACTAGTAACATCTCCTTATGTCCAGTCACATAATAGTGTAGCCCATGGGCATCTGCTCGCTCCAGGAACATAAAGAGCCTCAAACCATTCCATCAGATAGTGTTTTACATATAATATATAATACAGTATATGTAGTATATATAATATGTATATTGTATATACTATATTATATATAGTATATACATTATAATATAATATGTTTATATATATATATATATATATATATATAATACACCCCAGAAGAGCCTCACAACAAGTCAGACGACCCCCTACTCCACGGGGCCCGCCATTTTCCACATCCAGACTTCCCTCTCATCACAACTCCACCCAGCAGACCAGACTATCACAGCCCAGCTCATGGCCGCTAATGGCCAAGCGGTTCGTCAATAAATGCTTTATTTAGAGGTCACTACAACAGTATGCCACCCACAAGGCAAGCCTGGCAAGGTGCACTTGTAGTATTTGATATGCCAAATACCAGTAACATTTATATTAGGTCATTCCGTGACCTAATGCAATGGTTTGAGGCTCTTTATGTTCCTGGAGCAAGCAAATGCTTTGGGTTCTACTAGCTTGAGACAGGACATATGGAGATACTACTGGTGCCCACTCTAGCAAATAGATGATTAACGGGAAGATAGTGATAGTGATAGTGATTATATATACTATATTACATATATTATATATTATATATGCTACATGTATATACTATTATATATGTGTGTAAATAAATAAATAAATATATATATATATATATATATATATATATATATATATATATATATATATATATATATATATACTATAGTCCTACCCGCTGGACTATAGCTCCAGCCCCATAATTGAAGTTTCTTACACCCACGCTCAGTGCATTTGCCTAAGAAGTCATCTTATGCATATTTATATTGCAAAGGATTCTTTTTAAACACTTCATAATGTGTATAGTAGTTGCCTGATATTCCCCATAAGTGGCTCTGAGACACTGCAGCTTAACGTCATTTGCATTTCCCTTAAGGCCAGGGCCTCATTTTAAAAGATCCCTCTTGTGCAAATCACAATAGGAGTTGGGGGCAGGAACAGATAAGGCAGATTGATTTTAATAACTCTTCGATTATTGTTATAATTTCTATTATGAATCCAATTCTATCTAGTCTGGTCATCTTCCTCTTATCTCTCATGGGTTCTCTTCGTGGGACTAGAAAGCTCCTGGCTATGCTGGGACCCTGTTTAGAAATCAGCTCTAAGGATTAAAGGAGGGGGTGATGCAGGCGAACATGACCCTTTCAGTAAAACATAGAGCAGAGCAGAAAAATCATCGTGGAGCAGAATAGAATGAACATGGACCTTGTGGATATTTGGAGATAGCCGTATTCACGATGTTTATAGCATGAAATTTTAACATTATTCCCCCATATATATAAGCCTGAGCCCCCAGGATGAACCCAGAGCCACGGCAGAGCCTGGCAAGCTTCCCGTGCTGTATTTGATGTGCCAAAAACAGTAACAGTAATGGACCTCATTCCCAATGAATGGAGATATTACTGCCACCAAATCAGTGAACAATGGGAGTACAAGTGGCAAGCAATTTAAGTCCGGAGATACCTTTTGTTCTTAAGTATGATTCCTATACTAACCCTTGCTCCACCATTTTTGCATAAGAGCCAATTGGTGGTGAGGCCAGACACAGGGCTGGTCAATTAGCACTTGAGTAGACATGGGCTAGGTGTAGTTACCTGGAGATTTGCAAATGAGTGTTGGTCTTTGGTTTTGCAAAGGCCAGCCCCAGAAGGATGGCAGGCCTTGGGATATTTGAGAAAGAAAAGCTGCACTTTGGAGAAGTTTCCATCATGAAGGGTGATCTTGACCTGAGCACATGGCCATAGAAATCTCATCAGCAAGCATAGGCCTAGAAGATCCTGTCCCCTTGGGTTGTAGCAGCAGAGTTTGTTTTATTATTGGTGATAAGTAAAAGTCTTATGGAACTGTGCTGAATGTGTGGTTTTGTCAGTCGCACTGGCCCTTGAGGTAAAAGGGAATTTGGTTTCTTCCCTGGTACTTTGCGAGACTCCAAAAGATTCCCTATGTATAGTAAATGCAAATGCTGTTTACATCCAAACAGATAAAATCATGAAATTAGACATAAGATTAAAGCTACTCTAGTATAAGTCAATATTGCTCCTTGTTTCCAAACATTTTTATATTTAAATAATTGAATAAACATACTGAATATAGATTAGAAGCTACACTGGCAAGTGATAGGGTTTGCAGATTTGCAGTAAAGCAGCAGAGAAGTGGAAATATAACAGTACTGATTGTATAATGTCATGAACTAGTGACAACATGGCAGTTCAGATAAAATACTATAATAAAATATAAAATTTGAAAGTATTAGATGAATACATCTTCTTTCTTGAAATGCTATAGTGGTATGTTCATTTTATACGACAACTTACCTTGTCATAGAATAGCCATATATCGGCCAAATATTTCTGGGTGTTTCAGGAAAGATGTCCCTAGAATAAAATAGGATTTGAATTGGGTTGAGTAAAGCCAACCGTACCCTTAATTTCCTTTTGATTCTATCCAATCTATTGAAGGTCTGAGAGATCAGAAAAGCAGGGCAATAGAGAATTATCTCATCCTATCTCATGGCTTAAAGTGGGTCATCAGTCTCTTCCTGACCTTGGAGTGGGACTTAGCCATCATCCCTTCAGTTCTACAGCCATAAGTTTCAGACCTGAGCTTATGCATGAGTTTTCCTGGGCCTTGACATTACAGGCAGTCATTCTGGACTTTTCTGTTTCCATCATCACTACTAAATAAATTCCTCAAATATCCCTTCTCCTCTCTTTGTCTTCTCTACATATAATTAGTGCTGCTTCTCCTTCCTGGATAGCTGCTATCTGGCCCAGGCACCAGGAGTCACTGCTCTCTCTATCCGGAAGGATAAAGCAGATTTGGATGTGAATAATAGTCAACATTGAGGGAATATTACAAAAAAGTTGAGATTACAAAAAAGACTTTCATTCCTCTAGAGGATGCTATCTGGCAGTGCTGATATCATCTGGCAGTGCTGAAGACTTACCTTTGGTTCAATGTTTAGGCATTACATCTGGCAATGCTTAGTGGATCATATGTGATGCCAGGATCAAACCATCCTACCACACTTTACCAAGATCAGGATAGTCTCACCTCCTATACAAACTTTCCATAGAAGAGGAAACTTTGTTTTGTAGGGGCGGGAACATACCTGGAGAGGATCAGGGTTTACTCCTGCCTCTGTGTATAGGGTTCTGTTCTCCTGGAAATCTCAGTGCTTCATATAGAGTGCCAGGGATCAAACCTGGGGTGAACATATACAAGGCAAACACCCTGTGCATTGTAATATAGCCAGTGCTCCAAAAAAGATTTCTTAGTGATTCTGATGGACACTCAAAAAAATTGAGTAATCATCATTAAAGAATATAATAATTGAAATATGAACTGCAATGCATATTCTAATGAACTTTTCTTCTATTTTTTTTTATTTTTTGGGACAGGTTGGTGTATACTGGAGATTCAAATAATGGTGCTCAGTTTACTCTTAGTGGCATTCTTGAGACCATAGGCGGCCCGAGAAATTTCAATGAGCCATGAAAAGTGAAGACTTTAATCCCTCTACTAACTCTCCTGCCCCTCAATATGTTTCTTAGTATGGAAATGAGCTTCGATTTTATATGACATCATCTATAAGTTTTTTGCAAAGTTAGAATGCCAGTAATGCTGCTGTTTGAATACACGTCAACTAGCAGGAAGTGTATACCAGAATCCTATTACTCAAATCAACTGAGAAACCCCCAAAGAGAAAAAATCCTTAAAATATTCCTTTTCTTGTAACACAACATGAAAAAAATCAAGAAGGCTCTCTTGACTTTGAGACTGGATCTAATGATTATGACCCCAACTTTATTCCTCATGGTAGCTCACCTAGAGAATTTCTTTAGGGTATTACAGTAAAAACTGCCATTTGATAGTAAATCATCTACTGCAGCTAATTCACATAAAACAATAAATAAGATTGCATTAAATTTTATTGAAAGGATGGTACAGATGGTGATAGTATGGGTTTTGGTACAGGTATGTAGATTCTATTCAAAGTTAGACCTTGCTTTCTATCAAAGGAAATATAAGATTATCTGGGATACACCAAGTTTCACCTATCCATCCACATAGTGTGAGATGTGTCCTGAACACTGAAAACACATTGGTGTTCGAGGGGCTGGTTCAATAGCACAGGAGGCAGGTGCTTCTTTTGCATGTGGGTCTCCTGGATTGCATCCTCTGCACATATAATTCCCTGAGCTTTACCAGAAGTGCCACAAGCACACACTAGGAGCAAGCTCTGAGCACTGCCTAGTGTAGCTAATAAGGGAACACACACACATACAAAAAAAAAACCACAGAAATGTTAGTGATAGAGACTGTGTCGCATCATCTCAAATTAAATGCTGACGCACAAGGGCACTATGGGATGCATTGGAAATCACAACTTTTGGGAGAAATTGAGTCATAAGGTTGACACCTCTGACCCTTATGCAAAGAGGAAAATAAACGTAAAGATACAGGGAAGAGTAATCGTCCGTAAAAGCATGGTGAAAGCCGCACGAAGTTAATCCTGGTGGCACCTTGATCTGAACTCTCAGGTCTCAGAATACTGAGAAAAGAGACTTGACCCACTTCAGCTTTATAATACTTTGCCATGTCAGTTTTTGTAGAATAAGAATATTGTTCTCGCTTTATATTTTGGAAGCTATTATACAGGTCACAGACTCATACAAACCATATACATGATGGCCTTTTACTAGGAAAATATAATTTGGTGATTTGCATAATCCTAGACCCTCTTTGTTATGGTAATTTACTGGGCCTGAAAATACTATATTATATGATTTGAAATATCTGTAAGCTAGGCATTTCTTAGATGACTGCCAGGAGAAGCTAAGTTGGCCAATCAGGAAATCTTTAATCAATGATCTTCTAACCCACACACTATGTTACTGAAACAGATTACAATTTCTTTCACTTCCTACGTTGTATAAATGTAAACTGTGTGTGTGAGAGAGAGAAACAATTATTAGATATCTAACAATATGTGATATAAAAGTAAACAATTCTCATATAAACGTCTCATGGTGGGAGAACAGAGATAAGTTTTATCTATTTATAGTCAGAATGTTACTTCTCTGAATTGAGAGCATGAAATGCACAGCCATAAACAGTAGGCGATAAAGGGAATATGACCTATGGTTTCCAGATAGTTGTAGCTGAGGCAGCTGCATGACTTTGTTTGATGTACATTTCTCATTAAGACAGAAAAGGATGTTGTGTATTCTGAGAACAGAATGTATAAGTGTGAACTGATCTGAAAAATATTTGGTGTATTGCCTCCAAGCCAATGATGCGAGCAAGTTGAAATAAAAGACTGTGAGCACTTACATATTTCTTCTCTTGCGCATCAAAAGCTAAAAGTGCAATAAAAAGAGATGATTCAGAGTTATTTATACATCTGGTGCATTTTGTCTTTAACACAAAATCATTCTATGCTTTCTCAGTCTTAATCTTTTAGATTCTAGTATTCATTAGCAATTAAATGACTAAAAGTATACATTTATACATTTCAGTTGTAGCTTCTTTTAGGGTAACATGATTACAAGTGATAACAACATCAGGGAGATTCACATCAAGACAATGAGATATCATCTCTCACCACATAGACTGGGTCTGGAACACATCCAAAAGAGCAAAAACAACCAGCACTGGTGTAGATGTGGGGGAGAAAGGGACTCTCATCCACTGTTGGTGGGAATGCTGACTGGTGCAGCCTTTTTGGAAATCAATATGGACATTCCTTCCAAAACTAGAAATTGAGCTCCCATTTGACCCAGCGATACCACTCCTGGGAATATACTCTGAGGGGGACACAAACACACAGTGAAAATACCATCTGCACTTCTATGTTCATAACAGCACTATTCACAATAGCCAGAAACTGGTAACAGCCTGAGTGCCTGAGAACAGACAACTGGATAAAGAATCTGTGTACATTAACACAATGAAATATTATGCAGCTGTTAGGAAAAATGAAATTATGAAAATTACCTATAAATGGTGGACAAAGAGAGGATCGTGTCGGGTGAAAATAGCAAGAGGGAAAAGGACAGATATAGAATGACTGCATTCGTTGGCGGGGTATAAAAAATAGTATTCTATTAATATCCAAAGCCAGGAAAAACATGGATAGGGAGGACTTGCCAGTGGGTGGAATCTACCGCAAGAGTGTGGGAGTCAGATGTTAGGTAAGACAAAGAAGCAAACAGGGTGCTAATAGTTGTTGGAAATGATAATACCAGCGTAGAACTGAGCATTGAATATAGGCAAAGGGATATGCATGATAACCCTCATTGTATATTTGCAAGCTATAATGTGTAAAGAGAAGAGAGAGGGAGAGAGGAAGAGAGAGAGACAGAATTGCAAAGTGCCTGCCACAGAGGCACGCTCAGGGAACCTGGAAGGAATCAGGGGACATGGGTTGTGGGAAATGGGCACAGGTGGAATGATGGGTGTTGTAACACTGTATGACTGAAACCCAATCACAAACAGTTTTGTAATTGTATTTCTCTCGGTGGTATAACAAATTAAAAAAAAAAAGAAATGATGATGACAAATGTAGAGGAATACAATTCAATATAGATTAGAATTTGGAGCGATAGGATCTCCCATAGGTCCTACCAAAGTGTTAATAAGGCACTAACACGTCTGGAGTATTAATCCAGTGGGTAGAGCATTTGCATTGCATGCTGCCAACCCGGGTTCGATCCCCAGCATCCCATATGGTCCTCTGAGCATGGCCAGGAGTAATTCCTGAATGCAGAGTCAGGAGTAACCCCTGAGTATCGCCAGGTGTGACCTCCCAAAAAAGACACTAATAAATTGATGTAAAAAGAGATACATAATCTATGATGCTGTTAGCATTAATATGTACATGCATATATTTTAATATGGGTAAAGGCCCTGGATATCTGCAAATTGTAACAGGGCCCTGTAGAATCTGTGCAGACTTTAGTGACTGTATACAGTCTAGTAGACACGGATTGCTTTGATGTTTTGCTATAAGAAAACGCAGATAAGTGGTTGAAAAGTTAACCCAGGAGTAAAGTGCTGGCCTTGCTTGTGCTGCTCTTGGTTCAATCCCCAAAATCCCACATGGTCTCCCTGAGCACCACCAGGAAGATTGTTCAGCACAGAGTGAGGGAATAGTACCTGTGCATCAATGCATGTGAGCTCCCCAAAAAAACACACATGCCATTAATAATGTGAGGTTTAATACATGCTAACCAAACCCATACTGTAAATTAGGGGTGAGGAGGAGGCGGGACTGTGGGTGAAGCAGTTGCTTTGCACATGGCCAGCCCAGGTTCCATTCTATAATACATGAGCCCATGAGCCGTGCCAGGCTCATGTGATCTCTGTGTGCACAGCCTGGAGTTTGCACTAATCACCACCAGGTGTGACTCCCCAAAAATAATGGAAATGAACCAAAATTTAGATATAAAGGAGCAAAGTTTTAGAAGAGATGCAGATACTTGATTTTCACAAAAGAACTCTCATTTAGCTACATTCCAATGAAAAGCCACATAGCAATTAGAAAATGTCACCAGATTATATGCAATTCAGAGTTTTTGTGTGTGTTGGAGGATGCATGAACTTCTCTGCTATTCACACTACTGGGCTAATTGTAACCGTTTATATACATTAGAATAGCATCTGTTATACTTGTATTTTTTACAGGGAGTACTAAGGGAATGCTAAGAATGAAAATTCACTGTTATATGTTATTCCCTGGTATATCCCTGCTATATGTTCTCTGACTAGTCTATCTGAATAGGGCTTTCTCCTATATGTGGCTTTACACATATCCCTCCAAATTCAGGGGTGGAGGATTCATACAGAAATTTATAAGTTGCCTCTTGAGCATCATTTCCAAATTTTGGTTTTATGTCACAATACAATTCTGACTTCCATTAGCAATATTCTCCCCCCAAAACAGAAGGTCTTTTTTAGCACGACAGCCTGCAGTACCAAATCAGAGGTGATTTTTGTGTATTTGAACTGTTATTTCCTCTTATTAGTAACTTGCTCAAAGTGTGTGTTTAACTCTTATGGAATCTGGAGTAAAATGTGGTGTCTAGCACTAAACATCGTTTCTAATTTACTTTTATGTCCTATCCGCTAAGTGGAGATCATAAGAAAATGTTTTTTCTCTCTGAAAATTGCTGAGTACCACAGGATATGTCAGAAGAGCATTGGCTGTCCTCTAGGAACTATAATCCAGGTCTACCAGGGACAAAGCCTGGCAAGCTCCCCGTGTTTCATTTACTTGTTATGCCAGAAACTAGTAACAATTATGGACCTCAATTCTCTGACCTGAAGAACGGTTTTGGGCTCCTCCTGTCCCTGGAGCAAGCAGATGCCCTTGGGTTACCCCTGCTTGTGACAGGACTAATGGAGATGTTACTAGTGCCCGCTCGAGCAAATCGATGAACAATGGGAAGAAGGTGATACAGTGATACCAGGGACAATCAGGACAGGATGTTCCTAAAAGAGGAACAAAACTAATCGTGTTGCTTGTTTCATCAGTTAGTTGTTGGTCACATAACATGATTACCAAAATAATTATGATTGTTTTGCGCTTTCAGAGCAATCAAATATGATAGAAATAAACTAGCCCTAAGCTGTGAACCAAATAAAAGTTGCATTCTTATAGCTGAAAGTACTGGGAGGTGGGATCAGTGTAATTTATTTGACCTGCAGCTGACGAGTTGCTGGGTCTACAATTATTCCTAGTTTCCCTTTATAAAAGTTGATAAAAATGTCCTTTATCAAATTGACAGGTTTCATGTCATTTTGAATTGCTATTGGTAGAATTTTAAGGAATATGAATTGTAAGGTGATCTCAGAACATCACTTCATATTTTTTCTAGTTAGAAAAGAATAATATTATGGCCAGAATCAATACCTTTGACCATTTTTGTAATTTTTTTTCAATTCAGCTATTTATTTGCTTATTTTCCTCTTTATACTCCATGTTAATCAAAACCAAAAAGCTTCACTTTTATTTTATCCATTATTCTAGGATTTCCGATTTATTTCTAAAAATCAAACATTCCCTCAAGCCTAAAACCAAAACTGCTCAGTTGACATACACTACATGGCTGATGCTACCTCAAAGTAGCAATGACAATAGACCTATTCTTACCGTTCAGGGTATCTTGGTATTTTTACTATTAATAAATGACATTATTCTGTTTTTTTTTTTCTTATTTTGGCTTTTTAGGTCACACTCAGTGATGCTCTAGGGCTACTCCTGGCTCTGCACTCAGGAATTACTTTTGGCAGAGCTCTATGGAAATATAGAATAGTGGGATCAAACCCAGGTTGGCCTCATGCAAGGAAAGCTCCCCACATGTTATTCTATGCTCCAGCTTCTCCTTCTCTACTTCTAATCTCTACATAGTGCTAGCTCTAAGCGGCATCTGAACACAATGCTCTCAAGGTCACAATACTGAAAGGCTCTCATCTATGTTTAATTACCATTGTTTATTCTAAAGTAGTGTGGTTTGATAAATAGAATCTAATGTTCACACCCAATCTGGAGTATTCAGTGAATTACCAATACTTGGAAAATAAAATTTATTAAATTTATTTACTAAAACAAAATAAAATCTTTGGGCCCGAAAACATGGCGTAGTGATGACCTTGTATACATCTAACTGGGCTTATCCTGACACCCCATTGGGCAGTCCCTCATTCATTACAGGAGGGATTCGTGAGCACAGGTCCGGGAAGAGACCCTGAGCACATCTGGCTATTGCCCCAAATTGCCGTCATAAAAACAATACAAACAAAACAAAACCCTAAAATCCTGAATTCTTAGGCATGAAAAATTCTACATAAACTGATATAGTCCATCTCTCTTTTTTTTTTTCTTTTTTGGGTCACACCCGGCAATGCTCAGGGGTTACTCCTGGCTCTGCACTCAGGAATCACTACTGGCGGTGCTCGGGGGACCATATGGGATGCTGGGGATTGAACCCGGGCCAGCGCAGGCTGGCCGCGTGCAAGGCAAATGCCCTACCCACTGGGCTATTGCTCCAGCCCCTAGTCCATCTCTCTGACCTCAAGAAAACCACATTAATCTTTTCTAAGCAAAATACAGTCAGCCTATATTTACTCTAGATGCCTGGCACCTATTTTATGCTAAAAGTTTTACCTTTTATTGCTCGTTTTAAGACAATTTAGGAAGAACTCTTTACTCCCTGATCTTATCTGCCACCTTTTTTATTACAATCTCTGTTCAAACATTATCTCAGAAAAGATTTTCCCTTCTCTATTCAATCTGAAATAGTCTCTAGTTCTAGTATTTTCTATAATATAACTCACCCAACTTTGTAAAAGTATTTCAAACATTACTGATTTTTAGGAGAAAACTATGTTTTCACTGGAAATGTGAAAAGCATTGCTGGTTTGGAAACCTCTTTTGCTTCATCTGTATTTCTCCCCCAAATTATAATAGTTTATTTTCCTCTTAACTTACATCAGTTACAATTCATTACTATCTGTCTGTGTAGATCTAGTTCCACAGGAAACCAACTTATTCGAGGGCTGCATTTTGTTGCTTAGTTCACCGTTACATAAGAACATCTTATATACAACTAAAGTCAGTGGATAAGAAATATTTTGAATCAAATAAAAATTCTTATTTCCTTTATAAGCATTACCTACCAAACAGCTATAATGAATCACTTCTTTTATTTTTCTTTTTTGGGTAAAACCGGGTATGCTCAGGGTTGCTCCTGGCTCTGCACTCAGGAATTACTCCTGGCGGTGCTCAGGGGACCATATGGGATGCGGGGTATGACCCAGGTCAGCTGTGTGCAAGACAAAGGCCCTACCCACTGTGTTATTGCTCTGGCCCCATATAATGAGTTACTTCTACCCTGTATAATACAGACCTTGTAGAATCACAGAATTGGTCTGTTTATATTTCTGTGTCATCTTCTGCTCTAAGCAACTGCCTAGCACATAATATGATTCAATATTAAAGGTGCAAAATAAAGATTGTTGGGGGACACAACCAAGGATGTTCTCTGAGATCATTCCTGCTCTGCACTCATGGGTCACTGTTAGGAGGGTGGGGCGACCATACACAATGCTGCGCATCAAAGCCAGGTCAGACCCAGCAAGGAAAGTGGCCTCCCTGCTCCATTACTTTCCTGTCCCGGATGATTCATTTTTATGGTTTTGAAAATAAAGACCTGTGCTTAGCATCACATCATATCAAATGTGGAATTGCATTTTTAGGCTTTTATCCCCCACTTTTCAGTAGAAAAGTGATGAGATATTGAGGTTAAGTGCACACTTTCTAGTAAACAGGACTCTGTTTTAATCCACTTGCTAGGTAGGTGACTCACGGAAAGTTACTTAATTGCTAAATGCCTCAATTTTCCAGGATGACTGATGACTATAGCAACATAATTTCATCTATCCCAAGATTGTTAAAGTTTTAAAAGAGCTACCACAAGAAGAAGGCTAAGCCCATACACTGATTTCTCATTGTATGTTGGATATTATTTTATCCTTCATTTATCATTTACAACTTAGGTAAAGAGATTTCCAGGAATCTTTCCTAGGTAGAGGCAACAGTAAGGTTTGTAAGAAAAAAATATATATATATGTGTGTGTGTGTGTGTGTGTGTGTGTGTATACATATATGTAAGGAGAGTAACCTTGAGTGTGTATATATATGCATATATATGTGTGTGTGTGTGTGTGTGTGTTTAAGGAGTATAACCTTGAGTGTAAATATATGTGTAAAGAGAGTAACTTGAGTGTGTATGTATATATATATACACACTCAAGGTTACTCTCAAGGTTGAGTGTATATATACATATATATATATACACACACACACTCACGGTTACTCTCCTTACACTTATATACTAAGGAACAACTGAGGAAGAGCAATGTTGGACACTCTTTCATACACTCATAGTAATTTCTGCAGGTTCTATGTTTTCTTTCACCATGTACCACCTCATTGTACTTTGTTCTTTTCCTAAGTGTTTTTGATGGCATATATAGCCAGTGAGGCACACTTTTGTCTAATAACTCACGCTAGACTAAGTGGAGAGAAAAAAGAATTTTCCTCTTTCTTTACCCTTCCTGTTTCCCAACTCAGTCTCCCAAAGGTCTGTACCTTGCAGACCGGAAGACTAGTTTAGTGAAAAAGAGTGTGCTGAAGAGATTATAGAGTGGGTTACTTGTGCACAACTCAACTGGTTTTCTCCCCAACACAGAATATGACACCTGGATCACCTCTAGGGGTCTATCCTGAGCTCTGCCAGGCTTGGCCCATTCCCTAACCCCAAATTAAACATATACACAAAAATCTTAAGCAACCTTACTTGGCTGATTTTTCAACTCTTTATATATAAAGAGTTTTATAAATTCTTTCCTTCCATCAAAACAGGAATCCAGTTTTTTTGTAAATATGCCTGCATCTGTCTGTATGCTCTATACATCATGAATAGGAATTTAATGCAAAACTTTGTTCATTTTAGTACACTAGTCTTTACAACAGCAGAGGTAAGGAAACAACACCATCAGCACCATGATACTGCATTGATAAATATACAGTGCATATTCACAATGCAATGACACTGTCATAAGAAAAATTGAAATTTTGCTATTTGTAACAACATGGATGGCACTAAGGAGGAACATGTGCAGTCAGAAGGAGAAGATAAATCAATGTAATCTCATTCATGTGTGAGAAGAAAATCAAGGGAAAAATTTTACCCAAGTATGATAAAAAAATCAAGGAAAGCAAACAAAATCAAACAAGAACAACACCTTGACTTTGATCCAAGCACTGTTGTTAGCATTGGGTAGGCGCTACAAGAGGAAAGTTTCCAAAGTGGGGTACAGAGCATTTGGTACTATGATCCTGGTGATCACCAAGTATATATATATGTATATATATATATATATATATAATTAAGAGGAAAATATTTACATGCCTAGATTATAAAGCATTGTAAATCAATAGGATCTCAATTGAAAGAGTAATACTATTAATCACAAAGATATGTAGTAATTAATTCCAAATATGTCACAATATTTTTAAGAGCCATTTGAATACCAAAAATTGTTTCCAAAAAAAGTCTAAGTGTGGAAACATTTTGTCGTCATCTTCTTTGTGCAAATGAGGAAGCAACAAAACTAAAATAAAGGTATATAGAAAACGGGAGCATAACCCTTGGCTAAAGAGAGCTACTACCTTTGAGACCTTAAAACAGCGCTGTGTGCTAGCAGCACAATCCATTTTCTTAATTCAGTTCAAGCTACTTTATGTTCCCTGCAATCAAGTGTGTTTCCAGTAAGTCAGAACTATTTTTCAAACACTCTAGAGGAAAATTACATAGAACACAGGCTCTATCACTAATGAGCCTAGTTCTAGCAAGAAATCACAGGTAAGAGACTGTGAAGGAATAAACCTTCCAGGCTTCATTTTGTATTTCTGAGTCTTAGCATTTTAAAGTATATAAAATGGTTATTTATAGTCTATGGTAACGTGTGTAGGAAATTTAGACTTACAAGATTCAAATGGAGGAACTGTGATGCTTAATATTCTGGATAAAGGAATAAATAGTAATCGGCCATTAATGGTAAGGATTCTTTTAATTTCTTATTAATGAAATGTATTCTATCATTCAGAGCACTGTTGTTCAAAATGTTGCTAGGTAAACATTAATCTATAAAAATTATTTGAGATGTGAGTTTTCTAATAAACAAAAGATAGGTTAGGTTTCTTTTGTTTCAAATACTACAATTTGAATAAAAATGCATTCTCTTAGTGCAACCTCTTAGTAATATATATATAAGCAAATTAATAATATCCCTTGGCTTACACAGATGTTAGAAAATAAATACTTGAATCAATTATTTTATAAGTCTTTAATTTCTTTGAGGTAGTAAATTTTAGTTCTACAGAACTAAAGAAGGAGTTGAGATTCAGAAAATTTATATCCACATGTTTTAGGAAACTTTGTCCGTATATTATGCCTTGCATTAAAGTGGTCAAACACCTTTAGATCAGTCTAAAATACATCCTGGGAAATACAAGAGGATAATTCAAGATTTGGACCGCAGAAGCAATTTTGCTGATATCATTCCACCGGCAAATGATAAAAACAAAAGTAAACAATTGAGACTAATAAAATTAAAGAAATATATTCATGGTAAAAGAAATACAGCTAAAACAAAAATAGAATAATAACACATATTTTATATGCACTATTATATATTCTGTTATAGAATACATTCTATATTCTATATTATTATATTCTATATAAATAACTAGCTGTGGCATTCAGCAGAGACAGACATGGGGCAAAGCTGCTACTGCCTTTCACTGAGCCCAGTCGCTCATGAGGTGCCTGGGAGGGATGGCAGGTTCTAGCCCTGGCCCGCCACCCCAGCAGAGCCTCACAAGCCAGTCAACCCCCACTCCATGAGGACCTCCATTTTCCACATCCGGACTTCCCCTCATCAGAACTCCACCCAGCAGACCAGCCTATCACAGACTAGCTCATCGAGATCCACCCTGCTGCAGTCTTTTTTAATCCGGCCCAGGTATGCTGATCCAGAGACAGACATGGGGCAGAGCTGCTACTGGCTCTCACTGTGCCCAGCTGCTCATGAGGTGCCTGGGAGGGATGGCAGGCTCTAGCCCTGGCCTGCCACCCCAGCAGAACCTCACAAGCCAGACGACCCCCTACTCCATGAGGACCTCCATTTTCCACATCTGGACTTCCCCCTCTTCAGAACTCCACCCAGCAGACCAGCCTATCACAGCTAGGCTCGTGCGGCGCATAGCGGCCTCGCAGTTCTTCAATAAATGCTGGATTTAGAGATGACTACAAGAGTATGCTACCCGCACGGCAGAGCCTGGCAAGCTACCCGTGTCGTATTTGATATGCCAGATACCAGTAACAATTATAGACCTCATTCCCATGACCTGATGGAATGGTTTGAGGCTCTTTATGTTCCTGGAGCAAGCAGGTGCCCTTGGGCTCTACTTGCTTGAGTCAGGTCATGTTACTGGTGCCCGCTTGAGCAAATTGATGATGAACGGGAAGACAGTGATACAGTGATACAGTGATAACTAGTTAGAACTTGGAAGTGGAAGAAAGATACTTGTTAAGTAAGTCAGAAGAGGGGCGGAGTGATACTCCAGATGGTAGGGCATTTGCCTTGCACGCTGCCGGCCCATACCGGCCTGGGTTCGATCCCGGCAACCCATATGTTCCCCGAGCACCACCAGGAGTAATTCCTGAGAGCAGAGCCAGGAGTAACCCCTGAACATCGCCAGGTGTGACCCAAAAGAGCAAAAAAAAAAGTAAGTCAGAAGAAGGACAAATAATGAGTGGTCACAATCAACTATAGTATATAGGATATATTATGATATATAGACTAATAGATTGAGGGGTTTCAAGGTATCAAATGTAGACTACCAAGATTACATAAACCCTAGATTATAAAAATAAGACAGAAAGAAGATTAAATAAAATGGGTATGAAGGTAATAGATTCAGGTATAAGATAAGAGAGACAGGAATCAGGGCCCTTGGGTGCACTATTGGCACCAGGTGATGATTGAGGTTGGAATATTTTGTTCCTGAAAATCTGCTATGAAATTCTTTGCAAATCACAGTGGCTTCAATTAAAGAAAAATATGTATGCATTATAGATTTTAATTAGCTCAGTAAAACATGCTCATGGTCACTATTGTTTTTATTACAAATCTAAAATCTTATCACCTTTCTTCCATCTTTAGCCTCTATGGAAAATAATTATTAGTCTATATTAAATTTTAATTTTACAAATTACAAGGAAAACTTTGAGCAGACTGAATGAACAGAGTAACATTAAAATTATACACATGCATTTTCAACTTATGTGACTCAAGATGAGAATTATTCAAACACTTTCAATATTAAAGTAGTTGGGGTAGCAAAAGAGTGTGCTTTAAATCCAATAAATGGCACAGCCGAAAAAATAAGACTGTGTAAGCCACCAAGGGAGATGATAATTACTTTCTTTTTTTTAATATGCACAAAGGGATAAAGAGATATAATAAAATGAAAAAGGAAACATTATCACATGTTTGGTATTTAATCATTGCTTTTATGTGCTTGCTAATAAGACTAAAATGATAAAAATTTATTCAGCATAGTTTTTCCTATTTAATGGTATACTTTATCAAAATGTTTTAATAAGGTAAATAGGAAGGTATTTCCATAAATTATGGCTTACTTGTATTTTTTCCTAAATAATTGAAATAAACCCTCATAGGGCATAGAGTATTTATATCATTTAGGGAGAGGCATCAGATAGTTGATGATGTTTCATAAAGATAGTTTTTCTTAAAGACCTACAGTTTTAAACACGTTTTGGAAAGGCATCACTTCTGAGATAATGCATAGTGAATTTTCCTACTTACATATACACAATACAAGTAATTAGCTTACTTACGTTATCTAAGTTTCATAAAAACATAAACTACTTTATTTGATAATTTTATTGTATACTTCAAATTATAAGTGTAACGAAATCATCGTAAGTCATATATACAGTAAAATTACAAAGAAAGCAAACTACATATAATCATATTTAAATAAAAGTATGATTTTAGTATGATTATTCATTTTCTATGACAAATCTAATTTACTGTATAGTTTTTTTTTGTGTTTTTGAGGTGGATGTTTTGGCCACATACAGAGGTGCTCAGGGACTTACTATTGCTTCTGGACCTAGTGGTGCTTCTTGGCCATAAAACAAACTTGGTTTGACCATATCGCGAGGTCGTTTCTTACGTTTTTTACTAATTCTCCAGCCCCTATTAATTACTGTCAGACAAAAAAAATATTATTCAACGTTTTATTTTTACTTAAAAAATGCATTAAAGTCATATATGTCAACAGGATGGCATGGCATTTAGTTACTTTATCATATTTTTTAATTTTCTCTTAATCTATGAGTGGTTCTTTTGATATATTACTTTAATGAATATTACCATGCTATGATGATCATCTTAGTATACAAAGCTTTATTACAGAAAAGTTTTACGGTTTGACTGGAATCCAACATTACTGGCATTTTAATTGATGTTCATAGGCAACAAAGTCAGAGGAATGAAGGTTTTAATTTATTTATGTGGTCTCATTACATCTCTTTGGTTTTTTTCATCATCAGTCTGAGAGAAGAAGAAAATCCCATTGTGGTATCTCATTAAACTCTGACTAACAAAATGAAGTTGAACACCAGATCAGCTTTTTGAGAAATACTTCATATCCAAGTACACAAGTGTGGAACGTGTTTTCTGCAGCTATAACATTCTCTCTGGTTGTGTCCCATTTGCACTTATCACGCATCTGAACCCTCATTTTGGAAGCACCACTGTGAATTGGCCCTATTACAACCTAATCACACCCCGCCCACAATGCACAGCAGAGTGATTCAAGAAGACACAACATTAAGCCTACTAAATATGCATAAATCCCTTCAATTAAAACTCTGCAGGAACATTTTCATGTTGAACATACAGACTAATTGCTAATGTCCCTTTACTGTGCTAATGTAATTATTTGAGCAAATTGAATATTTCTTTCTAATTATTTTTCTGAAATTTTATGATGATGTGATAGTTCACAAACACCTGTTTTGAAAGAAAGTTCACTTTTTAACTGTGAGTGACCCCTATTTCAATAGCCCATTGCCAACATGATTTTATATGTGTAATATATTATATGTATTATATAATATATAATATATGTACTCACCTAAGTGTATTTGTTGTTGTTTTTGTTTTGTTTGGGGACACACTTGGTTAAGCTCTTGGATGATTCACAGCTCAGGGTTTGGAGTGGGTCGTGAAGAACTCAGGGACTATGAAGCCCCTGGGCTCGAAACTCGAACTCCTGCATGCAAAGCCTGTATGCCGGCCCATTGACCTATCTTCCCATTTCAATGCCATACTTTGCTCATTTCTGTAAACCGTATTCTATTTTTATTTGAGACACACAGTTTATTGAAGGACAAAAGTGTCAAATCATTTTGCACCATCATCAAATTCACTCACAATGACATATAACAGCAATTAAAAAGAGCACACGAGAACTTGGCTTCAGTAAGAAGCTTGCCATGGAGGGAATGTGGGTAGGGGGGAGTAGAACAGAGAAGGGAACACTGCAATAATGATGGAGAGACACGGTCAACCAGGAGGAGGGGCTGCTGAAAAGTCTTATGTGTGGGACCAGAGCGATAATATAGTGGGTACAGTGGGTAGGGAGTTTCCCTTGCAAGTGGCCGATGCGCGTTCGATATCCGGCATCCCATATGGTCCCCCGAGCACCGCCAGGAGTAATTCCTGAGTGCAGAGCCAGGAGTAACCCCTGGGCATCACAGGGCATGACCCAAAAAGCAACAAATAAATAAATACATGCATACATGCATACATACACACATACATACATATATACATACTTACATTCATTCATACAGACAGACAGACAGACAGACATAATTCTTATGCATGATACCCTTCCAGTAAGTTCTGGAAACCACAGTGTCTAAAATTATTTTTCTTTAAATTTATTTTAAAACGTTCTCTCATAGAGGCAGGCTAGTGGGTAGGAAGGAAACAGGGAAGCTGGTGGAGGGAAATGGACACTGGAGAAGCGATGGCATAGGAGTACTCTGTGTTGTAACCCAGATCATGAATAGCTTTGCAATTCATGATGGCTAAATAAAATGTAAAGGCACTTTCATACTGAGCAGCCCTTCACAATGAGAATGATTATGGCTTCATTGATGAAATTCATCTTTTTTGTCATTTTCATCAGTTTCTCCATTATGAAATGTGCAGTACTTCAGACTCAAATCTGAACATACATTCATCTATTTAAAATATTAGTTTTTAATAAATTTAGGGAAGACACAGGCATGGATTTTATAGAATGAAATAAATATCATAAAATGTAGCTGTTACTCTAAATTTATAAAATATAAATAATGTTCAAATACATTCAAGCATACCATGTAAAATGATGTAAAATCAAGTAATATTTTCTAATTTTTACGTTATCTATGATTACATATATGTTGAGTATATACATTTTAATTAAATTTAATGAGTGTATTTTAGGAATACATTTGATTGTGTATCATTTGATCACAAAAGCTTGGTAGACACTAGAAGTAGTCTCCATATCATGTGCCAGTTAAGGGAATTACAGTGTTGTCTAATAATATTGTATTTTTATCCAGTTGATGAGTTCTCTATCATAGATGCATAGAGACAACAGCATTGCTTATAACAGCATTACATGCTTATATTTTCAAGTCAACCTATAGCTTTGAGTAGACTTAAAATTATGACTAAAGGCTATTCATGCAAAACAGTAGTGTCTTACATAATTACTTCAATAGCTAAGACAATACTCTATATTAGACTGAACTATTATGATAGTTTATTCTTCAGTCAGACAATTGGATCAGATTCAGTTTTAAGTTAATATAAACTTGTATTTTACTCAGGACTAGATGACCTGGTGAGATGGCAGATACTTACATAATGACATGGATCACGAAACTCAGAACTTCATCATGCTTCTACGCAAAACAAACACTAGGACCCAGAGATACAGTCACTCAAACTAGCACACATAGTAAGGACCAATCTCTGTATATGTGTTGAGGTTTTCACAAGGCTAGGAAGGTCTGTGGGCTTTCAATGAGGATTGATTGATCACAATGAGTTTGGAAATATGCAAAAAGTGAATAACTACCAATGTGGACCTGTCTGCTTTGTAGAGACCTTGGTGAAAGGAAACATACAAATGTTCTAGACTGTGATTTAACCACCCAGTGGAAAGCCCAGTATCTGTGCAAGATCCTGGGAATAAACAGCACTGGAGTTGCTGATGGTGGTGGTTGATCCATGTTATCATGCTAAATTCTATGCTTGGTTTATTTTTCAAGTTTAGTAAAGACATAGCATGGACTTGATAGAATGAAATAATCATAAACATAAGAGCAGTTACTCTAAATTTATAACATCACTTGCTATTATCCCAGAGTAGTAAAAGCACTAAATAATTCAGGGAGATTTCTGGTTGTGGCATTTAAAAGAACTTGATTCCTTGAGATACAAATAAAAACGCCTCAATATTCTGGTTAAATATGTTTATAAGACTGGATTTTTAGAACATTCAAGGAAGCTCCTCAGAGTACAGGGACATGAGACTTGAAAGGGAGATTCAAATAGCCAGAGAAGCTGCTGCCACACAGTGGTCAGTGAGAGCAGGCACAGAAATGGACAAGGACACTAGACCATGGGAGGAAGCGTGCATGTTACTGGAGTCAAGAAGCCGGAGTCGAGCTGAGAACTAGATGCAAAAGGAACCTGGAACATAAACATGCTGGGGAATGGGCGCAGGGGAGAGAATACTTTCTCACCAGTAAAGGCAAAAATGAAGAAACTTACCAGCTTCTGCGAATCCCCAGTGGCAAGGAAATATAGGAAAGAAGGCACAGACTAAGAGCATTTCTTAATGTGCACTAGTCTTCTCAGGTGTAGAAAAGACCAATGAATGGACAATGATAATTCAAATAAATTATAATCAAAAGAAGACAAATTCGTCATATTTTGTCTATAAATATCTATTAAGATCTTTGTCATACAGGAGACAGGATTGTCTACACTCAGGGCTCTGCCCCATGGGCCCTGGATGGTTGATTGTCTTGATAATTTACTCCTATCCTTAAGATAATTAAATATATGACTAAGAAAATAAAATTAAAATGTCATTTCTAAATCTTTAGCGAAAAATAACATTAATGCTACCATTTTGCATCTCTGAGCATGTAAATTCAACTTTAATCAGCTGCATAGGTGCTTAAGCGCTTGTCAGAAATTAAAGTTTAAGGAAGCAATATTACTTCAGAGATCTAATATTAATCAGTGAATCTGAAATTTGCATTAATGATCCTTATGTTTGTGATCTCTGAAACATATAGTTTAGTTATATTACCTCACCTGCCTAAGGATTAAAATGTAATATTATTTATGTATTCAGTTTATTTAAAATGTAAGCAAATGTCATCTAAGAATGCAGGTGTATTCCTGGCTAAAAAAAAGTATTTGAAAGTGTCTTTATTTCATGTATTCATTGATTCATCAGTCAGTTATTGTTCTGTGACTCTATACCAGAGCTGTGATTGATGTAGGAGTCAATAGAAAGCATCAGAGAGAATGTCTGTCTCAGAGTCTAAACACAGCAGAGAAATAGATTCATTAGGATCAATGGAAATCAGTGACTAATGCTACAATAACAGAAGACCTGAAGTACATAAAAAATATGATCAAAATGTTAAGAGTAAATGAGTAATTGAACATTTACAAATAAATCATCAAAACATATGATGAAGAAAGTACATAAACCAAATGCCTAGAAAGTTGAACAATGGTAGTCAAATTTATAATAGAAAAATAAAACCTGCTGTTTTGAATTAATTGCTTCTTTAGCTTTGGAATCAATGTGTGGATAACTGCTCTGAGCTATAATCATATGGAAATGCAATATGTAGAGTTGCAAGGACTCCTCTTCAACATACCGCTTCATATTCTGACCTGACATTTGCAATCTATGAACTGTTTCCTGCCCATCCCATCGATTGCTCTGATATCCTCAATCTAGAACTCTCTGGTCAAACATCACAATTGTTTCTAATATTACCAGAGTAACTAAATCACTTGTATCACGTGTCTTCCCATTGTTCATCAATTTGCTCAATCGGCACCAGTATAGCCTGCTAGTGTAGCCCAAGGGCATCTGCTTGCTCCAGGAACATGAAGAGCCTCAAACCATTCCTTCGGGTCATGGGAATGAGGTCTATAATTGTACTAGTTTTTTGCATATCAAATATGACATGGGTAGCTTGCCAGGCTCTGCAGATGTTGAAAACATGGAATAACTAAATACATGAGGAAAATTATGCATATAATGTGAGTATAATCCCACTTTGATTTGGAAAATTTGCACCAGTGGGGTTTTCATAAAGTGTCTGCGTGCTTCATTCACAAACTAAACTCTAGGAACTATGAATGCATTCACATGAGTTCAACCTGCACTTTAAGAATGACTATTTTATGATACCAATATCCAAGGTTAAGTGAAACATATGTCAGGAGGTCTTGTCAAAGGTGAAAATTATCACAAACGTGAGTCAGAGGCTAGGTAAGACAGAAAATGGAACAGTGTGCTAACAATTGTCGAGGGTACTAATGCCAACCTAGAACTGAGCATTAAACAGAGGCAAAAAGATACACATGACAACCCTTTAATGTATGTTCTGAAATCCATAGTCTGGAGGGAAAGGAAAAGAGAAAGAGAAAGAAAGGGAAAGAAATAAAGAACCTGCCATGGAGGAGGGCAGGGGGGAGGGGGAGGGAACCGGGGACATTGGTGGTGGGAGATGGGCACTGGTGGAGGGATGGGTGCTGGAACACTGTATGACCAAAACCCAAATATGAACTTTTTAATTGTATATCTTTGTAATTGTAAAAATAAAAAAAAAATTAAAAAATAAAGAATGACTATTTTAGTTAATACTTGTTTACTAGACACAGACTTACTGAAAAATAACTCAAGTTCACCAGTGCTTTGCTTAGATTTCCTGAAAAGAACATCAATGTAGATCTTTAGAAGAAAATATAAATTATCCAATGGGGATTACAGGAAAGTACAATGTACTTTTTCTTGAAAAAATTATGCTAAGCCCTAGGATTAAAAATCAAAACACTTCATTGGGCCTACCCCAAACTTGTCCTTTCTACTGAAGTAGAAAGCACTTATTTTATGGCTAGGAATTGCTTCACATGGAAGTGTAAAAAAATGCTTGATAAACTGTAGTGCTTATTTTACTATCAAAGAAAGTTATTTTGTGGCCGGAGCGATAGCATAGCGGGTAGGGCGTTTGCCTTGTACGCAGCCAACCCGGGTTTCATCCCGGCATCCCATATGGTACCCCGAGCACTGCCAGGGGTAATTTCTGACCGAAGAGCAAGGGAGTAACTCCTGAACATTGCCTGGTGTGACCCAAAAAGCAAAAAAAAAAAAAATTATTTTAACTGGTATAGAATATTTCACTGTCTTTTTAAAACCAGAATTTAAATGTTTAATATTACAAATATTATCATCTTAAGTTCAATGCATGGGACTTTGTATAGTGAGGATTTTATTCTAAGAAGTCCTCAAACATTACTTCAAGACTATTTAAATGCTATATCTGCTAGATTTTTTGGATTTTTTTGGTGTGTATTTTTTTCATCTTTTATTACATTTTTTATTGCAGGGAACTCTACATAGTCAAACTCCATGAAACGTACATGCTCTTTTTTTACTTTATTTTATTTGTTCTCAACCCCATACATGCTCTTTTTTTAATTGAATCACCATGAGATAAACAGCTGCAAATTTGTTCATGACTTTTTCAGACATAGAATATTATCTGATGGATTTTGATTATTATTCTAATATAAATTTGGCAGAGGGTTTGTAATAGATTATCTAGTTTCCTATATTCAAAAACCTAGAACTTAATGGAATTAATCAAAACTTCTGAGAAAGGCTCACATCTAAACTTCAGCCAAACAATTAACACTCTACACACCAAAGCCTTAAGTAGCCTCCTATACCTCGAAATACTTCCGAAATACTGTTGTGCATTTTCTTTGGATTTTATTTTTAACAGTCACTATTGGTCATTTTGTGTTGACTTGTAGACAATGATCCTCTCTTATCTTATCTTCTTTTTTTTTTTTTTTTTACTCTGAGATAGGATCAAGCAGGGACAGATAGTAAATCTTTTCTAATAAATCAGATTAGTAATAGAAGAAAAGGAAGCGCCCATCTTCATTACCCTACACTACTATATATGGTATAAAAACACATACCTTATTGTAAATGTTACATAAAAATGAAAATAATTAATATATTTATGTATATTGTGTGATATGAATTCAGGTAAAACCCATACCATAAATTGAAATTCTAAAACATTAGAAACTTATAAATGTTTTGAGTTTGATACGAACTCTTTCATATAACTATAAAATTACATTCTTCTTAGAAAAGATATTAGGGCTAATAATACTTGACCTCAGAGTTTAAATCTCATAGTTTTAAACATTCCAGAATTACATTTGAAATGCACATCTGCAGAGCCAGAGTAATAGCTCCAAGAATGTTGAGGAGTGAGTGTGCTTTGTAGGTACAAGACTTCCAGGGTGACATCTATCTAGTATTGCATAAAATTTGAGCCTGGAAGGGTATTTCTGGTGGTCCCCAAAACACCACAGAGCAAGGTAGCAAGGTAGTGGTCCCTGCTAGGTGTAGCCCCAGGACCTTGAGCATCAGGTATGTGTATGGTGGTTGTTGCAGGGAGCAGGATAGGGAAAATATGCCTTTGCATTCTTAATGCAGTAACAAATATGATCTTAAAAGTCTACATATTCTCTCTGAAATATCATAATTTTGTTAACACTTACTCCTATACAGAAAGTGTTCTTGTATCCTGCCAAGATTCTTCATATTCTTTGATGCACTCTAAATTTCAGAATTTCTTTAAACTTCAAATACAGTCTTGACATTCAATCACCTGAGACCAATATAGTTAACTGGACATTCACACAACCTTGTAACAAGGCAGTAGCAGTGTTTTGGGATTCCCCCAGCCTTCTTACATTCTTTAACATTAGCCCTTTTGCTCTTTAGGGCACTAATATGAGAGCATTATTTCACAGTATTAGGCATCCAGTTCCTTGAACGCAGAGTATTTGAGAAACATTATCTCCATACAATCTCAACAGGGGCTGTTTTAGCAGAAACAAACACAACCAGCCTTACTTTCAACAGTCTGAAGATATTAAGTCTAAGAGGCATGTAGGCGTTATGTCTACCACACATTGATTACCCAGCTTTAAAACTTGCAACACAAATGAGAGTAGAATAGAGTGGACTAGATTAAGGCAGGAGATGGTAGAACATAATAGAATAAATAGAATGGAATGGAATGGAATGGAATGGAATGGAATGGAATGGAATGGAATGGAATGGAATGGAATGGAATGGAATGGAACGGAATGGAATGGAACGGAATGGAATGGAACGGAACGGAATGGAACGGAACGGAACGGAACGGAATGGAATGGAATGGAATAATTATTTTATCTTTCTGTTATACTCAAAATGGCTCAGGCCATGTTTTTAATGACAGTGTGTCTTTGCCTTGACTATGTATCTTAGGTGCCTTCTATCTCTATCATATACTATTATAATGTGTATATAGAAATACTACATTGGGTGTATTAGACTTTTCCTTTTCCTCTTTCCTGCAACTAATAGTCACTATCATATATCATATGCTTCCTGAACAATCCAGCATCCCAGAATGTAGTATTTCGTGGTATTTTATTCACTTTTAATGCAACCTTTTTCTCTTCTCAAGTCATGTAATGTCATGTAGTGATGCTGTTTTAAAACTACTCTTTACTTTTAAAACCACAGTATTTTGTGATGAATAATAGATGGTTCCTTTAATGTGTGCTGCTAAAATGTACACAACATTGCACTCACACACTCACGTATACTTATAGTAAATAGGAAGAGGTGTCATATAATCTAATCAGGACACAATCAAGAACCTGGAATTGATTTAAATAGTCACAAATTCAATGGGAATGTGTAAGTTTTGCAGTTAAATTAGATCAAATGAATTCACCCAGATGTCTTGTCATATAATAGTACATGAAACTGTAGACTTAAGTTATCTCATACTATGCCCCCTCAAGCATATGCGTATCCATATTCACTCAGGAACAGTGTGCACTTGCATCCCAAGGATGGAAGAAGACCTAACTGCAGGTGAAAATAACTGCTCTCAAGGAAAACTCTATAATTGATGCTAGATTTGTGTTTCTGTCCATATGTGTTTATGCACCTTGAGTCATCTATGAGGAAAAATATAATTCTGGTGTTTCTATTCCTGCTGCATCATTATGTACATAGTTATTGTAAAACATCATCCTACATTAAGTTGCATTTCACTGGGGGCATCCCTTAAATATAGCTTATAAACACTGAAAAGCACTTTGTGTGTGAGGGGTAAGATAATTCAGCATTTCTCTATAGTAACTCTGAAGATCTGAAAATATAATGTTACAGTAAAGATAATTGCTCATTCTTTCCTCTAAAAAGGCTAATAAGGCTCAAATTGTACAGTTTTTTTCTTATTATGAAGGCAAGGCATGCTCATGTGGAAATATTTAAAAATTTACAAATTTCCAAAAGTTGAAAGTGGTTGGAATAAAAGTAAGATGGAGGTCATTCCAAAAGACCTCAGTTAAATACACAAAGTCAAATATAAGAAGTCATATTGGTTTTATCCAAAGCGCACTTTCCAACATTCCATTATTTCATGTGAAAAAGTGGAATCAGTTTTATTAAAGAATGGGAATAAAATTGGTTTTAGAAAATACCCAAGAGAATAAAAGTAAGGGGATTTATTAAAAGAGCTCATTCTAAATATAGCTGATATATTAAAAAATAATGACTACAAAATACTGTTCAATTAGGTGCTGAAGATGGCTCTAAAGCAAAAAGTTTGTGTAGGTTTCAAGGACATTTCAGTACAAATACTACTGAAACGAAGCAATACACAACACCTCAGGTACCCCTCTTGCTGAAGATTTGTCCTGTAAGTCTAGGCACTTCAACACAACAGCATGTCTAAACTGAGGCAATAACTTTAAACGTGGCAATTGACTTTGCATTCCTATTTACTTTTGAAAGACTTATTTAAGGGGCTGGAGAGATAGTACACAGCATAGTGTGATTGCCTTGCAGATGACCCACTATGGATGGATCCTTTTCGAGACATTTTTCATTTATCCTTTACACTTGTCAAAATGCATAGAATGAAAAACAGTAAGGGTAAGGCTTTGTAAAGCTCTGGACTTTGGGTGGTAAACATGGGCCGATGTATGCACACCTATTGTTACGAACAGTTACTTGCTAAGGGAAGCTGAAGTGGAAGAGATGGTGTGGTTCAGTGAGTAGACCTAAGATTTTTTTCTATTTTATTCTGAGCATGGGGGAGAACTAAAATTTGTTCTAAAAATAATTATTAAAAAATACAAATGTCTATTGTCTAAAATAAGCTGGAGTATCGAACTGGCAAATCCCTGTTCCATACATTGCAACTCAGATTGTTCCCTGAGCACCATCAGGAGTGATTCTTAAGTACAAAGCCTGAAACACAACCAGGCGCATTCCACAAAAAAATTACTAAGTAAATAAGCAAACACATGCAAAATAAGATAAGAAAGCAATATACTACATGTACTTATGCTTTTTAAAAACTCTGTGTGCTCCACTTCGAGTTTCTGTTATATCCTCACAACTCCATAAGTATTAGGTAAGTAGTAGGTAAGCAATAAGTAGTAGGTTCATAATCTTTGTAGTACGTGCATTTATTTGGGAATATACAGTGTAAAGTTGACAAGTTTATATTTAGATAAATTATTGAAGAGGGATAAGTCAGGGCCAATAATAAAATTGAGATATGTGTACATTAATTTTAGTGCATTATTTGGTTGTATCAGTATTTTCGGTGTTTCCTATTTCAAAGTAAAGCTATAATTTATTCTTTATATTATCAACGATCAATAGCATAAGTTGTAAGAACACTTTACATATATTTGTTTGACAGAGTATGATCACATAATATTGTATTTCTTTTCTAAACACAGTCTACTAAATTAGAGGGTGCATGTTGCATATTTATTAGATGAGGAAAACTATAGCTGGAGAGAATTTATATATGATGTCAAACAGCTACTATTTATGACTTATGTTTAAACTTGAGTGTTAGTCTTAATATCATACATCTTATACACAATAATAAGAGTTTATTTATGATTCTTAAAATTGCCCTTAATTATCACAAAAGTTTCAACATTCTAAAATGAAGTTAATGATATATTATTGAAAATTTGATTAGCTGAGTGTCCCATAGGCTCATGATAGAAATAAAACTTATAAAATTTTACTCAAGAACAATCTAACGACATTTAAATTTTTTTCTGTATCATATATACTTGTGAAATTCACTGACCAGATTGGTCTTTATTTATTTTTTAGTTTTAGTTAAATTCTATTTTACAACTTTTAGCTCTGCTAATAACTTTGTTCTCTAGCAAATATGCCCATTTATTCATTCATGTATTTTATATATTGATTGTTTATTATATTTTATTTTAGCTACCACGATTACTGACGTTGATCATCATAGACTGTCACTGGCATGTCATTCCTACACCATACTCTCCACCAGTGACCTCTGCCCTCCACCACTGTCTGAGTGTTCACCCTTCCTTCCTCATTTCTACTGCATTTGTACTATGGCTAGTTCACTTCTAGTGACCAGATATCAGGTCTTGCAGCCTTTGATACTTTTTATACCCTTGTCATGCTTCTTTATGTTCTACTTTGAGGGAAAGAATATTATGTATTTCTCCCTCTCTAACTACTCATATTATTCTCCAGTTCAATCCACATACCATCAACTTGCATAGATTTCTTTTCTTATAGCTGATTGGTGTACCATCATGTCTATCTATTTCCTCTGTACTGCATCACTTAACATCAGAAACAATCAAAGAAAATGATGGCAAGCAGCACCTGCAGCAATGAGGCTGGGCACAGCAAAATGGATACTGGCAACCAGTGCCAGGAATGTTTTGAGTAAAATCAGGAAGTTAAAATCAACAATGATTTCAGTTCTGAGGTTTTCTGTGTATCCTTCCATGGCACAATTTTATCTTGTCACTTATAAATCTTGTCAACAGATTTATTTTATTTCATACTCAAAACTTTTCTCATAAAACTGTTTGTAGTAATATCCTGAGGACTAGCATCATTGAAAATCATACCAGAAAATATTTTTTGTCAGCTTTTCCTAGGCATCAGAAAGCAAAATACTCTTGGGATCAATTTAGTACAGGGTTTATGAACTGAAAAATGGCTGGCATTTTAGTACACATAAATATTTGTTGTGGGAGGCTTTTCTATGTATTATATAAAATTGAACAGTCTCCCCTGGTTGCCAATAATTAGAAAATAATATCACCCCCTCTTTCCCTAGTGATAACAAACTTGAATTTTTTTCCTAATATGCCAAATATTTTGCAGAGAAAAAAATAATTTCAAAAAAAGAAAATCACAATCACTAAAATTCAACTTTAAATTCAGTCCAATCAGGAGATAGGTTTGAATATTACCAAATTGTTTGAAACTACGTTAGAATTGCAATAATGTCTGTTTATCTCATACTTATCTGAAAACTAAAATGTGGCTTCCAATCTAAAACTCAAAAATGCACAGTGCATTTTAAATTTGCTCTCTTTAGAATGCAAGTTGGTATTTATCACATTGCTTGATCTTCCAGTTTTCTCTTGTTCAAATTAGTAAACGAGCCTCCATAATGATATTGTTTCTAAAACCTGGATTGCTTATCCTAATTTAAAGCCAGCATGATCATCTTGAGCCTTGATAACCATTTGATATTATCACCATAGCTGTGATTTATCAGAGAGGTAATGTGGCTCACAAGTTTGGACACAGTAGAACAGGAGTATTTATTCAGCTCCTATTCTTATTTATTCTTATACAATTACTCTCTAATAGAATAAGAATTCATGTGAGGCTGCTGCCGTCTCAGGATTTCCTCCCAACTCATTGATTAAGAATAGACATCAATAGCTTTTCACACAGCATAATGCAGGGGCTTCAGCAACCCCCAACCAGTAATGACAGGATTGTCTTTCTGGTGGTAGTTGGAAATGATCGCTCTCAGTAAGAACTGAGCGCTGAAAGCAGGTAAATAAATATATAAGGTAATCTGTCAGTGCCTGTACTGCAAAGAGTAATGCCAAGAAGAAGGCAGAAAGACAGAGATTGAGAGAGACAGAAAGAGACAGAGAGCTATAGAGAAAAGTAGATGATAGATAGATGATAGATGGAAGGATGGATGGATGGATGGATGGATGGATGGAGATAGATAGGGAAAGAGGGAGAGAGAGAAAGAGAGAGAGAGGACAATACCTGAAGTACAGCAGTCTGGGAATTGAGTAAGGGATGGGCATGAGGCAGGGGAAACCGGGATCATTGTTGGTAGGAAATGTCCACTGGTGAAGGGAAGGGTACTGCATATCTTATGATTGAAACCTGATCTTGAATAACTTTGTAACTGTTATCTTATGATGATTCGACTAAAAATAATCACTTGATCACTTGACATCCCATTATTCATTGATTTCCTTGAGCAGGCGCCAGTAATATTTCCATTTGACCCTATCACGTGCCAGTGTAGCCCAATGGTATCTGGTTGCTTCAGGAATACAAAGAGTCTCAAACCGTTCATTCAGGGTCTTGACGAAGTTCTTGATGATTCTACTAAAATAATTAAAATTTAAAAATTTAAATTGAGTTGTCTTCTTTTAGGCTGGTCTGCTGGGTGAAGTTCTGACGAGAGGAAAGTCCAAATGTGGAAAATGGCGGCGCCCGTGGAGTGAGGGGGGTGGTCTGGCTTGTTGTGAGGCTCTGCCGAGGTGGTGGGCCAGGGCTAGAAACCGCCATGCGGGTCCAGAGACTCTCAGACATGGGGTAGAGCCTCAAAACAAGCCAGACCACCCCTCTCACTCCACAGGCGTGGCCATTTTCCACATTTGGACTTCCCTCTCATCAGAACTCCACCCAGCAGACCAGCCCATCACAGCCGGCTCACGCGGCCACTTGCGGCCACGCGGTCCATCAATAAATGCTTTATTTGGAGGTATTTATAAGAGTTTGCCTCCCGCTCGGCAAGTCTGGCAAGCTTCTCGTGTTGTATTTGATATGCCAAATTCCAGTAACAATTATATTAGGTCATTCCCATGACCTAATATAATGGTTTGAGGCTCTTTATGTTCCTGTAGCAAGCTGATGTCCCTGGCTCTACTGGCATGAGACAGGACATATGAGATATTACTGGTGCCCGCTCTAGCAAATAGATGATCAACGGGAAGATCGTGGCCGTGATCGTGATCGTCTTCTTTAGACAACACTTCTGAATGGAAAACTCTTTCTTGCTTACATGCTCTGTAAAATATTTCTCCCCTTTGAGCGCTGCTGTCTTCTGCCCAGTTGATGTCTGCCTAGAAGCTAAATAATTTTAATAAATTACAATTAATCACTTAAAAACAAACAAAACCTCGACCCTGTTTTTCTTTTAAGAGTTCACTGCCTTGGGGCCGGAGCGATAGCCCCAGCCGGTAGGGCGTTTGCCTTGCACGCAGCAGGCCTGTGCCGGCCTGGGTTCGATTCCCGGCGTCCCATATGGTCCCCGAGCACTGCCAGGAGTATTTCCTGAGTGCAGAGCCAGGGGTAACCCATGAGCACTGCTGGGTGTGACCCAAAAAGCAAAAAAAAAAAAAAGAGTTCACTGCCTCACACTGTATTTATGTTACTTCCAAATGCCTGCATTATCTTACCTGTGTGATTCAGGATACTTTAGAAAGTTGGCAGTTTAGTAAAACTAGTTATATCTTCAAGGTTCCTTCACCATGTACATGCTTCAACACAGTAACTCATCATATTGACAATCTCAAGCATTAAGTCATGGGTCATCTTACGGACTATACTTTTTATCACAACAATGTCAGAAGTGTTACGTTCCAATCATGTTTCTTTGAATTTCATTTCTATTATTAACTTTGGTTTGGGGACAATTTTAGTTTACTCCCAGAAATGCCAAATCAGTACTTACTCCCTCACTCTCTTTTCAGGGATCACATTTTGTCATCGCTTGGGCCAACCATATTTTGTGCTAGGGAGTGAACCTGGTTGGTTACATCACAAGGCAAGCACCTTGCCTGCTATACTATCTTTCTAGTCTCATTTTAGTTTTTAATATATTTGGCTTTTTAAATCCTCAGCAAAATCACAGGTTTTAATTCGGATTATGCTGAATTGAATCCATCATCTTGGCTAGGATTTTGCTCAGTGCTTTAAAAAGAAGTGTGTTTGCATTTTTTCTTCACTACGCCAACGTGTTGGGGGAGGTAGGAGTGAAATATTGTGTAATTGTCTAACTTATATTCTATCATCAGATTCCACCTCTACTCTGTGGCATACCACCAACTTTTCCATTTTTCTAAGAATCAATTTATAGATCAATTAATTAATAACACTGCACCAACTATCTTGATCTAGTGTGAGTATCTTTATGTGAAGACACATACGATCTTGGGACACTGTAGTTTATATGATTATCCATTTTATAAATATGTTCAGTATTAATCTATCTTAAGATGAATAAATTTACTTTTTAGAAACATAATCAATGCAGGAGAGAAAGCCCATGGTCTGGAACACAAGATATTCAAGAAGGGGTCCGGGGTATGAACCCTGCTTCCCTAAGCACCTCCAGTAACAGCTCCACAACTAGGAGCCAGGAGTAGAACATGAGCATTGCTGGGTGTGTCACACACACACACACACACACACACACACACAGAAACTATGACCAAGAAATACAAATTAGAAAGCTGGGTTGAACAACTATAGAAGACAAGGCACTATTCTCATATGTTGCCAGCCCTATTTTATCCCTGGTACCACATATCCTCTGAGAATCATGGGAATAATCTCTAAGCATAATGCTGGAAGTTGTCTTCAACTTTGAGTGTTAGGGCCAACTCTCCCTCCAGAAAGAGAAACTCCACAAATAATTCAAAAGGAAAATAAGGAAGCAGAGAGATAATACAGAAATGCATACACTTGCCTTGAATGTAGCCAAACACAAGTGTATCTTAGCACCTCCAGATGTGACACAAACATCTGATGGTGCGAAACATGTGTTTATTTGATCTGAGGCAAATAAAAAAAAATGTCAATGTTTGTTAAAAAAATACAACTTTTGAAATAGTTGACTGGATGCTATATTGCCTATGTACATTCTGAAACTCTATCCAGCCAGCATTCAAATTATAAGTACAAAAAAAGATTAGTTCTGTCGTTCTTTAGCCTTATTTCCTCAAAAATGATAAATAGGTATACATACTACTATTATATCAAATGAGAAAAACTGTCTTGCCCTTAATTAGTTCTTCCACTCTACACCATTATAAAAGTGTTACAGCAGAAGCCAGAATATAATGTCTCACTTGTCTTCCCGTTGTTCAAGGATTTGCACAAGCAGGCACCGGTAACTTCTCCACACATTCTGTCATGTGCTAGTGTATACCAAGGGCATCTGCTCACTCCAGAAACACAACGAGCCTCAAACCATTCGCTCAGGTCATGGGAATGAGGTCTATAATTGTTACTGGCTTTTGGCATATCAAATGCGACACGGGAAGCTTGCCAGGTTCTGCCATGCGGGTTGGATACTCTCAGTGTGCGCATTTACTGATGAACTGCAATGGAGGGAGAACAGTTTTTCTTAATTGGAGCTCTGGCGAGCTTTGGAGTCTGAATGTTGAAAATGACGGCCCTCATAGTGTGGAGGTTCCTCTGACTTCTTGTGAGGCTCTATTGGGATGACAGGTCAGGGTTAGAACCCGCCTTCCCTCCGGACCCCTCATGATCAGCTGAGCACAGGAGAGCTGGTAGCAGCTCTGACACGTGTATCTCTGTCTCTGGCTCAAGCATACCTGACTTGAAATAGGCTTTGCTATAGGGTGGGACTCTGATGAGGAGTACTTGAAATCAGCGTTTCTCTTGTTTGGAGCTCTGATGAGCTGTGGAGTCCAGATGTTGAAAAATATTTTTTTTTTATACCTCACCGAATTATATATCACTTTCTGAGACAAAAGAATGTTTTCTAAGATAAAAATTACCAATAAGAAGCAGAGCATACATTTCCCGGTGGGAAACAAAGGGACAAAAAAGGGAGGAGAGAGTTCCATTAAAGGGAGCACATAATTTACATACAGGAATTAGCTGGGAGATCCCCCTAAGCATTGATAGAGATAACCCCTAGAATACCACTGGGTGTGACCACCAAATTAAAAAGGTCAAGTGTGTGTAGACTAATGTAAGAAAAATTAATCCTAGCACTGTAACAGAGAAGATACAGTTACGCATTTAGTGCAAACCTTGCTGAACAAGTTTAAGCTGAAATGTTTTACTACATTCCACAAACTCTGAAGGAAGAACAGTGTCACACGTAATTATAAAGAACTTAGAAAAAAAGCACAAAAGGCCATCTGTGAGATTTGAACAGATGTAGCAGTTCAAAACACTTTGCTCATCTTAACGTTGGAATTCTGAAGAATAAGCAAATGCTGTTAAGATGAGTGGAAAATAACACTGGGAAAAAATCAAATCTAGGAGTGATGCTCTGCATATTTTGGGTGATTATAAAGATTTTCACTTGCACTGATATACATTCTTCCTTTTTAAACATAAAAGATGTTCTTGTAAGAAAAATTCAACTGATATGTATAGGCAATGACAAAAAATAAAACAAAGAATTATAGCATGTTGTTATATATATATATATATATATATATATATGGAATAAAATTGGAACTTTCAATAGGACTTTACACAATTAAAATAACGGAACAATATTATAAGGGTCCCCAAATCAACCACACCCACAGCGCACCCTCACACAAACACACAGAGCCTCATTCTCATCAAAATAACCAGATCAGAGTGTGTCTCTTTAATTTTGTGACACTTTAGTATGCTTAGAATATTTAGTTCTATCACTACTGACGTTTTATATCTACTTCTATGCCTGGATTCACCATAGATCAATTAATTGCTGTTCTTCACAATGCAGCCTAGGTATCAATAATAAAATTCCTAAGTGATCTTAATGTGAGATCAGTTTTGAGAGGCAATGATTTAAGATCTATAGTAAGCTGCTACTTATAGATAGCATTTAAAACTTTTATACAATATATGTTTTTAAATATGCATAAATATTATAGTTTATGACACTATGACACCAAGGAATATATCACTATTTCTGTTATGTAGCATATATATGGTATATCACATATATGAGATATATAATATATTCATAGTATATATTAATATATAATTATATATTATACATAATTATATGTAAATTTAATATGATATATATGATGTATGATGTATGATGCATGATATGATATATGGTATATGATATATGATAAATGATATATAATAAATGGTATATGATATATGATTTATGATATATGACATATGATATATGATATGTGATATATGATATATGATGCATGATATATGATGTATGATATATGATATATATAAGGTCTAGATCAATGCTTGGTAGTATACAAGTGCTACATGTCAGCTCAGTGTTCTGGGGTCACTCCTGGTGCTGTCTGAAAACGTTGCAGAACTGGAAACTGGACACAGGCTTCTGGCGGGCATTATACACACTCACACTACAGCCAGCTGAACTATTCCCGCAGTTTCCAATATGCAACATTTTTTGCTAAATGTTCATGTAAATATCTCATCTGCATTATTATGAGCATTAAAATATAACTTATTGTCCCACAGGGGAGTCCAAAAACAAACCTTATTACTTTTAGTTAGCTGAAGACATAAATATTTCTAGTTGGAAAATGGATGCAGACCATTTCACTGCTTGAAAACCATAATTGTATTTTCTAATGTCCTATGTTAATGAATGTTCAACAGCTGTAACCACTTCCACTGACTTTTAGAAGTGGTAGCTCAGACTAGTGTGACTGTTTCAGTCTAGAAAGTTTTTTCCCTTATATCAAACTCAATTGTACTTACACATTTTAATGATGTTTCATGTTTGCCTTATTGTCAGCATGTTTGCAATAATATCATTTTCCACTAGATTTACTATTATTAATTTTGTTTTGTTTAGTTAATAAGAGCTATGGTATATGACTAACCTGTTGGTATAGACCGGAGTGATCATGACTCTAGCCCCAGGATGGACTTAGGCACTGAAACTAAACCTGCCAGTCTGAAAGTAGGGACATGACATGCTGGGAATCAAATTCAGGATTTCACACATGTCAGACATATGTTTCCACGGTTCAATTCTTTTCCTAAGAACTTTCAGTTTTAAGCCACTATTCTGACAGTATTTAGCCAGCATTATTTCAAAATCAAATGTGTAGATCAATTATATGTGCATAAAATTAGCATTAACCACATTAAAGATATGTCAAAAAAAGTTCACCAATACAAAGACACAGTACAAAGAAAACTATATATGAAATCGTACTGAAATGACTTTCCTATTATGAGTTGAACTGGAATCTCTAATGCATACATACTGGGAAGTCTCTGATTGGTAAGTTAAAAAAACACTATACTACAGGCTGAATTGCTTAAATAGAAAATAATTTTCTTATAATTTGAAGGTCATAAGAAAGGACTAGATTCCTGGAAGTTACTCAGAAATTAATCTGCAAATGACCATTCATTTCTCTGTGTTAGATGCTCTACATATCTACCAATTTCCCCTTCTAAGCACACTCATCATCACTTGATCACTTGACATCCTGTTATTCATCAATTTGCTTGAGCGGGCGTCAGCAACGTCTCCATTTGACCCTATCATGTGCCAGGGTAGCCCAACGGCATCTGATTTCTTCAGGAATACGAAGAGCCTCAAACCGTTTATTCAGGGTCTTGACAAAGATGTCTGACCAACTTGTAGGTGGGCGACCACATGATCTTTTGACACTCATCAAACTGTATCAAAAAATCTTCATGAGCTCATTTTCATGAAAGATCACTGTAACACTGTATCACTGTCTTCCCATTCATCATCGATTTGCTCGAGCGGGCACCAGTAATATTTCCATATGTCTTGTCTCATTCTAGTAGAGCCCAAAGGCATCTGCTTGTTCCAGGAACATAAAGAGCCTCAAACCATTACATAAGGTCATGGGAGTAAGGTCTATAATTGGTACTGGTATTTAGCATATCAAATATGACATAGGAGGCTTGCCAGGCTCTGCCGTGTGGGTGACATACTCTTGTAGTCACCTCCAAATACAGCATTTATAATCAACATTTTATTTCTTTTTTTAAAAGGTGACTATACCTCTGACTTAGTCTAAATAAAATCACCCTCTGAGGAACTAGCTATTAGGACTTCAACTATAAATCTGGGCAGGTCATATTCAATTCACGACAAAACCATAATTATGGAAGCTTCAGTGTGCAATCTTGGATCTGAGAGAGCAGCTCTACTGTAGACCTTATTTATATCTAGTGTGTTCAAAATGGCTTAATCTAGTTCCAAACACCACATAATATTTGTGTCACAGGGCATGTTACTATAGGAATAAACATAATGAAAATATTATTTGAAAACCTAGAATATTTGGAAATAATTTTGACATATCTGTAATTTTTAAAGAGAAGTCATATTTGATAGGCTGGATTCCTAATCCAATATGGTTCAAAGCATTTTAAAAAGGGAATTTTATAATAAAAAGCATTCCAAATGGAAAAGACTACATAAGTAAGGACACAGAGATAATGGCGGTATTCAATAAGCTACAGAAGACCAATGAATTTCTAGTCAACAGAATCTAACAGCATCATGAAGCATATTCTTCATCACACCTTCTAGAAGAAGTGTATCTAAATACCTTGAGTACAGGCTTATAATCTCAACAACTGTGATAGAACACATTTCTCCTATTTTAAACTATTCAATTTGTGACATACAGCTATTTCAGCTTCAAAAAATCGCTGTATTTTTTAATATCCCACAGATGACTATAATTATCCAAGGACAGTAGAAATAGGGGTCAGGAGAACAGGTGACAGTTGGAAGTTTGCCACAAATTGAGGGGGTTCAGAGGAGTGTAGAATAGATTAGGGACCACTATGACAATAATAGTTGGAAATGTTTATTCTGGATTGAGCGCTGAAACTAGTAAATGGATGTAAAGAGATATTCATGATAACATTTCAGTGCCTGCATTGCATACCATGATACCCAAAAGAAAAGAGTAGGAAGGAGCGATGAGCAAGTGAGAGTAAGTCGAATGAGAGAAAGAGAGAGAGAGAGAGAGAGAGAGAGAGAGAGAGAGAGAACAAGAAAGAGAAGTGTTTCCCATAGAGGCAGGCAGGCGGCAGGGCTGGCAGTCCACTATTTAGTCAGAATTATTCCAAAATCAAATGTGGAACACTGGTTGTAGGAAATGTACACTGGTGAAGGGATGGGTGTTGGAACATTGTAATACAGTTTTCATATAACCCTTCGTATAGCTCTTCATATAATTGTAATATTGAAATTAAGCAAAATGTGACTTATCTTATAGTTAATCTTAAATCATAAAAATCATCTGGAAAAAAGTCCTGTATTATGAACTCATTACTCATACTTAATATATACAGATGTATATTAAGCAAATCATGAAAAGATATTTGCAATTGTAATCTATATGTACCATATAAAAATCTTCACTACAAACATTAGTAGCCATTAATAAAAAATTAAAATACTAATAGGCCAGAGATGTGGTTCAGTAGCAAAGTATATGCTTTTTATGATGAGATCTGGGTTTGATTCTCTACATCATACAGACACACACACACACACACACACACACACATAATGATACAAATATAGAAGTTAAATATCAGTTGTCCTTAAATGAACTTTTAGATTAAGGTTTAAATTATCTTCTTCATATCAAAATATTCACAGAATTCTCTAGAATGAATCAAAAGTAAAATAATGCCTCAACACTTTACATAATGAGATCTGTGATGTTAAATAATTTTTAACATGAAGTATAATATGTATTAACTTTTATCCTCCAGGCAGTATAATCTTAAGCAAATTTTGAAAAGACTTATGTATGACTAGAAAAATTCATATTTATATGTACATTTATGTGAGCTATAATCTCTTGACATTAAATTTCATCTTTTTAAGTGTTTTTTAGTTCAGCATATTCCCTGTATGTTATGCCGTGATTCATTTCTCCCACCACTTTTTCCTCTTTTAACTTCTACGAACACTGTGTCAGTTCATTTATATGCATCCATGATGTCATAATGTTTTTAATATAAAAATTCAAGTTGATGAAGTATATTTTGTTTCATGAAAAGCCAGTCTGTATGTCTATTAAAAAATAATGTATTAGTATGGCATGGGAAAATTACAGAAGAAATCCAAATATAATTTCAATAAAAGTCTGGATTCAGTCCTTATTTTGAGAAAGTGTGGCAGTTATTTGAAAGGTTGCTGAATCAAAGATTTGTTTTCACATTCTCCATGTTTCATTTATGCAACTCTGTCCAAACTCTACTAATTCATTATTTCATGTAGCAGCAATGATTTTCTTCCATCACCATGATAAAGAAATTGTTCACAGTATCCTAAATACTTGCATGCTATTCTGGATCTGGAGTTGAGGAACAGGGGCGCAGATACAATTGTAGACAAAATTATTTGACAAAACATAAGTGCGCACATTTTTGTTTTGGGGGCTATCCCTGTGGTCTCTTTTCTAGTGATGCTTCATGCTTGTGCACAGACGCACAGTGATAGGAAAAGAAGGTGGTGACTGGGTCGCACATGGCGGAGTTCGGGGCTCTTCCTGTCTCTTTGACGGATTCACTCCCAGCTGTGCTTTTAGGACCAAGTGCTACCCAAGAAACACGCAATGGAAGGGATCAGGGTCTTGGCATGCAAATCAAGTACCTAGGCCCCGTGACCATCTCTAGCATTCATTCATTACTTTAAGGAGCAGTTTGATTTTACAAAGAATTCTAAAGCAATCTTTTGTTTATCAGCTGTTTTTATTTCCCCTCACCAACAATATATTTATATGCCTTCATATTCTCCCATGCAGCTGATGCCAACAGTTCGACCACAAATTTATTTTCTCTAGGAAAGGTGAGAGCTGCTACTGGCTCTCCCTGTGCCCAGCTGCTCACAAGGTGCCCAGGAGGGATGGCGGGTCCTAGCCCTGGCCCACCACCCCAGCAGAGCCTCGCAACAAGCCAGACGACCCCCCCACTCCATGAGGGCCTCCATTTTCCACATCCGAACTTCTCTCTCGTCATAACTCCACCCAGCAGACCAGCCTATCACAGCCCGGCTCGAGCGGCTGCTTGCGGCCGCGTGGTTCATCAATAAATGCTGGACTTAGAGATGACTACAAGAGTATGCTACCTGCACGGCAGAGCCTGGCAAACTACCCGTGTTGTATTTGACATGCCAAATACCAGAAACAATTATAGACCTCATTCCGGAATGGATTGAGGCTCTTTATGTTCCTGGAGCAAGCAGATGCCCTTGGGCTCTACTAGCATGAGACAGGACATATGGAGATGTTACTGGGGCCCACTCGAGCAAACTGATGATGAACAGGAAAGGTGAATTTATTTTCCAGATACTTTCAAATGTTTTATTTATTATTTTTTGGGGGTGAGGATCATACTTAGTAGTTAGTAGCTCAGTAGTTAGTCTTGGCTCTGCACTTATGAATTATTCCAGGCAGAAATTCCCCAGGGAACCACAAGGGGTGCTGTGTATCAAACCCGGGAGACCACATGAGAGAAAGTGCCCTGTTGGCCGCACAATCACCCCATGCCTATTTTTTTAAAAGTTTATTGTCATTCATTTTATACACGAATATATTAACTAGTATCCTTTTACACCCACAAAAATTACTACAGATTTCCTGATTTAAAACTAACATTGATTTAGTTTTTTTTTATAATCCTTAAGATTATAAAATCCTTAAGATTATAAAGTCTGAAATGAGATTTAGAGGATTCAGTAAAGAAACTGACAGGTTATTTATGCAGTTACTTAGCAGAATCTGTTTGCTTCCCTTTTCTTTTTTATCCCTGCTTTTAGAAGCAACTCCCTTTTCTTTGACTTATGGACCATCCGTTAGTCAGACTAAGAACCATTGTCTTTGTTTTCTTTTTTTTCCCTTGAATACTGATACACTGCACTAGACACTACATTTCCTTCACTTACTCATCTTTTGCAAATTTAAAGCAAGGTAATCATTATATTTAAGCTCAGCCAGCTCTCCAGGTATCTGCAATAATCTTCCTTAATTCTGTTTTGAAAGTCTTTTTCACTTTATAAACTGACACATAGGATTCAAATATTAGAAGAGCATCCTCTTACAAAGAAGCATTATTCTACCTTCCCTCACAAATGGAAAACAGCTAATGTTGGTGAGAATGTAGAGAAATTGGAGCACTAGTGCCTTGCTGGTAGAATTGTAAAACAGTAGAGCCGCTGATATATGTTTGGAATTCAAAACCATGCTTTATTCATTTTTTATGGCATCTTGTCCATATATTTCTACCTGCATATTTGTGGAAACATTATTCTTCTTAATTTTCTTTTTTTTTAATTTAGGGGTGGGGCCCACAACTAATATTGCTCAGTGGCTGATCTTGACTTTGTTTTAAGGGGTCAGTTCTGGCAGTGCTCGGAGGACAAAACGGGGCTGAGGTTGAAGATGAGCCTCCAGCAGGCAGAGCGCATGTTCATCTCGTTAACTTTACAGTCCCAGAATATTATTTGGGAGATGTGTTTCAAGAGTTTTTATCCTAAATGCAAATATATGTTTAAACAAGGGGCTGTTGATGAAAGAGACTGCCATCAATAATGCAGTAGGACCTCTTATAAGCAGTAGAAGACCTCGTATATTAGCAAAGTTCTGACCACAGCCAAAGAAGGCTGACCTCCCGTGAGCAAGAGAGAATTTTCTGGAAGATTGCCTTGGGCTTTCATCAGCAGCATTGATTCGTCCTAGTTCTATCACAAACTACCTTTGGACTCTAACTGCAACTATTTTCTGAGACTCCAGCCTGCCAGCCTTTCCCATCAGAATCTGACAGCCCAAACTTCTAAAACAGTGTGAGCCATTTCCTTAAAATAGATCATTTCTCTCTCTATGGACAGTCTATTGATTCTGTTTCTTTGGGGAATCCTAAGGCTTACAACAACCTATCCAAAATCATACAGAAATTCACAGGAAGAGTTACAAAGAGGAGTCAGACAACAAAGATTGTCACCAACAGTTATGGTTGCCATCAATAAGACCTTTTTGGAATCCAACTGCCTGCCTTCACTTGCCAACATTTCCCTTCACTGCATGTCTGGTCTGGCTCGTTCCAATTAAACCCTGGGAGGAACAAGGTTCCTGCAACACAAGCTGTTGGTAAGTGGAATGCCTCTAACATATGGCATCTCCCTAACTGCAAAGAACTACGTAAATGGCTTAGTAGATCAAAGAGCGCATGCAAATATTCCGTAACCTGCACCACTAGTTCAATTCAAAAATAATTGCTTTTGTTTTTCAACCTCTAGGTCTGCCTGTTTTTTTTTTGTTTGTTTGCGGTATGACTTAGGACAAGTTAGTTCACTCTTCATCTCAGGTTCGACCTCTAGCTGCTTGGAAAGATAACCTGCCCCACTCCTGAGAAGTATCAAACTAAAACAGTTTAAGTTTTAATATATAAATTCAATATAAGAAATAAAGTATTCCATGTTTATATTGCATGTCTTAATTTTAGGATTCAGTTCAAGTTATTTAGGAAAGGCATTTTGTTTCAGTTTCCATCAGGATCTAAATTGCTGGGTCTGTGATTAGCATATCCCATGCCCTTGGGGGGAAATTAGCTCTCTTTTCTGAATTTCATTATCATCACCTGTCAAAGGTGCTACTGTCACCTATTATAACTATCTCAACCTAATAAAATCCTCTGCAGTTGCCACTCTGTAAATGTGTCACTATACATAACAGTGTTTTTATTCCACTATGTCTTTCTTCCTAATTAAGCAGGGTAAACATGAGACTTAAGAAGAAGGCAGCATCTCATAATACTGCTTACGTGCCAGAAATTCCTAGTTCCACATTAATCAGATTTTTTGTGAAATAACCACATGGGTTATTCCAAACATATGTTTAAGTACACATCTGGAGAGAAAGAAAAGGAAGATTTAAGGTTTCGAGAGAAAAGTCAATGAGATAGAAATTCATATGGAAATTTCTGGCCAATTTAAGTATAGACCACTAATCCATATTTGAATGTTTTTGAATGGCAATGTAGCTTTATTGTTTTCCAGAAATAGAATGTGTGTTTCCAGTTAAATTTCTACACAAGTGAACACTACTATAAATACAGGAGCTCATGTGTACACACATATTTTAAAGGAAATTAATTTTCCATGAAAGAAATGATTTAACAAAACTATAATTTGTGGACTGGGGCTTGCCTTACATACAGTCAATCTTGGTTGTATCTCTCGCACTACATATGACAGCCTGCACATGCTTGGTGGGATCTTCAGAGTCTAGAGAAAGCCCTGAGCAAGGCCGTAGGTGTCCTAAAACAAATAACAACCCCGAAAAGTGACATTTTCATAGTTTAAACAAACTGTAATTGACCTATGTAGTTCTGTAACAAATTAATAGAATAAATATTTGTCAATATAATGCATTGGAATTATTGCTTAATTCTCTTGAAATATAAAATATTATGTTTGGACATAGTTCTATTGTACTTGTCGGGAACGCCACCGGGGTCCCCGACAGTGTCAGGACAGAGGTTGTCTTCTACCTCCGAGGACGCCGGGAGAACAGATGAAAACTCACGAGTCCGGTGCAGTTCCAAAGATGGCTTTTAATAGTACAAAAGCTCTTCCACAGCACTAGAAGATGGAGCAAAAGGCCAAAGAGCAAAAAGACCAAAGCCAAAAGCCACAGGAGCCAAAAAGCTGAAGGCTGAGGGAAACAAAAGGCAAAAGGTAAAGGCGAAGGGGCCTCAAGTCAGCCCCTTTATATACACCAAAGTAATCCAATCGGGAGGTTGTCATGCCAACAAAGAACCCTAAACAGAGTGTAGTGCCACACCCTATTGCAGGTATAAACAAAGGTTACACCAAGGACTAATCCCGAGATTATCTCTTATGTAAAACACTGGAGAGAGAGGGGGCTGATATAAAGTAATACATCTTAACTTCATGAGCTTCATGTAATCTAGATGGTACCCACAAGGTCCTTATTATTATCTGCACCAGGGTGATTCTGAGTATCTTGTTCTCATGTACTGAAAGGGTCATATTCGCCTGCTTAGAGCAAACTAGTATGATCCTTCCTATAGTCTACCTTTAGTCTCAGCGTAGCCAGGGTGGTAGTCTCCTGGTAAATTCTAACTGTCCCACGTTGGGTGCAGTGGGTATAAAGAGGAGCTGTGCCCAATCTAGAAAACATAGAAGTCTTAGTAGATGTATAAGTCAGAAGTTATTCAATCAAGGTGACTTCTGTAACTGCCACACCCTCTAGCAGTGTTTACATAGAAGAGAGATCTCATTAGAATGAACATTGGCTTAAATAAGATTAAGCTGGGAGTGAGCAAAACAATAAAACTCCCAGATTAGCTAAACATGTCCTCCAACAGTACTAACATTTGTTTAATAGCTGATGTATATCACTTTAACTACAATTATGTTTATATATTCAGTTAATTATTTAATAATTAAATAATAAAAACAAAATTATGGAGTAGTCAAAGTACTTCAAGTTCTGGTTCAAATCATTATGGATAACTTATGGGCTTAGAAAATGTACTTTTCAATCTAATAAATCTTTACCTATTCAACTTAATTATAAAATTCTTTTACATTTTTAACAATCAATCAATTATATTTGGAATAAGAAACAGGGTAAGAGAGTACAGTGTCTCAGGTTTCAGTCTTGCATGTGACTGATGAGGTTTGATCTCAATGCTCCGCATAGTCTCCAAAGCCCTACCAGGAATGATTCCTGAATAGAGAGCCAGGAGGAGGCCTTGAACAGAGTTTGGCAAATTAAAAAAAAAATATTTATAGCATATAAGCTTCATGTTCCTTATGTACACATGCTTATTTCTTATAGTATTATAAAAAAAGTCTTTTGTCATCAGCATATTTAAAGTTTTCTTTTTATTGAGCAATATTATTTTTTAAAATTTGTGAGTATATTATTCTGTTATACTTTAGGCAACAGTTTACATACATATGTATGTAATTGTATATATAATATATATAAATTATATAATGCATATTCAGATAAAGGAGAGCAAGTGGCAATACAATCCAAAGGCTGAAAGTATAAATTTGATAAAACCCAGGAACAGAGAAAGTCATAGTTGTCATAGCAACATAATTGTGCTATATGCATATATATATGCATTATCTTCTCCTTAAGAGGATTTTATAAAGCTTTGGAGAATTGTTTCAACTAGTATGTTTATATAGAATAAACTAAGGGAATTTATGTATAACTTTAAGATACTCTTAATACAACCCATATTCAATAGAAGCAATGCTTCATTTAAAATTTAATTTACAGAGTAAAATCATTGAGCGAGATATGCAGTAATACAAGCTTTATGAAATAATGCATTGTTAAGAACCTACAGTTTGCCCTTTTACAGGAGACAAAAAGAGAATAAAACATCCCATAGTAATATTTTAGAAAAATCCCAAGGTTTTTGTAGTCTGTTTTATTTCCCAGTAGCTTTTCACTGAATTTTACAAGAAACAGCAGGCATCCAGATCTTCCTCTACTAGTGAATATTGCATATTTTATTTCACATGTTCAATTTTGAGCATAGCTATATTCTAGTAATCTTGCCCTGTTATTGATTTTACTATGTCAAGAAAATAATGTCACGTATAAATCGGCTCTGCAAACTGATTTCTACTTAATCTATTTTTCTGCCAAATAAGCACAAAGACAGTAAAATGTCTTGATATCAGATTGCACTAATTAAATGATTATGATGTTGAAAACAACACTTTTAGGTTTAATTTCATAAAGTTTTTTTTTAACTTTCTTTAGTGTTTATTAAAGTGAACAAAATGTCTACACAATTCATCATTAAATTACTATTTTTATTTTGATTAAACAATTGCAATGAGAAAAATAGGCCAATAGCAAATTTAGTCCTCTCTACTCAAAAACAAAAGATTTTGGAAAAGTATCAGTAACAAAAAGTCATGACATTTTAATAAGTTATGAAATATATTCCATGAGAAATTTAAAACTAATCAAAACAAGAATTTAAAAAAAATGCTACTCCTAAAAGTTTTTGGTGTATAATGACATATTCCATTAAGTTTATAATAACTATTAATAATTAAATACCGTAGAGTGCATGGGGTAATTTTGTCCATTCACAATAATACACCTATTAGATAATAATGTAATTCCTCATATCATTTCAAAAAATACTTCAAGATAAAATATAAGTCTTTGTGAGCGTATGTAAGTGATTTTATACAGCATTCATTGTAATAATCTGGAAAGAAACACAGAGGTCCTTAAGCTAATAGAAATTTTTATTTCAGACGTAGTATATTGAGATAGCAGAGTGGACAGTTCTGCGCTAATCAAACTACCTATTTAAAATTTATAGATAACATTTACAAACCTAAAATATTTTAAGTTTTCTTAAAAATTCTAAAAACTATTTTCATTTTTTAAATTTCTTAAAATATTCTAAAACATCAAGTTAGGCGGCAAATTGTTTAAATATGAGATGAACTGTTTTATTCTGTTGTTTTATTATCTTTTTAAAGGGTCATAGCTGACTCGCCCAGGGCTTAGGCCTGACTGACCTCTGGGACTGACATTCTGGCAGGGCTTATGGGAGCATGGAAGAGGAAGGAAATCAACCTAGTCCTCCTGTGCTAAGCGACTGCCCTAGCTGCTATTCTATCTCTCCAGCTCATCGAGCATTTTTAAAACATGTTATTTTACTCTAACTGTCATAACATTAAACATTTAAAACAAATTAAGACCATGAAATTCCATAGCAATAACAATTTAACATATTAATATGGGTATTAATTTGTGGACACAACAGAATGCTGTAAATTCATATTTATAAGCTCGCTAGGCCAGAACTTTGTTTTTAGTGATTAAATGCAATAACAGCTTCATTTTTTCCTATTTATAATTGATTTTCTCAACTCTACAAGTAGAAAATAAAATCTTCTCACTACACTGACATAAATTAGAATAAAATAGGTTATGAACAGAAGATACTCCATTCTGTATGAAAGTTACATCCTGTTGAGTGTGACATAGTTAGCTAGTAAGTTTCCTACAAGGCCACAGACCAGCCCCTGAAACATCTGCCTAAGGACCGGAGGCAGATCCTTCCTGCTTTGAACTCTGACTGGCCAATTTGATTGATGACACTCCACCATGACTGGACAATGACCCTTAAAGGACAGGACTCTGACAGTCTTTGTCAGATTCTGAAGAAACCTGTGGATCTTTTCCTGTCTCCAATCTCCTTGTCCCAAAGTGCATGGGACCAGGATGGACTCTGCCAGCTCATCTCTGACCTCTGTAAGGGATGGTGTTGCTGCCGAACCCTGTCGCTCTGACAACCTTGCGTCATGTGGCCCCACAGGCTCTGAGCTGAGACTATGGAGCACATGGGACGCCTAAAATATACACATTAAGAGTGTCGGGCTGTGAAGGTTTGATTTGGAATATGGTATTAGTAGTATGAATGCTTTTAGCTGGATTTCCTTCTGTATATGTATGATTTATGGGATGATATTTACTGAGTAGATTGTTATTCAACCAAGTAGAAGTGTTCAAGTATTTCTGATTCCATTTGTCTCTATCTCGCTTGTGATGTGTACCAAACTTTAAAGATGTTGTTATTCATTCATCAGTTCTAGTTGGCCCTTGTTTGTCTTTAATTTTATTTTATTTTGCTTTTTGGGTCATACCTGGCAATGATCAGGGGTTACTCCTGGCTCTGCAGTCAGGAATTACTCCTGGTGGTGCTCGGGGACCATATGGGATTCCTGGGATCAAATCTGGGTCTGACATGTGCAAGGCAAATGCCCTCCCCACTGTCACATCACTCGGAGCCCCCTCGTTTGTCTTTAACATTGGAATCTTAGAATATGGAAATATAATCAATAATATCAATCATTCTATTAACTGTGATTAAAAAATCGAAAGTCTAAACTAACTAGATTGAAGACCATATGTCGTAAAGACAAATTTATGGTAAAATGTTTTTTAATATCAAAAATAAAACATGGGAAAATGTCATGTAAAGGCAACCAAAACAAATCTGGATTGCAGTACTATTTTAGATAAATTAATATTTAAAAAGAAAGAATTTTGCCAAAGATAAGGACTTTTATAATAAAAATAGGTTAATATCATATGTCAAGAGCTATAAATATTTGTGACTAGCAAGATATCAGAACCTCATATTCAACATGGAAACAATTCAAGAGCTAATTAAAAACAACACAATTTAGACAACACTACAACTAGCCCAAAAGTTATTTAGAGCACACAACGGCATCTGGCAGCAGAATGTACATTCTTCTCAATAGCAGAAAATTGATGAAATATCCTTCAAAACCTATCATAAATGAGAAGATGAAACACGTGTCAGTACATTTTACAAGTACTGAAATTATACAACATATTTTCTGAAAATATCAAATGAAATGATAATTCAAGAACAGAAAGATATTTGGAAAATTATTTAAATTTTAACAAACCTAAGTAACCACTTTGTATAAAAGATAGCAAGGGAAAATTTTTAAAAACATATAGAGAAAAATGACGATACATGAAACAAACGTAAACTTGGCTTGAGTCAGTCTTGATCGCAGCCACTGCCTGATACCTTACAAATCTGTCGATGTGCCCGGGGACTCCCCACCCTCAGCTCCTTCAGGGTTTCTTTGCACTACTAACCTTCCCTTGCACCCATAAGAGAATGAGTTTCACCTCATCCAGACCTGCACAATAAATATACAAATACAGCAAATGAATGACCTAACTGCCCACACTAATATGCTAGAGAAATGGAGTGAACCTAAAAGAAGCAAGATGTATGAAACTGCAAGACAAGGTAGGAAATTGACAAAATTGAAAAGAATAAGAAACAAGAATGTTAGCAAGACAAAAGTTAAAATTAGTTCTAAAGATTAAAAATTACTTTATCTAATGATTAAAAAACAAAAAATAGTTTGCGCCTGCCTGTGTCTGTAGGTGGAAGACAGGAGACAGGCTTGTCTGTACCCAGGACTCTGCCTCGGGGGCCCTGCATGGTTGATGATCTGACACAGATAAATCCTGGGCCCCCTGAGATGAACCTAGAGCCATGGCAGAGTCTGGGAAGCTACCTGTGGTGTATTTGATATACCAAAAACAGTAAGATGAATGGATCTCATTCCCAACAAATGGAGATGTTACTGTTGCTTACTTGAGCAAATTGATGGACAACAGGAAGACAAGTGATAATAGTGACAAGATAAAAGATAAATATCAAATTAGATTACACATTACTAGATTCAAGAATGAAAGATGGCATTCTACTACTTATAATTTTAAATAAAGCTAATGGTATGTATAACAGACTATTAACAAATCAGTAACTCACAGAAAAAATTCTTATTATACCCGAAACCATCACTTGATCACTTTCCATCCCGTTATTCATTGATTTCCTGGAGTGGGCACCAGTAAAATTTCCATTTGATCCTATCACGTGCCAGTGTAGAAACCATCAAAACATAAAAATATAAATTCACACAATAAAAGTTTGAAGTAGAAATTTCTCTTGTAACTTTAAAAAATAATTAATTAGAACCTTTTATTAATACCTAAAAGTGATTTGAGATAAATTCCCAGATAATTCTATATTGAAGCAGTTTCTCTCAAAAGAAAAATGTGAGAAATGTATCACAAATAAACTAAAAACTAGAATATCTACAAAATTTGACACAAAATTTGCAACATTTTTAAACATTTATTCTAGACATTTCTATTAAAACTACAAAGTGCTCTCTTAGATTTAAAGAACCCCTTTAGCTCTGAAGATTCCTGTTAGATCAGATCAAAGGTCCAGGGGGAAGTCTCCCACTGACAGACAACAGAGCTGCCTCAACTCTCTCAGCACTGCGGTCACCTGAGCACCTCCAGAGTAAAGCCTGAGCACTGCCAGATGAGGTCTCAAAAAAAAACAACCTGCATATTTTTATTTAGATATTAACCTAAAATCGACCTATTATCAATACATAGAAAGAGCTATGATGTTTACAAGGTGCTATTTTTTTCTGGGTTCTTTATTTTAAAGCTGTTTATTCTCCTCTGAACTATGTTCTTTGATATCACTTGTTTAAACTGTTTTAAGATCTTTTCTCTGATTTGCATCAGTTATTCTCCAGGGCTCAACTGTGGTTCCCAGTCTCCAGTTAACGTGCCTTCATGCTGATTTCTTCTTTCTGATTCACCTTAATTTCATAATTATAATACTGGAGTAATATACACATTTGAGATTTTGCATCTCTTACGTTTATTATTTCTGTTTTGTAACTGGGTTGGTGGATAACTTTTATTTATGTTGTATATAAACCTTGCTTAGTGACTGCATTTCAGAGAAAAACTACCCTGTTCTCCCACTGAAAATAAAGCTTGTGGGGCCAAGTGATAGTGCAGTGGTAGGGCACTTGCCTTTCGTGGATCGATTGGGTTTGATTGCTAACACCCCCATACAGTCCCCGGAGCACAGCCCGATGCAAAGATACCTGAGTGCAGAGCCAGTAGTGAGGCCTGAGCACCGCCATTGTACCCCAACCATTAATATTAAGCCCCAATCTACATTTATATAATCCTTCCATTTCCCAGATGAATAATCTATTAAGAAATCTTATTTCCAGAAATATCATATTACTTGACTACCACCATACTTGATGATACTAAAATTTTACTCAAGACTCTGTGCTGGATCTGGCATGGCAGGGCAGTGTTCCAAGGGGGGCAATATGTGGTGCCAGAGGTCAGACCTAGCTCTGCTGCCCACAGGACAATCATCCCACCCACTGTATCCTATCGCCAGCCCTATACTCCCAATTCATTTGGATGAATTATCTATCTATCTATCTATCTATCTATCTATCTATCTATCTATCTATCTATCTATCTATCTATCTATCTATCTATCTATCTATCTATCTATCTATCTGTCTGTCTGTCTGTCTGTCTGTCTGTCTGTCTGTCTGTCTGTCTGTCTGTCTGTCTGTCTGTCTGTCTGTCTGTCTGTCTGTCTGTCTGTCATCTGTCAGTCTGTCTATCTATCTATTAATTTATTTTTAAACTTGCATAACATTGTTTAAAACAGAAAGAAGTACAGGGATAGAGATAGACTGGTGGATAAACTCAACACCTAATCTAAAAAACCCTTTTAGAAAAATCACTCTTAAACTAGGTTCTCTTTCAGTTGTCTATATTTGTTTATTCCTGGTCAATTTTCTGCAATAAAGAATAGCTTCTGTCAGGCGGGAAAGAACTTTTTTTCCCATAAATTCTCTGAGGAGTTCCTTTTGTTTGATTATCCAGTAGTACAATTCTCCCTAAGTTCTTTCTTCTTATAATACATCAGTAATGTCAGTTGTTCTTCCAGCTTGCCAATCCTGTTGCTTTGTTGTTGTTGCATTTCCAAATACTCTTGTATTCATGATTCAAGACTGCCCCTTTGGGAGTAGAGCTGAATACTCAGTTAGACCTAGGATATGAGAGCTTCATAACTTTATCATGTGTGCATGCTTACTCAGGAGAATTATTTTTCACTCTTTTATGGAAAAGTATTTTAGTGTGAAATAATTTAATATACTTGAAAAAATATTTCTCAAAATATAATTTCACTATGATTTCAAATTGCACTTAACATTTTATATCCATTATAAGGCATTGAGTATGTGTCAACTGGTGATATTAATAATTGTACATATTGGTTTGACAAACATGATATTGAAAACTTGCTCTGTGACCTCAAATAAGTACCTTCAATCTCACTCAATTGTGTAAAACATGGATGTCATGTCACTAGACCTCGTTTAATGTGGGGAATATGTAGCACCAAATTGCAGATGTAATTATTGACAAAAACATTTGAATTTGTTCAATTTGAATGATTTTATTTAAATTAAAGTAAAATAAATGATTTATAAATTAGAATATTAAAATACTTAATTACAAACAAGAATAAGTTTCAATATTATTGAGATTTTTCAACTCTTTACTGAGAAATTACATTTTCCTAACATGCAGTTTCCTTTCATTGTAGTGCAGTAAGAAATAATATCACAGTTCATAGAAAAATAAGTTTGTATTGAACTGTATACTTCTTATTTCTACAACATAGATCACATTCAGCTGTTCTTAGTGTTGGCAGAAGGTAGATCTAAGGATATGCGGAAGGAAGGTCTGATGGATACTGCCTGTTAACAGATACACAGGAACTTCCGGCAGACTGTCTCCCAATAGAGTTAGTATGTAGAATTCCCTAGTGAGACTGTTAATCAAGCTGCAGGTACACAGACAAGGCTATCCTAGGTCAATTCTCTGCACATTTCCGTGTTGGCTATTACTAGCTCAAGATGGAGTCTAATGGACAATGCTCAAAGATAGGCAGAAAACAGGTTTTTCTTGTTCTTCTGTCTGACATGTCCTTGCCATCATGGACTAGTCCGGAAGGCTGCATTAGCAACAGTAATGCATTATTTTGTTCATCTCATCTTACCTAGATAGCACCCCTGCAGGTTTTTGGTTCCTGGTTGTCTCCTTCCTATTATTACTAAGTCCTATGCAAAGAATGTGAAATGTCTTTGTAATGTAATCCATGAGCTGTATTGCCCTTTGAGACTATGGGATAAGAGAGTCGGGGTCTTTGTGGAGGTGGTCAGTCAGCTCAAATGAGTCACCTAAGGTCATCCTCTCAAGTGAGTCAGCTCAAATGACTCAGCTCAGGTCAGTCAGCTCAGGTCAGTCAGCTCAGGTCAGTCAGCTAAAGTCAGTTAGCTGCGGTTAGTCAGCTGCCAAGATGAGAGCTGCTGCCCCTCCGGCTGGTGATCATTAAAAATATTAATGGATATACGCCGTGTTCCTGGTGTCTCATCTCTGCACCTCCATCCCAACAGGACAATCCTGTATCACTAAGAAATATTTTCTTTGCTTGAATTAATTCTCCAATTTGTTAAGAATTAAACTCAATTCTTATGTGATTAGAATGTTGTTCTTTTATATATACATAATCATATAGTCATGCTCAATATCTCTCTACTTATATATTCATCTGGTACAAGAAAAACTTAACTCTAATTATGGCTTATCATGACTTATTCAAGAGGCTACTTCATAAATTTTCATCCTGATTTTGGTAGTGATTATTAGAATTCATTGTTAAATATTTATTTGATGTTTGCAAGTAGCTAATCACTATGTGTCCTATGAGGACAGAGGAAACCAGGATTCCTAGAGCAGATACAAAAAAAGAATAAATTGACAAAAACATTGAATTTATACAAATTTGACAATTCACATTCATATCGATTTTGGCCCATGTGTAAATGTTGAAGAATGACATTTATTTCATGTCTATGGTTCCTATAAAGTGGATTCTATAGACTAATTGGTCTATGCTTTTAAGAGCAAAGATAGTTTTTTGTTCTAAACAGGTAAAGATATGACAGAATAATGCGAAATCTGAAAGTCGTAATAATTCCTTCTCCAGATATTTATTCTCTGTAACTTGGAGGTGTGGAAGTGGAGTAAGTAAACAGCTTTGTAACCAAAGAATGTATATTTGTGACCTGTTTTGATTCTTGAGAATTTAGGGTAATTGAGGTCAATTATCTGAAATATAATCTATTTAAATGCACAGCGAAAAGGGGAGCCTCCGCTTCCCCTTGCCAACCAGAGGAAAGCCCACAGTTCCCCCTCTCCAATAGTTCCACTTCTTCCCATCAACCGTCCACACTCCATCCTAAGACCCTCTCTTTAACATTCCTGGAGTTCCCAGGACATACTATTATATCCCAACACTAGGAGTCACAAGTCTAAGATAATGAACAATCTCTGAGGCAGTTGGCCAGAAAGAATCAAACCAGCCAGTTGCCTTAAAGATTCCCTGTATTCTATTCTCTGTAATACTTGATTGGTAACAATGCAAAGGGTCTTTAAAAAGGCTAACACTAAGTGTACTTTTAAGTTAGTCTTATACTAAGTTCCTCCCTGCAAGGGAAGTTCTGTTCCTTTCTCTCCTGCTTTCCAATAAACTTTTCTACTTTCTAACTCTGAGTCTGAACTTGTTTATTACTCAATATTTTCATTCTAGAAATTACTGAAGAACCTGGGAATCGTGAAGGAACAGAGACCCGCTGCCTCTGCTTCTGCCCCGTGGCATCAACATTAATTACATTAATACAACTGTAGTATTACACATCTCTATCAAAAAACATTATTATGGTGTACTTTCACTGTATCACTGTCTTCCCGCTCATCATCGATTTGCTCGAGCTGGCTCCAGTAACATCTCCATATGTCCTGTCTCATGATAGTAGAGCCCAAGGCATCTGCTTGCTCCAGGAACATAAAGAGCCTCAATCCATTCCGGAATGAGGTCTATAATTGTTACTCGGTATTTGGCATATATATCAAATACAACACGGGCAGCTTGCCAGGCTCTGCCGCGCAGGTAGCATACTCTTGTAGGCATCTCTAAGTCCAGCATTTATTGATGAACCGTGGGGCGCAGCAGCCGCGCGGCCGGGCGCTGATAGGCTGGTCTGCTGGGTGGAGGTCTGATGAGAGAGAAGTCCAGATGTGGAAAATGGAGGCCCTCATGGAGTGGGCTGTCGCCTGGCTTGTTGCGAGGCTCTGCTGGGATGGTGAGCCAGGGCTAGAACCCACCACATCCGGACTTCTCTCTCGTCAGACCTCCACCCAGCAGACCAGCCTATCAGCGCCCGGCTCATGGTGTACTTTTATAAAAATAAAATCGGAGTTCCCTGCTTAACTGAAAAAAAATGCAGATGTTTTAACTGAAAAAAACAGGGGCCCGAGTGATAGCACAGTGGGTACTGGGTTTTGCCTTGCATGCAGCCGACCAGGGTTTGATCCCCAGCATCCCATATGGTCCCTCAAGCACCACCGGGAGTAATTCCCAAATGCAGAGCCAGGAGTAACCCCTGAGCATAGTTGGGGCAACCCAAAAAGCAAAAAAAAAAGAAAGAGAAAGAAAGAAAGAAAGAAAAGAAAAGAAAAACAGGTTATTTTAGCTATGAAAAAGAGATTTCGGTAATATTTACTATGTCTAGGATAACTCAGGAAATATCAAACCTGAAATGTTTTAATGTTCTGATAAAAGTAAACTATATATGTAAGGATTAAAGCCACTAACTGTTTTGCTTATATTTTAGTTTCTAGTTTCAAAGTAAGAGCATATAAATAAAATTTTCTAGATGACTTTCAGTGAAGAAGTGTTTTCATAAAACATGTTCATGGAACTTAGGTACAAAGACTCCCAGGACTTTGAAAATGTGTATCAACCATCATGAATAATTCACCTTTATATTTTTGACTTAGATGTTAACAATTCAGGAGATGAAGGACTATCTTAAATGAAGACCATATGTTAATATTTGTTATTTTTTATCATTAGCATTATATCATGTATGAATGGCAATGTCACACTGAATTTCCACTTAAACTGGGTTATATAGGAAGAAATTTAGTTGCATGCATTCCCCAAAATGGTATCTAGAAATAACGTGGGTCCCAGACAGGAAGACCAAACTGCTAAATTACATCACGAGCTGCCTTTCTAATGCTATAGTGCACTGTTCAGTGTGTCCAAGACTAAATGTTAAGCTGCTATCCCTCACATTTACACGATGATTACCAATCTAAAAGTAAGATGTATCACTTGCAGTGAAAGAAAGAACAGTACATCTAAGTATCTCTTCCATAGCACTCATGTTTTTTAGTATTTTCATAGATTTCTTCTCTCTACACAGATGAGTTTGGGGTGAAACATTCAGCAAGGTGCTTACTGAAGTAGCACCCAGTGTTTTCAACAGTTGGAACATGAAGGTATTATGGCCCTAAGGGAATAAAATGGAGTAGGTCCCCCTAGAATACTCTGAGAAAGCTGGTAATGAATCAAAGTGCGTTTGAACCTCACCAAATCGCCTTCCAGAAAACGGATGTATAGAAGATCACTTAATTAAATCTCTCTAGTAGAAGTTAACAAAGAAATTGTAGAAATTTCTCTAATCAGGAAGCCTCCAATTTCAACTTCTGACAAATAAATTAGGAAACCAACAAGCACAAACAGAAATATATTAAAATAATAAAATAATATGAATTGGTTTATTGCTGGGGGTGGGGCTGAGCAACTTGGGAAAGAAGGCAGAAGCCCCCCTTTCCCAACCAGGGCAGGCCTACTCATGGAAAGTTACCAATTTAGAGCCTGAGTGTTCTTTTCATCTTGAAGTAACCTTTTTGTTATCTACAAAAGGCCCAGAACAAATTCCTGTTAGAGGTTATGAGACCCCCGCCCAGAACCTACTATCTGGCCTGAATTGCCTGGATTGCATTCCCTGCACGCACGCATAGCCGTTGCTGACCCATGATCCTACGCGTGTATCTAGCCGCACCAAATATAGAAAGAAGTATTAAGTATGATCTGATTGGTGGGAGATGGTTACTTGGTACAAAGTGATTGACTGCCTGCGCCGCAGACCTTGATATAATATTTTAAATCTATTGGATGTTTATGCGCGGGCTTTTCTGTAGCGGCGGGAACTATCTCTTAAAAGATCCTCCCTGGAAGGGCTCTGGGCTCTTAGCCACTGACCGCTTGGGGTCATGCTATGGGCCCGAGTATACTCCGCTTATTAATAAAATCCTTGCTTTTGCATAGGACCCGGTCTCTCAGAGTTTTCCTTGGTAGGTGCAGCGCTCCGAGGCTCCCAGTCAGTCACCCCATCGGGTGGCCAACTCTTTCACTTGCAGTGTTGAGTGGGGATACTTTTGGTTCTGCATTTGATGATGCAGCCTGTAAGTACCCTTGGGATTATGTAGGGCTGGGTTTTGCATGTTTGAGCAAAGATTTAAATGAGATTAACATTTAAATGGGTAGAGTGAGTACAGTAGATAGCTTCTATTTAGCACTGGTCTCATTCAATTCAATCTCTATATCCTGAAAAGAACAGGATGAACCGCATTTGAATAAAATACATATGTCCCTACCTAATTGCTTTCAGTGGAAACAGACTCATCCTGATGTCTGAGATCACAAAATTTTCACTGGACCACAATATCTGTTCACCTGGTTCTTAGTCTGAGACTCAAACTCTCGTTGAATCCTGAGTCTTCAATTAGTTCCCACAACCTAAAGATCTTGGAATATTCCAATTTCTTCATAATTTTATTTCTAATTATAAATAATTCATATTTCTAATTTCTTCATATTCAGATATGGAAAAAGCAAGTTCCACACATGCTCTTATGGGAAAAAAAATATATATATATAATTATTATTAAGCACAAAATATTTTAAGTCATGCTTTTGTGTAGAAAAAGGAGTACTGGTTGTTAAATTGTGGTGTGATGACAAAAATCAATTTGTTTGCCTTTTGCAATGTTAATATTAAACTAAAATGATGTTCTCTGACTGTACTCAATTATATTTTTAGAAGGTTATTTTTAAGACAGCATGTGCATGTTAGAGACATTATTAAAAGTAATAATGCATGAAACATACTGATCATTTTGCTATGGCTTGTAGTAACACATTAGAAATATAAATAGTATGTGGTTTTTTTAGAATTAATATCACCAGTTTATTTTTTAAAATTCTGGAAAATTCATTTTTTTCAGAATTACAAAAAAAGGAGTGAATAGTGAAATTCTTTTTTTGTCTAAAGTTATTTTTTACTATATACGGTAAGGTTATTTCATCAACAATTTCTGCCTAAACTATATTTTATATATCACATTTATATATTATAAGGTCAGGTACCTCCTCCTGGATATTTTATATTTGAGTCACATTTCTATCGCTTCATTACAGTAGGCATATTAAATATATACATATTAATGTACCTATGGGGAATTATAAATTATCACTTGATCACTTGACATCCCGTTATTCATTGATTTGCTCAAGCGAGTGCCAACAAAATTTCCATTTGACCCTATCACATGCCAGTGTAGCCCATGAAATTTGGTTGCTTCAGGAATATTACCAGAGGCCCAATGGGTATTTAGATATGGATATTACCTGAATATCACTTTAGGTAATAATCCTAAAAGTGATAAAGGCAATTCATTTTCTGGTGCCTTTATCACTTTAGGATTCTAGACTAGATTAGTGTGTATCAAATCCCATCCAATGCTCATTATTGACATTTTTCTAATCTATTTTTATAGAATCAATATATATATATAAAATGCTACATGTAATTGTTACATAATTTACCACTACTAAGTATTGAATTATCAAGTTGTTCTCATTTTAAATTATAACTGAAGTATATTACACATTTTTTTTCAGACATCCATTTCAGATAACCCAGCATCATATATAAAACAAATATGCTATTTTGTTCTGTAGAAGACAAACTTTTAAAAATGTTAAGAAAACTGCCTTCATTTTTAATTTGAATTTTTGTAACTCAATGGTTACAGAAAGACAAAATCACTTTTTTTTATAAGCTGAGAGTTTAATTATAGCTGATGTCAGATCACTTGCCACTGATAAATCTAAAGAAAAATGCTGAGAATTACATGATCACTTGATCACTTGAATCCCATTATTCATCGATTTGGTCGAGCGGGCGCCAGTAACATTTCCATTGGACCCTATCACGTGCCAATGTAGCCCAATGGCATCTGGTTGATTCAGGAACATGAAGAGCCTCAAAACGTTCCTTCAGGGTCTTGACAAGGAAGTCTGACCATCTTGTAGGTGGGAGACCACGTGATCTTTTGACATCCCATGGGATCCAGTCAGTAAGGGCTCTGGTCCAGCGGTTTTCTCCAAATCGCATTACATGTCCAGCCCATATGATTTTCGATGCCTTGGCAAATGAGACAGTGTCCCAGATTCTGGAATAGCAACGGAGGTCAGAAATCCAGATGCCTTCTCTCACTTGAGTGAGGCATGATATTCCAAGCATAGCTCTTTCGATTCCTCTCTGGGAGACCCGAATGGCATTCTCATCCTGCTTTCGTAGGGCCCAGGTTTCTGAGGCGTATGTTAATGCAGGGAGAACGGTGGAGTCAAAGAGATGTGCCCGGAGCAGGAGGTTCTTTTGTCCTTTTAGCTATATCTTCGATGCCTTTGAAGGCATTCCATGCTGCTCTCTTCCTCCTGCACAGCTCAGGTTTTAGGTCGTGCATCATGTTGATTTCTCGACCTGGTACACATAGCTGCTGCATTCAGAGATGTTTGTTCCATTGAGACTGAATGGGGCCCAGGAACTAGTTCATTCTTCATGAACATTGGTCTCTACATTCAGCTGTAGACCTATCTTTCCACATTCTCGGTCAAAGTCAGCCAGCATTTGTGCCGCTTGGCTAATGTTTGGTGTTATTAGAATGATGTCATCAGCGAAGCGGAGGTGGTGTAGTTGCTGACCATCTATCTTCACTCCCATTCCTTCCCCATTCTAATTGTTGCATGATGTTCTCAAGGGTGGCGCTGAAGAGTTTTGGTGAAATGGTATCACCCTGTCGAACCCCTCTTTTGACATCAATAATCGCTTCTTTGTAGAATGGTGAGATCCTGGTGGTGAATACGTAATACAGCTCACAAAGGATCTTGATGTATTGGGTTTGAACACCCTGTTTGGCTAGGGCTTCGATGACTGCTTCAGTCTCCACAGAATCAAAGGCTTTCTGGAAATCAATGAACGTGAGACAGAGCGGCATCTTGTACTCCCTACAAACCTCAATGAGCTTGGTTACTGTGTGGATATGGTCGCTTGTGCTGAATCCTTTCCGGGAAGCCTACTTGCTCGCATGGTTTTCCCTTCATCTAGTGCTCTGTTAATCCTGTTCAGGATGACTCATGTAAGCAGCTTGTAGAACGGACAACAGGCAGATGGGGCGATAGTTGCAGATGTCGTGAATGTCTCCCTTCTTGAACAGTAGAACTGTCCTGCTGGTTTTCCATTTGGAGGGCACCTTGCATTCAGACAGGTAGCATGTGAAGAGCCGAGCTAGTGTATTGATGAGTACCGACTGCAGATTCTTCAGGTGTTCGGGTCTGACTTTGTCTGGGCCTGGTGCTGTTCCCTTCTGTACTGACGAGATGGCATGTCGGATTTCAGAAGGGAGAACGTTGGGAATGACATATCCATCCTGTGGAATTTGGTATGTGGGCAGGTGGATGTGGCTATCAAAGAGATTTGAGTAGAAGTCATGGATAATCTTCTCCATTGCCTTTCTGGAAGATGTGATAGATCCATCAGGCGTCGGAGGGCAGTCATCTTGGTCTTATAGTTGGCAAAGGACAGGCAGGCAGTGTGAATGCTTTTCCCGGCTTCTGCTGCATCTTCCAGTATTTCTGCACTTCTGTCTTTGAGGTCTTCTTTTATAGCATCTCTGCACAGTTTAGCAAGCTTGCACATTAGAATTTGGTCTCCTGAGGCACGCACCTTGCCACGTTGACAAATGAGCTCGAGAGTTTCTGAAGACAGGCGTTCTTTTTGTGTCTTTCTCTCTCTCGGCATTCTTCGCACAATCATGGAGGTGCTGAACCATTCGGTTGTATTCTTCATTGATGTTGTCAATGATGGTATCTTCCCATGTTGCTGCAATGAGGCCAAGGAGTTCCCACTTGGTGGTCGTTCTGGGAGTTCTCTTCTTAAACTTTCCAGCCTTTTCTCCCCGTTGAGGTAAGTAGAATTATGCGCGAAGGAGACGGTGGTCCGATCCTGTTTGGAATTTGGGGACGACAGCTACATCGGTCAGACAAAACCATCGATTGAAGATGATGTGGTCAATTTCATTGTGGAACTGTCCGCTAGGATATTCCCATGTCCAAAGTTTTGGTTCAGCTTTCTGGAACTGTGAGTTCCCATGAATGGTCTTAGTGGACATGATGGACTCAGATAGTCTCTCACCCTCTTTGTTCCATTCTAGGCCATGGGTCCCGATGTGGAGTTCTTCAGCTAATCTTCTTGGTCCTATCTTGGCATTAAAATCACCGACTATGATCTTGTAGAAGGTGTGATCTTTTTTATAGGACTCCTCCAATTCCATGTAGAATTTCTCAATTTCATCTTCTTTGTATGTGGATGTTGGTGCGTAGACAATGAAGATAGAAATTGCTGGCAGTGGGCCACATCTCTTCAAGTGTAATCATCCTATTCGGTTTGTTAGGCATTCAAATGTATCAATGTTTAAGGCCATGTTCGAGTTGACAAGGACACCAATGCCTCCGATGCCTCTTTTTTTCGCATGTTCCAAGGGAACAATTCTTCTCTGGTGTCAAATACAGCATGATGCAACTGATGCCTCCTCGTCTCAGTCAGACCAATGATGTTGTACTTGATCTTTTGTGCTTGCAGCATCAGATCCTCAATATATGCTTCCGATGCCAGCGCACATTCATTGAAAGTACAGACAGTCATTTTAGTCTTTCTTTGTAAAGAAAGACTAATTTGTATATAATTACATGTAGTAAATTATTAAAATACTTGATTTTGGATTTACCTCCCATGATGTACTTTCATTATGACGGCTTAGTTTATTACCCCGAGTGTTTACAATGTCAAAAGCAGTGTTTTCTTTGAAAATTTCAACACTGGGTCAGAGTGATAGCACAGCGGTTAGGGCATTTTCCTTGCATGTGACCAACCCGGTTCGATCCCTGGCATTCCAAATGGTCCCCTGAGCAACTCTTGGAGTAATTCCTGATCACAGAGCGAGGAGCAACCTCTGAGCGTTCCTGTGAAAGCAGTGACCCAAAACAAAAAGTAAAAATAAAAAAAGAAAGAAAGAAAATATTAAAAATCTTAACACTATTTAGAAATAGCATTTACATTCCTATGTTCATTGCAGCTACTCACAGTGGCTGAAATCTAAAAAAAAAGCAAGTATTCAGGAACAGATGACTGGATAAAATTAGAGTTAATACACACAATGGAATTCTTATTGGCTTTAAGGAAAGATGGAAGAATCAAGAATTTGTTGCTACATGGATGGATCTGGAGAATGAAGTCAGAGGAAGAGGCACAGCAGGGGAGTAACAAGTGCCCAAAGAAAACAGAACCTGAGAATTAGTCTGCAATAGGAATCAGACCTTGGGGTGGGTGGTGGGAGTAGGTTTATCTGGAGGACTGTGCTACAATTGTAGAGTGAAGTGTTCACTGTGGAGGAGGGAGTGGTGCTGGAATACCCTATTATTGAAACCCTATTGGTAATGCTATTGCAAGCCAAATTGCCTACGAATAAATTAAAAAATAAAAGTTCTTGGATATACCTAGTGAAATCAGTCAAGAAATAAGACAGATACACAATGATTGCATTTATTTGTGGAATATAAATATATACCAGTGTTCTTCTAATTGTTGGAAATGTTAATGCCAGACTAGAAATGAGCATTGAATGTAGGCAAAGCAATATACATAAGCCATGAATGTATATATGGAAAGCCACAATATTTAAGAGATAGGAGAAGCAAAAGAGAGAGAGAGAGAGAGAGAGAGAGAGAGAAGAAAAATGGAAGAATGCTTGCTATAGAGGCAGGCTGGGGAGGGGAGGGGGAATGTGGGGAAGTTGATGATAGGAAATGTGCACTGGTGGAGGACGGGTGCTGGGACACTGTATGACTGAAACCCAACCATGAACAGCTTTGCAAATGTCTATCTCATGGTGTCATAATTAAAAATAGAATTAAAAAATAAAAGTTCATGTCATATAGCTACCTGGACGGGGTGGGGTGGGGTAGTGCTTGAGGTAAGTTGACTCTTGTGATGAGATTAGTGGTGGAGTGCTGCATGTCTGAACTTAGTCGTGCATAATTTTGTGTATCACATGGCCTTAATTTAAAAAATAGCAGAAGCTATTGAAACTTAAAAAAGTTAAATGTCACGTAGATATATAGACATAGAAAATTATAGTCCAGCTAAAATGAATTTATTTTCAGATAGACTGTTCATGTTCAATATCCTGTCAATTTTTATTTATGGAGATTTTCAAAATATGAAGAAATTGTCCAAATGAATTGATATTGGTTGACCAAATAGTTATTTTAAACCCTTTAAGAGGATGCTGTCTATAACTTAAGTTGTGTGATTTTGTTTGTGGCTCAAAATATTTTAGTAGCATTTAAGGAGATGTAGCTGTCTTAAACTCTAATTTCTTATTCCAACTTTTTATAACATTCCTTTAAAATAATACAGAATCAATCATTTATTATTTTAGGCTCTTTTTACTTTTCAAAATTATTGCCATGCTTCAAATATCTGCATTGTAATTACAGAAAAATGACTCTACATAAGTGATAAAGGCATTTATTACAATAAAGGGAACCTATAAGTCATAAATAATAAGAAAAAGTCTGATAAAATGCCGAACTACAGATTCTTGACATCGTGATGATACTGGAGAAGAAAAAAATGCTTAAAACTTTTTCATCAATAAACTACAAAAATACCTAAAAATAAGATGTGTAAAGATAAACTTCAAAAACAGAAATAAATCATTTGCTTAAAAGAAATGGAACAAAAGTGCAGATGCACATGCATTCTATTTTCTTTATATGGTCAAACTGATTTCTAGTGTCATGTTATTTTAGGTGGAATACTGGAAATACTGCTCAAACATTTCAGTACTGGAAGTGCGTTGTTCAGTAATAAAGAAGATGATTGAATACATGAGACAAATGGGCAGATTGCATGCAGCAAAGTGTTCCCAAAATATAGATAATACCGGCACTACAGAAAATGAGAACCCAAGGAAAACATTTGTGAGATCTGCATTGAAGGAGGGGGGGAAAAGGAGAAAACTGAACATAAAAGCAGTGTCTAAAATCTTTGACCTACTCAAAACAGAAAACTGTGGGAAGGAGAATAAGGATGCATTCTGTTTTCTTTGGGAGAATCTTTTCAGAAGCTTAATGAAAGACTTGGGCTATCTTTTATCATTCAAAGGGAGAAAAGCACACTTTTATGTTCTAAAGCAACTCTTCATTTGTAATGCTACACCAAAGACTGAATTTCAGGCATTATTATCCGTGGAATGAAATCTTAGAGAAATGCAAGACCACAGTATAGATACTGTAGAGATACAGCAATTACATCTCAATACTAAATTTACTGAGTAAATACCCTCACAAAATCTTTTGAAAAGCATTTCTGTGGCATATTACAGGTTTGGAGGCGAGGGGTTTCGATCATGCATTGCTTCTATTACTCCTCCAGCAAGATATGGTACTCCCTGATTCTGTGCTCAGGGATCACAACTGGCAGTGCTAAAGGACCCTGTTACTGGGAAACAGAGTGGGCTGCATGCAATGCAAATACCCTAACCTCTGTTCTTCTGCTTCTGACCCTCGGCTGTATTATAACAAAGAAACAAAAGAGAAGCAAAAAGACTCTGTCTCCACTATTTAGACATCAGTGGTTCTTTGATTTTATATGCTTGTTTTTTGTTTTTTTTTATATTTCAGTTTTTGGGGATAGGGTTTACTCCGGGCAATGCTAGGACTTACCATGGCTCTGTACTCAGGACTCATTCCTGACTATGCACAGGGAACTTTATGAAATGCTGGGGATGGAACTGGGGTTGGCAGGGTGCCAGGCAAATGCCCTCCCTATACCTGCTGCACTCTGGCTCCACCTCTGCTCCTTTGACATTAGTTAACTCTTTCTTGACTAAATTCATATCAGCCACTATGTCTTAGAGCAAAAAAATCCTTGCTTTGGAAAGCCTCTACCCAGAAAGATAGACACAGCACTGGATGACTGAAGGAATGCGTATTTGGGAATGAAGGAAAAACAGAATACCTTTGTGGATTTCAGACACGTGGCAGATTGAGAATTATTGGGCGGTATCAGGCTCTGGTGGTCCTTTGATCCCACTGCAAATCACACATTTGTATATGAGTTAGCATGTGGAAGTATGAGCAAAAGCAAGAGAATGATGCCAAGCACGAAAGCTTGAAGATGTGGCACTCAGGATACAAGCTCAGAGAGAGGCATGTCTGAGATCAGGTAGGGAGAGAGTCTGCAGAAAGACACAGGTACAGGTGTTAGAATATCGAAAGTGTCTTGACCTCCTCTCTTGACAGAATGCCTAGTGGGTGTTTTGCAAAGTTGGTGCAGTGCTTTATATTTTGATGAAATGTAAAATACCATAATAAGAGTATTCATGTTTCCCCAAATTCTCTTTAGTTTAGAATGAACGATTTTAACGTTTTTTGCAGATCTAAATGCTAAAAGAGGGACTAGATGTTAAAACCGAGGAAGAAGTTTTATAAGCTCATTACCCAGAAACAAATAATTTATACTTTTCTTAAATGATATTAAATTGTATTCCTAGTATGAATTGATGGCATCTAATACCCAAGACAATATAATTAGGTAAAATAAAAGATTTAAATATCTATGATGCATGCTTCTACTGTTCCCTTCTCTAAGCATTTATAAAGATTATTTCACAAAATGCAAAATTTAATTCTAGTTGAACATATAAATGTTCACAGAAAAGAATCCTCTTCATTCCACTTTGGTTGAGAAGCCTTATTTCTATTCTATAATATGAACATATTCTTCTAAAAAATGATGCTACATAATCATTATTATGGTATCGTTGTATATCAGTCACATAAACATACATTCATACTTATTCATTAATATTGCTTGATTTATGAGAATGAATACTTCTTGCTTCATTCACAACACTAATGCTCTTAGATATGATTATATCGATGTGACAAAACAAAATGTATTGGTCAGAAAAAATGGAATATTGAATTAATAACATATGTTTAGCCTGATCAAGATATATTTGATTTAAATTGGGAGACTGTGGAATGTTTTCCTAAACAAAACCGAATCCCAAGTCTGGGATAGTCTCTTCAGCAAAAGAGTGCAGGTTTGAGAATATATATCAACAACAGAAATATGATCAAGAATTATAGTATAGCCGGTAGTGCACTTGCCTTGCACCTGGTTGGTCAGGGTGGAGTCAAGGCATCCCAAACCATTCCCTGAGCATTGCCAGAAATAACTCCTAAGAGCACAGTCAAGAGTAACCAAAAAATTGCTCAGGAAAAAATAGAAATGAATAGAATATGTTATGGTGAAGCAAAAATGAGTCCAGGAAAAAAAATGGTACGGGGCCAGAAAGATAGTCCAGTGGGTAGGGCGTTTGCCTTGCATGCGGCAGCCCCATGCCAGCCCAGGTTCAATTCCTGGCATCCCGTATGGTCCTCCAAGCACCACTAGGAGTAATTCCTAAGTGCAGAACCAGGAGAAACCCCTGAGCATTGCTGGGTGTGACCCAAAAAAGCTAAATAAATAAATAAATAAATAAATAATGAATGAATGAATGAATGAAAAGTAAATAAGTAAATAAATGGTAAGAATTTAGGGAATGAAGTGGGCAACATGGGAGAAAAATGAAATAGGAAATTTGTCATCTTTTTTCTTCTATATTTGAGGTGTGCCTGCTGAGTGGAAATGTGAAATCTTTCCAATCATATCCCATGAACCATGGGAAGACAAGTGAAACAAGTGGTTTCCTAGATGCTAAGTAGCAACCTTTATTGAGCTGCAGAGATGCTAATTTTTATGACTATATGGCTTTACTTTTTATCTTCAGATCTTGCAGGAATTTTGCAGTGATTAGGTAGGAGAGCAGGATTGAACTGGATCAATGGACTTTGAACTCACTTAATAATTCCTAAATTATTGGGAATTCCTAAATTATTTATTAATTTATTCCTTAATTTATTCCTAAATTAAGCCCAGTAATTCCTAAAGCTTGGGGAGTCTGTGAGTGTTTGTCTCCTTATGTGCTTATTTGACTCATTCTGTTTGACTGATCCCCACAGGATAGACGTTGGAGCTGCCAATCCAACTGGCTTTAGACAGGAGAAAGTTGGAAGGGTAGTGGGATATATTTAGTGAAGCTAATTATACTCCAAGAGAGTGCTAGCTCTATTGCCAGTCACAGGAGATAGCACAAAAAGGAAAAAATGGGCTCAAATCATTATTATTTCAGTATATGACATCACGGAACTCTTTATACTGACAAACTAGTTGGCAACTTTAAACAGCAGATACAAAAAATCTGACTTCCTGTGTCATAAATGTAATTTCATAGGGTAGGTAAGAGAAATGAGCAAAGAAAAAATATTAGTAAACCATGGTGCTAATCCAGATAAGAGAGTGTATTAGCCTAATTACCATGCTAAGAATAAAATTAAATGGAGATAAAAATGTAAAGACCTGTGATGTGGTAATAGACAAAAGTCAAAAATCAATTGACTTCTTTCAAAGTCAGAATGATGCATTAGTATTTTATATACCATTCATATATATATATGTATATATATACACATCATTATATCCAGATTTTATGATCAATTATAATTATGGACATATATGCATTAATGTATCTATAAAACTATTACCATCACTATAAAACACTATAATTAATATAGTTATTATTTACATTACTATATAATAATTAATTTCTTATGAAATAGAGTAAAAAGTGGAAAATGTTCTAGAGTATCTGATTTTGGATGATGATAGAATTAAAGGTGAGAACTCAGGTTTAGAAGTAGATTGTGTGAGTAAGGGTGGATGTTTCTGAGTTTTCCATAAATCACTGCAAAATTCCTTCAAGATCTGAAGATAAAAGCAAAGCCATTGGACATAAAAATCAGCATCTCTGCAGCTCAATAAAGGTCTCCACTTAGCATCTAGGAAATCACTTGTATGACTTGTCTTCCCATGGTTCATCAATTTGCTTGAACAGGTGCCAGTAATGTCTTCATTTGTCCCTGTGCTACTGTAGCCCAAGGGCATCTTCTCTCTTCAGGAACACAAAGAGCCTCAAACCATTTGTTCAGGTCATAGGAATGAGGTCTATTATTATTGGTACTGTTTTTGACATATTGAAAATGACACAGGTAGCTTGGCAGGCTACTGTCAAGTGGGTGGGATACACTTGGTAGTAGGTAGGCTCTCAGTCCTTGCATTTACTGATGAATCGTGTGGCTGCTTTACGGCTGCACACAAAGGGGAGAGCCGGTAGCAGCTCTGCCCCATGTATCTGTGTCTCTGGTTCAGAGCTAACAGCCCAGGAGCTGACAGCCCACCCACCCACCTGATGGGTGGGTCCATCAGGTTTCCCGAATGGGACAGATGTGGGAGAAAGGGACCCCAGCTCCATCTCCACAGAAGCCTGGTGACTTTAGCCACTGAGACCAGCATACCTGGGTTTGAAATAGGCTTCTGTATTCTCTATACTCAAAGCCTATTTCAAGCATATAGGAAATACATACTCAAAAAGTGTATAGAGAAGAAAACACTTGAAAACCGGAGTTAAACTATTAGAATATGTACTACAGTTTATGCATAAGACTTTGGAGACTTCCATGAATATGCCAGAAATAAATCACCTGCAGTACATGACATATTGACTACCTGGTGAGAGCCAAGTGACCCCAGCAACACCAGCCAAGCAGCACTATAATCATTGGGACAAATACACTGGCATGTCCCCTGAGCCACTCAGTACTTCTGTGGAGAACTAGTTTATTTAAACTAGATAATAAATACAACAAAATAAGCCTTGAATTCCATAAAATCAGGGTGATGAATCTTTTTTATTGCTAAGAATAGTTAGATGTAATGTTGGGTAAGAGAAGGAAGAAGAGGTGGAACTGTTTAAAGAAAGATAAGATTCGTGTTATGCAGTAAAGGTGAAAGAGATATAATTCCTTTAGGATGGCACTAATCTGATCTATTCCTGAGTCTAGTGACTTGTTTCTGGGGATAATGACTAGCTGGAAGTCACAAATTAAAATAGTTGCATAAGACAATCACTGAGTTGAAGCCCTGGATTCCATTTTCCTAGAACTAAAACTTCAATTCTCTTCACACCAACATTCATGAAGAATCAAAAATGAAGTCATTTTCATGTGTGATTAAGTTTACACTTCATTTGGTGTCTGCTTTTTAAAGGTGATATTGATTGGCATAATTTTAAAGATAAAGCCAGATGCCTGTCTCTAGATGATTGTATTTTTAATATAAAATAGAGCAATGATATAAAACATTAATGTGACTATATCCAGTAGGAAGGTGCCTGCAAACAGTTCCACTTACTCAAATATATCTGCTGACAAACCAACGTGATGTGCTCACTAATAATTCTGCCATTATTTTTTTGGTAGATTGCCAGCCAGCAAATACATCAAAAATCATGTGTACATTACAGTAATATTTATATCATACTAATGGAAAATGTTTATGACGAGATGCTGCAATGCATTATTAGTGGGATACTATACTGTATGTAATTACTTATACATAAACATCTATGACTACAGTCTGAATGCAGTTGTTACATACAGAACTATTTGATTGTTTTCTCTATAGTTAGTCAGCAGATATATAGTCTGTTTTCATAAAAGTGATCAGCTACAGTGCTAGGCAAAATCTTTCACAGGCTTTGTACAGTTTCAGTTAATTGCTATCATTTCCATATAGGAATGCTTGAAAGAAAAAGCAGCAAATATAGTACATAGCTATTAAAACAAAAAGTATTATAACAACAGCCGCTATTTATTTTGTTTTTGCTTCATGGCACTTACAATTAATATTGTTTTAGACATAGATTTTATAAAATTTTCTCCATGGGTAGTCCCATTAGAGAAAATATTTGCACTCAAATTCCCACAGAGATTCTTTTTTACTATTTGTTAATATAGACCATTACATGAAAAAAAACCCTTAATGCACAATGTGCTAAATTAATTAACAGTAGAGTGACTTTAATAATTAGGCTTTCAAATAAACAAAAAGGATGGAGTAGTGTTAAAAATAATTTTTAGGAACCATTGCACCAATTCCTTCCATACTTGTTTTCTGAGTCTAGTAGTACTTCAAACATGAGACTTTCTTTACATATTCATTTATCAAGTTATGCCTCTTTGCTTTATGTTCTGGGATTGAATGGTGAATAATGCAGATCTCTCCTGGAGTTTACATTATCCTGAGAAAGAGAGGTTGAGAAAGCATTAGGCACACAGATATCTAAATCTGTAATTAGTTTTCAGGGTGCTAATGTTCACAAAGATCATTAAAGAGTTTTAAGGAAAATAAAGGAATTTTCTGAAAATAGGAAGGCAGTCACAGTTAGAATATAATGACATAAATTTATAAAGAGGGGTTTTTTAAAAGAGAAATATTTTCAAGCAGAATCTAAAAAGAGAAATATTGATCAAGAAAAGTCATTTGGGTTGAGAACTGAGTGTTCAGGTTAGCAAAATATACATATGGACACACAAAATCACACACATCAATTTATACCCTAAGATGTGAACAAAGGATTAAATTAACCTCAAAAAGATATTTTGATAGATTTGATCTTTTTAATATAGAAGCTAAGTAGATGAGCTGAGAAAAGAGAACTGGCAGTTTTAGTCCTTGTGGACTGTAGTGAGTTCTTTTTTTTTCTAAAGTTTAGCAAAGTCATTGGAAACAGGAGGATAAACTGATATGCTTTAGAGTAAGTATTGTTGAACAAATGTAAGAGGAGAAAGTATAAAAGCCAAGAGCAATCCTGAAAGCATGTTATAGTTTATGAAACACAGTTGAACATGAAGAATGGGAGGAGAAAGAGCAGAGAAATAGTTATTTTTTGTTGTGAACAGAATAGATCTCCCTGAGGATAATTTGAACTTGCTTCTCTAAATTTAACTTTAAGGAATATCACTGGTATCTTAGCCATCACAATTTTGAGCTATAATTTGTTTTGTAAACAAATGACCAAAGAAATAGTCAATTTTCTTCATAAAATCTCTTTAATTTTTCCCTGGTGCATTTATTTCTATTCCTCATTTTCCATCTACTACTAAAAAAAGAACAGAATATGATATCCATAATATAATCTTTTTAATAAATTATATACATACATTTATATTAATAACATGATGACAATCCAAATACTATCATATCAATTAGTTATGTTAAATCAAAAGCCCTGAATAACACTTAATCAGAGTCAAATGGAATCCATTCAACTCCTTTTTTCACAATATAACATTATATTCAGTTCAGAGACCACTGCATCTTATCTGTTTTTCTCTCTTTTCAATTCCTGTTTATCTGCCTATCCATCCATCCAACCATCCATCCATCCATCCATCCATCCATCCATCCATCCATCCATCCATCTATCCAACCATCCATCCATCCATCCATCCATCCATCCATCCATCCATCCATCCATCCATCCATCCATCCATCCATCCATCCATCCATCCATCTATCCATCCATCCATCCATCCATCCATCCATCCATCCATCTATCCATCCATCCATCCATCCATTCATTTACCAATTCTTTAGGGCTCACATCCAGTGGTGCTCAAGTTTACTCATGACTACAGACTCAGGGTTCACTAATGATGGTGCTGGTGGGGATGTTTCTGGTGCCATATTTTAAATCCTGGCTGGACATGTGCAAGGCAATGGGCCAGTTCATTTCAAATTATCCCCAGTCCAGGGTCCGAGGGTGTGTTCAGCTCAATTTCAGGTTTTGTTTATGTTGGTCATTGCCCATTCCCTATTATATTTCTTTTCATACCACACATGAAGGAGAACATGCAGGCTTCTTCTGACTCCATTCACATAACGCTCATTTTATGTAACACTACGTCCATTCAAATAGTCCCAGAATGCAGTTTTGCATTATTCCTTATATTTGATGAGCATTTCATTTTGTGCAAGTACCATTATTGCTTTTTTTAGCTCATAAGAGACATTTAAACATTTTAATTTTATTAACATTCTAAAACATTAAGCTTTCCATAGCAAGATCACATCTGGTATGCACAAAGCTCACAGTTAGAGAACCCTGGAAACCCATAGGTCCCAAGCACCACTGGATTGTGCCTGGGGGACCCTAATACCTTAGCACAACTGACCCAGCAGCAAGGTAGCAGGGGACCCAAGCACTGAACCTTCAACATGCTGACCTTAAGTGTTTATTATTGTTCTGTTGTTGTTGTTGACCACACCACAGAATGTTCAGGGGTCTGGTGCTTTGCTCAGGGATCACATTGGGTCGTGAGGACCATATGTGTTTCCCAGTATTGTACCAGGGTCAGTCGTGTGCATGGCAAATCCCTTGACATTCTCCCAAACTCAGTAACTCTAACTTGGATGTTTCTCACTGATATTAACTGTTCCATACCCATCTCGCTTCCACGGGGGAGCAGTTAGCACAACAGCAGCACTTAGCTAATACTCCATTAACAGTGCTTGAACTCAAGGTAATATTTACTTGTTCAGGCTCCTATTTCTAGAAGCAAGGAAGCTAGCCTTTACCTTCATGATGTTCTATTCCTATCTGTAAATTTTTTCTTTTTTTAATTGAATCACCACGCATATGACCATTACAAAGCTGTTAATCGGCTTCCAGGCATACATGTTCCGACTCCATCTCTCCACCAGTGCACATATAAAACACCAATGTGCCCGTTACTCTCTCATCCACCCAACCCCACAATCTGCCTCTACAGCCAGAAATTTTCTTCTGTCTCTCTCACTTTTTCTCTTTTTTTGTGCATTGGGTTTTGTGAAACAAAACACTGAAGGGTTACCATTCTTATCCCTTTAACTTCTTCCCAGACTCATTTCTAGTCCACCATTACGATTCCCAACTATTATTGTCAAACTACTCTCATCTCTATCTTCCACTTCTCACACTTGTGTGGTAGATTCCAACCCTTGACAAGTCCTCCTGGTCAGTTTTGCCTTGGATAGTAGTCTTCCATTATTTTATAGCCCATCTAACTTCCTGAAGATGTCATTATATGTAAAGACCTCATAGCAACTATTCTAAGACAAGACAAGCTCTGCTAAGCTTGGGACAGTATTTCATGAACTATTCAAGGTAATATTTTGTCATTTATGTAAATTGAGGATGGTTACATGAAAAAAAATCTATCTTAATTGAAAACACTGTTTTGGGTTTGTTACAACCGCTTAAAATAGACTATAGGTGATTCTGTACTTTTCTGATATAAATGATAATGAGCCAGTAAAGTACGAAGAAGTTTGTGATTATTGAGAAATATTTTCAAATTATATTTCTGTCTAGTCTATAGGCTCAGTCATAAATTTTGAATTCTTATTTAAATAGAAAGATTGTTGACATAATATACGGATTTTATAATTCTGTTAACTTTATTTCCTGTATTTCACAATGGTCTTATTTCCAGCATTTCACATTGGTCTTAAAACTATATCATGCTAGGGCCGGAGCTATAGCCCAGAGGTAGGGCGCTTGCCTTGCACGCGCCAGCATGTGCCGGCCCGGTTTGATCCCCGGCATCCCATATGGTCCCCCCGAGCACCGCCAGGAGTAATTCCTGAGTGCAGAGCCAGGAGAAACCCCTGAGCATCGCTGGTGTGACCCAAAAAGAATATATATATATATATATATATATATATACATATATATATACATATATATATATATTTCTTTTTGAAAAGAAAATAGTTATTTAGCATATATATCATGCTAAATAACTAACCGCTTTCTTTCAGAGAGTCATGAAATTAAATCTAGCAAACAGATTTTAAGGCCTGACGATAACCAAGAGAAAGAAAGGAAGCATCCAGAGGAGGCAGACTCTGAAACCGAAAATCTTCCCGGAGTTAATACCTCCGAAGGCGATCAAGCCCCTTTGATGGAAAGGGAGCTCGGTTTGAGGGTTTCCCAGAGTTCTTACAAGCTCTGATGAGAACCAAGGGGAGGAACAGAATTCCCTGAGACTGTCCAGGCCTCAAAAGGCTGGTAGTTCCTCCTGTTCTCAATTTAATAGTCAAAGAGCAAAGCTCTGGGAGCTTCGCAACATTCCTCATGACCACTCTTTATTTTGGTCTTTTCTGGTGCTAACTCTTGTGATTTTTGTGATAAAACTGCACCTCTCCCAACAGGAGCTGAGTGAAAGTTCTGGAGAACAAGCTATTAAGTTTAAAGTAGAGGCTTTTCCAGACCTTTGGTTTAAGAAAATGAAAGGTCAGATTTCTTGGTAGCATCTTTATTTAATTCAGCTGGAAAAGAGCTTTAGGCTCTATCTACAGTTGCCTGCCGCTTTCATGTGCACCGTAGCTTTCCATAGAAACAAACCGGACTAAATTGCCCACTTTTTACTTGTCTGTGCTCCGTCCCACATGGCTGGAGGTTGCAGACAATTAAGTTATGTGATTGGATATTTATGGCAAATAACTTCTGGCAAATAGATAGTTTTGGCGAATGATTTATGGTAAATGTTATGGCGAGTGATGAGTTGTTAAATGTGTTTAAAAAACTTTCAGAATCGGTTGTTGAAACAACAAAAGACAGGTATCTTTAACATTATTCACCTTAAATCTGTCTCAAGGAGACCTACTGGAAAACACTGATGAGGATGCAAAAACCAGTCAATTTACCTATCTAACTAAAAATTAATTAATTTTTTTTCAATACAGGTATAAAAAATACCTAAATCCTTTCAATATAAAGTCTTAATTTTAAATTGCAAACTGCTGTTCAAAACTCCCAGATTAGCTAAACATGTCCTCCAACACCAGAGATTGAATCAGGTTGGCTGTATGCAAGGAAAGCATTCTACCCGCTCTATTATTCTCGTCTCATAAGCTTTTTATCTCCACAAACTTGAGCATAGAGCTGAGACTACCCTTGAGAGCCAGAAATTTAAATGGACCTTTAGTTTCTTAGAAATGCCCCAAAGTAGTGCTTTTCAACTTTTTATAACTGTGGATGGCACCTGAGCCAAGGTGTAGACCAGTGTTTTTCAACCTGTCTACACTTGTGGACTACATCTGTCTGTTGACCACTGGTTGAAGACCACTGCCCTAAAGCATGTAGTAGCTTCAGGTGTCTTTTTATAATTAAAAAGACAAAGATATTTTTCTGGGCTGGAGCGATAGTACAGCTTGAGGGCATTTGCCTTGCATGCAGCCGACCTGGGTTCAATCCTGGCATCCCATATGGTTTCCTGAGCACCGCCAGGAGTATTTCCTCAATGCAGAGCCATGAGTACCTCCTGAGCATCGCCAGGTGTGACCCAAAAATGAAAAACAAAAACAAAAGTATTTTTCCTTATGTGTTTCAGTTCTTATGCCCTGTTGGAACTATATATCCAACGGCCATTATTTCTATTGGTATAGTGTCTGGTTCTTCTAGTGGCTGGGATTAAATGCCCTTTTTCAATTCAATGATGACCTCATGGCATGCTATCCAAGCAGGAGAACTAATTAACTTGGTGCATGTGTTTGAAGAATGCAGATATGTACATCCTGCACCGTGATTGAGCCAGAACCAGAGATGTATATAAACAGAGGGACTCAATGGGGATTGGGCTACTGACTCAGTTCATTTACTTGGGTGCTTTATTGATCTGGATTGGCTTTAATCTCATGAAGTATTTTCTTCATTTCATCCTCTTTGAATTTATCAAAATGAATAAACTTCCAAATTCATTCATTAAGATCAACAAAGAGCCAAAGAAGGTGAATCAGTCCCAAACAAAGTTGTTATACATTTTTTAAATACTCAAATCTGTCTCCACTTAGGCTTTTCTTATTTGTCTGTTTGCTGTCTGGCCAGAACCATCCAGCCCTGTTTCCCAATGGTTTCCAAGAGGCCTTGACGCCAGCTGTGAGCAAACTCTCCTCATTATCGTGCTGGCGTGCACCTCTCTGAGGCTTATCATCACACTTCCTCTCTGAGGCTTATCACACTTCTGTGACTCATGTCCGGAGAGTAACACCCTGCTTAGCCATCAGCCATCTTTCTTATCTCCCCCTACTCCACATTGTGGGCATTCCTTGGGGTCTAGACCACTCTGGTTTTGTGTTTGCTCTTCAGCACAGGAGATTTTCAATCAAGCCTCTAACTTGCACCTTTCCTGAGGCCCCTGACCTGAAGTTGCAACAGCCCAGTGGGGAACTCAGGGCCACCTCAAACTGCAGGTGTCTAATATTAAACAGTTGCCCAGCTGTCACCTCTTAGCTTCTCATCTCTGTTAATGATCACCCAAGGCCTGGCTGTAACATACACGCTTCCCAGATCTCTTCTACTCCACCGTTAATCAGTCACATTATCTCTCCGATTTCTCTCTGTTCTCCTCAAAAGGACTTATTTACTCACTGACAAATGCGCCTGGCTCTTTCCCATAATATTTACCTGTGTTTTCACCTACCAAGAGAGCCTTCCTGTCTGCTTATTGCAATGCTCCAAGACTTTCCAGAGCAGTTATGAAGTCATTTTTCACCTTGCCAGCTTTTCTCCCAATCATTTTTCTCTGAATTCTTCTACGAAGTGCCAGGCATTTCTAGGCATCTTAAGACAAGTGTATCACAATGCAGAAAAATGGGCATCATGCCTATATTTTATTTAAGATGAACAGGAAGTGTCAATAGACTTCAGAAAGTAGTAAATGCACCTATCTCTTAAAGCACTCTTTGCTTTCTTAAAACAACCATGCCCCATTACTTTTTTGAAACATAAGGTTTTATAATGCAGGCACTCTTTGGAGATCTTTTATTGTTACTCAACTTCTCTTATTTGTGTGGCTACTGACATTTTAATCAGATTGTGGCTCCTGGAAGACATACGACCTGCACACAGAGCCTGACAGGCTCAATCTTTTGGTCACTTTGTGGGCAATGAATTTGATGATAGAAATAAGGAGACATACACTGCAGTTCTATTACAATTAAGTCATTCATTAAATTGCCCCATTAAACAAATTATTCTAATTTTATTATTCCCAACCATTTTCCCTCTTGAGTAGTTGAATGATAAAATCTGGGGTAAAGAGACTTCTAATGAATTTGAACTGGGGTCACTGTGAATTTCCTCCAGCTACATCTTGGTTATATGTCCAATACAGCTGAAGAGATAGTACAGTGGGTAGGGCACTCGCCCTGTCATGTCAAACCTGGGTCCGATACCTGGTACCAAATATAGTTTCCCAAGCTCTACTAGGAGTGATCCCTAAGCACAGAGCCAGGAGTAAGCCCTGAGCGACTTTTCTTTTGCCTGAGAAAAGGTGTTGGTCAGGTAGTTCTGCTGACTTGACCTGGTTTGGGTGGGTTTTCTCCTACACCCCAAGTTTTCTGTGGTGAAAGCAGCCTACTTTGCTGATTTAAAAGAAAAAGTAGTCCTAGTTTTAAAATAACCACTTTATTCCAGATAACATTTAGCTAGATATTACTGAGAGCTAAGAAGAAATGCTCATATAATTTATCTATGGTTAAACATACTCTAGGAAATGTCCGATTTTTATACATTTCCAGGCATCTTACAAGTGTATCACAATGCAGAAAAATGGGCATCATGCCTATATTTTATTTAAGATAAATGGGAAGTGTCAATAGACTTCAGAAAGTAATAAATGCACCTGTCTCTTAAAAAGTTGAATATGCAATTACTTATAAAGCTATAGGAAATAATTAATAAAATGTAATTGTTTTGTTTTACTGTTAGACGAGCTATAAAGTCCATCAAGAGCATAATTTTTTTTTTTTTTTTTTGCTTTTTGGATCACACCCGGCAATGCTCATGGGTTTCTCCTGCCTCTGCACTCAGGAATTACTCCTCGCAGTGCTCGGGGGACTGTATGGGATATAGGGGATTGAACCCGGGCCAGCATGGGCTGGCCGCATGCAAGGCAAATGCCCTACCTGCTGGGCTATCGCTCCGGCCCCAAGAGCATAACATTTTTACAGGTTCTTTTTGACTATTGCCAATGATTAGTAACATGAAATAGTGGTTCAACTCACTAAATAACAGTCACTAGACAACCCAGAACCACCCCTCACATGAGGGCAACTAAGCAACGGAAAATACTAAAGTTTGAGACTGGACTTATGTCATATAATTTTTCCTATTTCTAATATATTAAGAAATAAAATATTTTAACTTCCCAAGGATATGCATGTATTCTGGCAATAACATCCAACTTCCATTGCATAGGAAAGTGATAACAAAGGTAGGAGGGTTGCTTGCAAATTTATTAGGAAGGAAACTTTTCCATTTAGATAGCAGCAAAGAAGGGCTTCAAAAAATTCCTGTCGTCACGGATACACAAGACCTTTATCACATATAATAAAGGTGGCAATTCAATTTGTGATCCCTTCCCCTGCCCAGAAACGTCATTGCTTTTACATTCAATGGAATACTTTTATATTCTCACCAAAATTGCATACAGTAAGGAAATATGGAAAAGTTGGTTACTTGTTTTTTTTTTTTCTTTTTCATGGAGTCACACTGCAATGCTCAGGGGGTTACTTCTGGAACTTCACTCAGGTATCAATCCTGATGGTGCTGGGGGGACCTTATGGGATGCTAGGAGGAATCAAATCCTGTTTGGTTGTGTGCAAGGCAAATGCCCTACATGCTGTACTGTCACTCCCAGCCTAATGTTGCTTACTTGAAAGTAAGACCCAAATGAAGAATAGGGAGAACAAATAAAGTTTACAAACTTCTGTAGAATACTCTGTCAGTTGTAACTGAACTCCATGTTTGTATCTTTATTGTAAGACAAAAGACAATCACTTCCTCTCTTGCTGATCTAGGTCCAACTCTCTTGGTTGCCTTGGGGTGACTGAACCAATAGCAGGCTAGCCTGGGCTGTTCTCAGAGCCATCCAGGGTCTTTGAGGCAGCCAGATTGGGGCATGACGTTTCCAGAGCTAGACTCAGAATTGACCCACGATGTGCCTCTTTCTTGTTAAACTGACCACTGGATAAAGCCCATTCAACCACAAGGTCAGCCCTCTTGATGGACGAGCTATAAAGTTTTTTTTTTTTTTTTTTTTTTTTTTTTTTGCCTTTTTTGGGTCACACTCGGCAATGCTCAGGGGCTACTCCTGGCTCTGCACTCAGGAATTACTCCTGGCGGTGCTTGGGGGACCATATGGGATGCCAGGGATCGAACCCAGGCCGGCATGGGCCAGCCACGTGCAAGGCAAACGCCCTACCCGCTGGGCTATCGCTCCGGGCCCGAGCTATAAAGTTTTACTGCAAAGAACCTGGGAACAGAGTTGGAGAGATCGTCAGCTAACTTGACCAACGTCAGCCCCAGCATCAAGACCCATTTCAGAGTTTCTGCTTGTACAATAACTGGAACCACCATACTTCAGTTGAAAATAAGACAGATGAAAACCCATCTTGATCCCACCAAGGCCTGGGACCTCGCAGAATTCAACAACAGTCACTATATCCTTACCTTCTGTTTGCTGTCCAGGGAAGAGAGAGTGGAGAACACCAACTCTTACACTGTGGGAATTAAGTAACTACTCTAACTGAATTTGGACAAATTGCACAGAAACTATTTCGGTAGAGACAAAACAGAGCATGAACAGTTGCGGAAGTTACAGCCCTCTTCACTAAGCTGTCTCTCCAATCCAGTGAATCTCCATTTGTCAAGTAAAAAAATTCAGAAACTTGTATTTCTTCATGTACAAGGAAGAACTATTCTCTTCCCAATTATTGTTCGTGTAAATTCCACATATTCCACATATTATCTATATAAATGACAACCCAAAATACCTGCATAATTTTAATTTATTTTTTTGTTTTGCTTTTTTGGGTTACATCTGGCAATGCTCAGGGGTTACTCCCTTACTCTGCACTCAGGGAATTACTTCTGGCAATACTTTAGAGACCATATGGGTGCTGGGGACCAGCTGTGTACAAGGCAAACACCCTATCCACTGAACTATCCTTCCAACCCCATTTGCATAATTTTTGCTTGTTTGTAGCATTTTTTGGGGGTCAACCTGGCAATGTTCAGTGGTTACTCCTGGCTCTGCACTCAAGAATTACTCCTGGTGGTACTTGAGGGACCATATGGGATGCCAGGGATCAAACCCCAGTTGGCCATGTGCAAGGCAAATGCTGTACTTGCTGTATTATTACTCCAGCCCCCTACTTGCATATTTTAATGCTGCTTTTGATTATCCTTAAAATCTTTATCACTATATTAAAAAACTTTTATGTTCTGTTTAGAGAAAAGCCCCAAGGTTCCATCTCCAACTCTCACCTTCTGGAACTTTCCAGTCTGTGAGCAGCCCAACTATTTATCTGGAGTCAATGTTTTGATTTCGCTCTGCTGAGTCCACACATCCTTGTTTGACTAAACAACAGGAACAATTTCTTCCATAATGGATGTACCCTAAGGTGACACGCTTCTGAGAGTTTCATTGAAAAACTCAATCCCCTGAACCATGGTCCAATATGATTTGCATTTACACACCTTCTCTTTGATCGATATATATATATTTTGATCGATATATATATTGATAGTTATATATATATTGATCAATATATATATTTTGAGCTATATATATATATATTCCAATATAAATTGGAATTTGAACAAGTATGCTAGGCTTCCCAGCCAGAGTAGTAAAGGTAGTACCAAACCTGTAAGGGTAGGGAAGAGTTGAGGGAAGGAACTGGGGTATTGCTCTCTCTGAATGGGAGTTGATAGCATGGGAGTAGCTGCTAACCTCATCAGTCAAAGGTTATTGAACATAATAGAGATTTAATTAATGTCTCCTCAACCTTTTTAGTATAAAACAACTATTACTACGCACACTGGCTAAGATAGTATAGTTTATAATACACAATGAGTTGTATTAAGCATATTCTATGGATGATCTCATTTGACTCCCTAGACTCAATGGTCTCGTTTTAATTATAATTTCTCCACCCCTTTTAGAACCAGTAGAGCTGTACCTAGGATGTGGAAAAGGAAGACCGTCTGGACTTTCTCCTTAACTGAGTCCTGGCTTCTAAGCACCTCTGTCCGAGAGAACTTTTTAGTGATGAAGAAAATGTCTTATTCTACCCAGTATGATAGCTACTAGCCTTAAATACAAACATTTTATCTATCTATCTATCTATCTATCTATCTATCTATCTATCTATCTATCTATCTATCTATCTATCTATCTATCTATCTATCTATCTATCTATCTATCTATCTATCTATCATCTCTCTCTCTCTATTCATTCATTTATTTATTTTTGCTTTTTTGGGTCACACCCAGCAATGCTCAGGGGTTACTCCTGGCTATGCACTCAGGAATTGCTCCTGGTGGTACTTGGGGGATCATATGGGATGCTGGGGATCAAACCTGGGTCTGCCTCCTGCAAGGCAAATGCCCTACTCCGCTGGACTATCGCTCCAGTCCTAAATATGAACATTTTATTTTTTTAATATGAACATTTTAAATGTGACTATTGCAACAGGCTACTTTTGAAAAAACAAATATACAAAAGAAAATTAACACTTTAAATAAAATGTTAATAGCACGGTCTAGGAGAAATGCTTTTTCTTTCTATTTCCTCTCCAGTGGCCAGTTGGGCTTTAGGGATAAAGATAAGAACTTCCTCCTCCAGCTCCTCAGCCCTTACTCTCATCTCATTCCCCATATTCACTTCCATAACGCACCCCCATTGCCTGAGCTTGTTCAACAGCCTAGAGGGGAACACCTGCTGGCACAGGTGGCACAGGTGCTGGCACAGCTGGCACAGCTGGCAGCTAATGACCTTCCAACATCAAACACTGCCTGTCAGCATTAGCTCATGTTTATCACCATCCTCAACAACAAGCCATGATTACTCAACTCTCAGAAGACGAACACCATTCTACCAGATGAGCAGAAAAACAAAAATCTGAATATTAAGGATAAGAGAAAAAAAAAGGACATTAAGGATCAGAAAAAGGATCAGAAACAAATGAACAGGTACACATTAGTTAATGAAAGAAACACTATTTTCTTTGGGCTTTTCTGGAGCCCCTTAAATAGTGAGTTGTGAGATTTCTTTCTATTTTCCAAAACACTGTTAAAGTGTTTTTATTGATGCTATTTAAAAGGTGCATTTGCCACCCCATGCTAATGGGCTAATTTCTCTGAAAAGCCAAAGTATTCAAGTCTTTGACTTAAAGACCTTCACAGATGAGAGCTCAGAGCTCAGTCCTGCTTCTGGTTTGGAAAGTCCATTTTCAATGCTAATGAATTCTCCCACAAGCTGTTTTGGCTATTTCCTGCATGTGTTTCAGACACTGGTTCACTAATCATTGCTTAGATACAATCTAGAGTTTTTTTTTTTTTTTTTCTTTTTTTTTTTTTTTTTTTTTGTGAGTGAAAATTGAGCTTAAAGTCAGATTTATAGTTAAAGAGCAGGAAATGGGGAGGAGAAGAGGCAAGCTTACCAAGGAGTAAAAAGAGCAAGAACATAAGTTTGTTGGAACCAGGGCTTCTGAAAATTGTCCACTTGGGAACTCACACCCACACCCCCTTTTTTTTTTGCTAAAGAAATATTTTACTCAAACAGTGGGCTTATAGGTATGTACTGCACAAAACGAAACAGTTACTGGTAATAAATCAGAAAAAAACCTTTATTTTAAAGTAAGCTTCCAAAAAGTTACGTGGCTTGTAGGGGCTTAAGAAGCTATGTGGTATTCTGTGAGACTAAAATGGCCCTACTACTGTGCAGTGACTCCCTGGCCCTCTATCAAATTTTCTGTAGGGGCCAAAGTGGTAGTCCAGTGGGGAAGGCGTTTGCCTTGCAAGCTGCTGACCTGGGTTCTATCTCCGCCATCCCAAATGGTCTCCCTTGCACTGTCAGGAGTAACTCCTGAGTGCAGAAGTAACCCTTGAGCATTACCGGGTGTGACTCAAAACAAAATCAAATTTTCCATAATGTGGAACTTTAATGATAACTGCCCAAACTGTTTAGGTATTCTTGTCAAAATGCACATTAAGATTAAATGGCTCTGGGGTTGGGCCAGAGATATGCGCCTGGTCTAGTCACCTCCCAGGCGTTGCCAAAACTGCTGAGCTGGGAGGGCGTTGACCCTATGAAGTTGGAACCAGACCTAGAGGCCTTCTGAACTGAAGAATTTAGAGGAAGGTACCTGGAGACAGCTGCAAGCAGCTCCTTCTTCCAGAGGCCGAGGACATTGGTTGGTTTGGGACAAACGGTAGGCGAACCTTAGGAACGCTTTCTGGGCGAGTGATAGGTCCTGTGCACTGCACAACGTTTGTGCCGTCAGCAGTCACAAAATAAAGGGGATACAATTCCCATTTTACAGGTAAAGAAACAGATTCTGATTTTAAAAAATTGAGCCAAGGTCAAGCGTTGACTCCAAGTCCTTCAGATTCCAGAGGGCGAGCTTTTTAAATAACACCTCGGGGCCTCCGTTTCCAGCGCTGTGACACCGGGAGGGCTAGGCGTCAGAGTCCAGATGGCAACCACAGACACCTAAGGGAATCCTGATTCTCCTGCCGATCCTGCTCTCTGGCCCTGCAGGGAAAAGTTTTATTTAGAGAGCACGGGGGCACCCTCCGCTCGCGCGTCCGGGTCTGGGTTGCTCACGGCTGTTGTCGGGGAGGGTCGGGCGGTCTGAGCGCTCTGGCCTGGACACACTCGGCCGAGCCGTTACATAACCCGGAGGCGGCCCCGCTCCCGCGCACCCCTCACCCCTCGCCGAGCCGCGGCGCGCCGAGCGGATCCCGGAGGACCCTCTTGGCGCGCGCCGCGTGGTCCGCGGTGGAGCTGGCTCGGTGAACCAGTCGGTATATTTCACGGAGCGACTCACGACCACACCCCTGCTCCGGCGAAGCACGCGGGGCCCCCGGACCCCAGCCTCGCCGGTGCCTCCCTGGGTGTCTGCTCCCTGCCCCACGGAAGCGCAGACGGCGGCGCCTCGGGCCGGGCAGGGGCCACCTCTTAGTGCTCGACGGTGCGCCCCGGGGATGTGCACGAGCCGCGCCCCCCGGCTGCAGCGGTTCCCCAGAGGTGAGGGAGACGGCGGGGCCGGGTGGAACCGCGCGTGGCAGCGGGTCGGCTGGAAAGGGGGTCGTGTGTCCCGGCGGGCTCCAGAGTGCGCCGCGGGCAGCTCCGGCTTTCCAGGGTCCCGGAGCCCCCTTGACTGTACCTTCTCACTTCCGGGCCGGGGCTTTCGCAGCAGGGCTGCTGGCTCTGGGGCCAGGTGGGGCGGATACCCTCGAGTTGGCTCCATTGATTCCGCGCTGCTCTGGAGGCCGCCACCCACGACCAGCACCTGTTGGCTGGGTGAGAGACCCAGCGCCAGCTGGCTGGGCGGCTGTTTCAGGGCAGGTAACAAGCGTTGATTTCCATCTCTCGTGGATTCCCGAGTACAATTATTTTGCCGCAAATAGAGACCGTGTTTCTTTCTGATTGTTTTTATTGTTGCTTTTGAAAATTTTAATGTCCACTCTGCTCAGGTAATACTATTTATTTCTCCGGTTTAGTGTGCTAAAGACGGTCCCTGCCTCCAAACGTTCCGTGGATGCAACTCGATTTCTTTGGTGTTTCTTAATTTTTTAGCTCATTGACTCCAGCCCGTCCCACCACCGAGTGGCTTACACTTGGCTGTGGCTTAATATGTTTATAAATTACGATGGCACTGAATTGTAATGGAATTAGAATTCTATAAATGATAGGGTTTCGTGCATACCACATTCCAACATCACACCGTCCACCAGAGTGCCCAATGTAGCTTAATAAATTGCAGTGTCAACGTGGTTTAAACAATATTTTTCCTTTAGATACAGTGATTTATAGTAGTGCCAGTGGCAGGGTTCCATTCGTGGTTTAGAGGAGCGGAGATTCCTGCAGTGTGGGCTGTGGGACGCGTGTGGGGCGGGAGGGAGAGCTCCACAGCTCTGCAAAGCTCCATTCCAGGGTTCCTCCGGATCTGAGGGCAGCTTGCTCTTCCCGCTCCAGCAAACTCTTAGAACTTCTTTTCCGTGTTAAATGTTGGATCAGATGGGAGCCTCCCAATCTGGGCAGGGTGCAGCTTACCTGTCTCTTTGGTGAGACCTGGGTGTTCCAGTGGTTCTGCTAGTTCAGTCCAGGAACAAAATTTTCAGGCCAGGGGGCAAGTTCAGAACAGTCTCTATAGTTGGTGCAGAAGACGGCTGGTTTTTTAACTTTGCTGTTTGCTCCTATTGGTTTGTTGCCCCTCTGCCCCCTCCAAAAATGCTATGCCTCATGAGATTAGTGTTAGCCAGCTCTCTGGTGGTGCACAAGGTACGTTTGATGAAGAAATAAAATATGAAAATAAAGATGGTGGGCCAGAGTGATAGTGCAGTGGGCAGGGTTGTAAATGGCTTGTCTTGTAAATGGCTGACCAGGTTTGGTCTCCCGTACCCCATACGATTCCCCAAGCACCATCAGGAGTAATTCCTGAGCTCAGAGTCAGAAGTAACCCCTGAGCATTGACATATGTGTTCCCAAAACTAAAATTTTAAAGTATAGAAAGTAAATAAAGAGGGCCGGAGTGATAGCCCAGCGGGTAGGGCTGGGCTAACACTTGCACGCAGCGGGTTTGATCCTCGGCATCCCATATGGTCCCCTGAGCACCGCCAGGAGTAATTCCTGAGTTCAGAGCCAGGAGTTACCCCCTGTGCGTCGCCGGGTGTGACCCAAAAAAGCAATAAATAAATAAATAAATAAATAAAATTCTAAATTAAATAATAAAATAGCTAAAAAAAGTAAATAAAGATGGCAATTAAGTAACTGGATTTGGTCACTTGCAATCACAGACTCTTAAGTATGGAAAAAGATTGTAGGAATAACTATTTAAATCCTTCACTTTCCAACCTGAGAAGCTCAGATTTCCATCTGACAAGGATTGGCTAAGGTGGGACTGTTTGCAGGTGATGGAGTCAATACTGAATCTGCACTTTCCCTCATTGGCATCAGTGTCCAAGACTTACTGTTTTCCAGCGTTGTGGAACAGAAAGATGGATCTAGATTCACCTAACCATATCAGTTTTCCAATTCTTGTTTTTTTTTATGATTAGTCTACCCATTAAAAAAAAGATAGAGGCTGGAGAGATAGTACAGTGGGTATGGCACTTGCCTTGCATCAGCAGACCAGGGTTCAATCCCTGGCATTTCATATAGCTCCCTAAGCCTGCCAAGAGTTATTCCTGAGGGGCTGGAGTGATAGCCCAGCAGGTAGGGTGTTTGCCTTGCATGCGGTCTGCCCATGCTGGCCGGGTTCGATCCCTGGCATCCCATATGGTCCCTGAGCACTGCCAGAATTACTTCCTGAGTGGGAGCCAGGAGGAAACCCCTGAGCATTGCCAGGTGTGACCCTAAAAGCAAAAAAAAAAAAAGAGTTATTCCTGAGTGCAGATCCAGGAGTAACCCTTGAGTATCACCAGATGTGTTCTCCCCAAACCAAACAGGCAAACATACAAGAAATATATGGTGGTATTTCAAAAACAGCTGAGACATTGATTGGTTTTGTCAAAACATCTTGTTGTACATTCTTTTTTTTTTTCTTTTTGGGTCACACCGGGCAATGCTCAGGGGTTTCTCCTGGCTCTGCTCTCAGGAATTACTCCTGGCGGTGCTCGGGGACCATATGGGATGCCGGGATCGAACCCAGGCCTGCACAGGCTGGCTGCGTGCAAGGCAAACACCCTACCCACTGAGCTATCTCTCTGGCCCCTTTGTTGTACATTCTTAAAAGCACCAACCTTTGCTTTAATATTTACATTCTTATGCAAAGATAATACATATAGTGCAGTGAAACTTGATGAAGCAGAAAAGTAATGAAAACAGGACTGTTGGTAGAATCCTTTCTGGTTCTTAGCTCACTATGGTGAGGACTGGTTAGAGTGGAGTCCTCTAAATTCGATGCGGAAGTCATCTGGAGAAAGTGATTTTCATCTTTTGGGGAACAGGAGGGTCTTGAGGAGCTCCCAAGCACTACCAGGAGACCAGGGGTTCCCACAAGAGTTGGTCACTCAGTTGATGGTTCAGTGCAAAGGATGTGAAGCTGCTCAAGGCCTGTGGGGTACCAGGGGCACCCCAGCACTTCTGGGGTTCCAGGGCCACACCTGTGGTGCTCAGAGGATGACCCTGTGATGCGGGACATCAAACCCTAGGCAAATGGCTCTCCTTGCTCTCTCTCTTTCACCCCAAAAGTAGCTCATTTGATGATCACTATTCAGGGTAAGTATTGGGGCACACCAGGCTGCTCTCAGGGTTTGCTTCTGGCTCTGTAATCAGGGATCCACTTCCAGTGGGACTTGGAGTAGTGCTAGGGATCAAATTAGGGTCAGCCAACTTGCAAGACAAGCACCTTGACCTCAGTGCTCTCTGGCTGGTCCTGATGATTTTTTTTTTAATTTTTTTTTCTCTTTTGGTCACACCCAACAGAGCTCAGCAATGCAAGTGTACACCTGGCTCTACACTCAGGAATTATTCCTAGAGGTGCTCGGGGACCATATGGGATGCTGAGGATCAAACCTGGGTCTGCAAGGCCCTACCTGTTGTACTATCGCTCTGGCCCCAATTTTGTAGTTACCATCTTGATTATAACAAAACTGATGCTTTCATTTATTTTTCAAAAGTGTTAGAGGGCACCCTAAATTTTTTGCCCCAGATCATTACCTATTTTGCTAATTTTTTTATGTAAAAACTTATGTAAGTTTTCAAAAGTCTTGTCTTTCCTAGGTATGGGATCCATGGATCTTAGTGCTTGCCATCCACGCCTGAGATCCTAAAGAGCTCTTCCTGTCTTTGCTTGTCTTTGTTTAATTTACACATGTTGTTGAGGGTACCTGAAAGTGTGGCTATGTGGTTCCTTTAGTTCAGGGACATGGTGGTGAGATTAAACTAAACACTTGGTGGAGCCTGGGAATATGAATTTTCTCAATAGCATCACAGTCCCATGTTCATGTTGCAGATTGTAATTGTATTTGCATGTAAGATAAAGATTCTTTTTTTGGGCGGGGGGAGCCCTATGGAAAGTGCTCAGAGGCTATTCTTGCCTCTGTGTTCAGAGTGACCCTGGACATATTCTGACGATCATATATGGTGCTGGAGATTGAACCAGGGTAAAGAGAATAAAAGACAAACACCTTAACCCCTGTACTATCTCTCTGGCTCTTAGATCACTTTCCTTTCCTCAATTTTGGATCTACACCTGTGCTTGGGGGACCATGTAAGTAGTGCCATGGATCAGACCTGGGTCAGCTTCATGCAAGACAAGCACTTTAACCCTGTGCTATCTTTCCCTTTGGATGACGTGTTTTCTTTCCATTCTTCTCACTTTACCTTTGTCCCCATCCCCTCGCCCGCCTGGGCAGCTTGGTGTTGTGACTTACTGGTGAATCTGCTACCATAGGAGGTGGTTTTTTATTTTGGGGGAAGGGGCTTTTTGAGTCTTACCCATCAAAGCTCAGGGGTTACTCCTGACTCTGCCAGGAATTACTCCTGTCAGTGCTCCCCCTGAGCACCATATGGGATGCTAGGGATTGAAGCCCGGTCAGCCATGTGCTCGGCAAACATCCTACCTGCTGTACTGCTGCTCTGACCCCAGGAGTTGTTCTTTTTAATTAGTTGTTCCACTTTTAAGGATTTTCTAATCCTCTGAAATGCCTTTTCTTAAAAACAAAAACCCGCATGGTTTGCAAGTTCAAGCATGCTTATTGTTTTTAACAAAGACTTATCAAAATGAACTTGGCAGTTTTTCAGTTGTATACAGAAAAAAAAAATAACCTGAAAGTGTTTGGTGTAGTTTTGGGGGATTGTTTGTGCATTTCTTAGCTAATCAGTTGCAATGTTTTAAAAATGGACAGGTTGGAAGCTGCTTCATTCTGAATATAACTCTAGTACATCAAAAAGCTCACCCATTAAAATGATTCAATATAATAAGTTAACTGAGAAAAACCAAATCCATACTTGATTACATCCGAAGTTTTGAGTACAAAGACTTTCTCTCCATCTCTTCTTAATTTATTCTACATCAATCACAACAGGGAAGTGTGATTACCCAGCGGTGTCTTGTAGTCATTGTCTGATGACTTCGGGTGTTTGATTTTCTTTACTTGCCACCGTTAGCCCCTCAGGTGCTCATTCCTCTTCTCACGGCACACTGATGCATGGGCTGAGGTGTTGAGACCAGGCAAGAGGTCACACACCATTGATATTCCTATTAGTTGGTTCCTTTATTTTTTGCCTAATAACTTTTTTTTTTGCTTTTTTTTCTTTGGGGGGTTACCCCAAGCAGCAATGCTCAGGGGTTACTCCTGGCTCTGTGCTCAGGAATTACTCCTAGCATTGTGTGTGGGACCATATGGGATGCCAGGGATCTAACTCGCTCCGCCACACAAGGCAAACGCCCTACCACTGGACTATTGCCCAGGCCCCTATAACTTTTTTTTTTTTGAAGACTAAGTAATGTTTTATTTTTAAAAATTGCTTGATATAGCCAGACACAAGGTACAGACTTCAAAATGTTAAATATTATAATTATCTACTAAAATTGAGAAACAGGCCTAGATATTCTAGATTCTAAAATATAAAGTCTATCTTTAGTATAAGATAGACTTTAGTATCTTTAGTATCTTTAGTATCTTTAGTATAAGACTTGCAGACATGGGGCAGAGCTGCTACTGGCTCTCCCTGTGACCAGCTGCTCACGAGGCGCCCGGGAGGGATGGTGGGTTCTAGTCCTGGCCCACCACCCCAGCAGAGCCTCGCAACAAGCCAGACGACCCTTCACTCCATGAGGGCCTCCATTTTCCACATCCGGACTTCTCTCTCGTCAGACCTCCACCCAGCAGACCAACCTATCATCGCCCCTGCTTGCGCAGCCACTTGCGCCGCGTGGTTCATCAATAAATGCTGGACTTAGAGATGCCTACAAGAGTATGCTACCTGCACGGCAGAGCCTGGCAAGCTACCCGTGTTGTATTTGATATATATGCCAAATACCAATAACAATTATAGACCTCATTCCTGAATGGATTGAGGCTCTTTATGTTCCTGGAGCAAGCAGATGCCTTGGGCTCTACTAGCATGAGACAGGACATATGGAGATGTTACTGGGGCCCGCTCGAGCAAATCGATGATGAACGGGAAGACAGTGATACAGTGATCTTTAGTATAATATAACTTTTTTTGACTTCCAGTTCTTGCTAGAGAGTTGGCGTGAAGACAGTTTTGAGTATCTCATTTCCTGAGCTGGTGGCTAGAGGAGATGTAAACACAAATCTGCCACTAATGGGTTTATATCATAGTATTGCTGGTGTGGAAGAAAGGACATTGTGTGATCAAGATATAGTTAGACACCCACCTCCCCAGTTACATAGGACTTGGGGAGAAAAGGGAGGGATGATGGAGAAAGGGGATGGAAACAATAGGGAACATACTTGAGCTGCTCTTGGAAAACATTTAGAGCAATGGAAGGATTTGTCTAGCCTCAAGATGGCTGTAGAGATCACTGATTCCTTATGAAGCCCTAAAAGATTGTATATCAGGAGTGGGGAATCTTGTTTCTGTCAAGGCTCAATTGGCTATTTATTTTATTTTCTTCTTATTTTTTTTTAAATTTTGTTATACCACCATGAGATATACAATTACAAAGCTGTTCATGATTGGGTTTCAGTCATACAGTGTCCCAGCACCCGTCCCTCCACCAGCGCACCCTTCCTAACACCAGTGACCCCAGATTCCCTTCCCCCAACCCAGCCTGCTTCTATGGCAGGCGTTTCATGGGAACCATACAATACAGACAGACTGGCCCCAGGCGACCATGAGAAGCATGCATGTGAGTAGCATTGTGTCCCACGGCCTCAGCATGTGATTTCACAGCCCTCTGACCGGATGTCCACCCCTCCACAATGACCACTCAGTATGTGGAAAACTTTCCCAGCAGTTAAGTGAATTTCCACTGATTTTTCCTATGGGGGTACCATTGAATTTATGATTATACAATGCCAAAATAACCAAATCAGAAAAATCTACTCAGTGATTAACTGAACACATTTTCCATGTTTTATTCTTATTGATTATGTAGGTGTGTTTCGTCCTTCTGGTCACATCAATCTGTTTTCTTCATAGTAATTTACAGGTGTAGTCTTGCTAATTATGCATTTCCTTCAGGTGATTGAATTGTCAATCTCTTTTTATTTTGGGCCATACCCAGCCATCTCAGGACTTACTCCTGGTTCTGCACTCTCGGATCACTCCTAATGGGGCTCAGGGGACCATCTGGGGTACGAGGGATCAAATCAGGTAGGCCACAATTAAGGGGCTGGCATCCTACCCACTGTACTATCACTCTGGCCTGAGTTGTCAATTTTAATGCCCAACTATCTCTGGATAGTGCTCCTATATAATTATAGCAAATTTATTTTGAAACTATGAGATTTTCATACAATAAAGATCACTATCACTATCTTCCTGTTAATCATCTATTTGCTAGAGCGGGCACCAGTAATATCTCCATATGTCCTGTCTCATGCTAGTAGAACCCAAAGGCATCTGCTTGCTCCAGGAACATAAAGAGCCTCAAACCATTATATTAGGTCACGGGAATGACCTAATATAAATGTTACTGGTATTTGGCATATCAAATACGACACGAGCAGCTTGCCAGGCTTGCCATGCAGGTGGCATACTGTTGTAGTCACCTCTAAATAAAGCATATATTTGGGGGAGCTTTTATTGTCATGTCCAGAAGTGCTCAGGGACTGCTCCTGGCTCTGAGCTCAGAGATCTCTCTGGGTACTCAGAGGACCATATGTGGTGCCAGGGATTGAACCATATGAAAGGCAAGCACCTTGACCTCTGTGCTGTCTCTCTGTCTCAGGAGAGTATGCCATGCTGTGGATTGAACCCTGGCTTCCCATAGCCAAACACACACTCCAGCCCATTGAGGCATCTCTCCAACCTGAGGCTCGCTGGTTTTACAGATGAGATGAGTGAAGCATTGAGGGGTTAAGCTGCTTGCCTGAGCTATACAATTGCTCAGAGGCAGAACCAGGATGCAATGCTCCACTGCGTTCTACTGTTGGAAATTAGGGCAACTCTAAAACATAGAGTTTTAAGATTTTGAAAAACTATCAGGACAGGAGATGGTACAGCCACTAGGGCACGTGCCTAAACATGCCCAACCTGGGTTCAATCCTGCCACCACCTAGTCCCACATCCTCACCGCTTTCATTGAATGGACAGTCTAGTTAACCGAGAATTCTTGGTGTGGTTCTGGGGCTCCTTCAACAAAATTTGTTCTAAGGGTCTGATGTTCACCCCTTAGCCCTGCTAAAACAAGATTTTTGAATAACCAATGTGTATTTGAAACAGTTACAATGTACTTAAGTCATTGTAGGTACTTAATTTTGTTGGAAACTATAGTTGTGTTGGACCACTTATCTGCAAAGTTGGGAGGTTTCCACCAGAAAACTTCCTTTTCCAGTTATCTGAGTGGAAATGATTGGTGTTTCATTTTTTTATTTATTTATTTATTTATTTATTTATTTATTTATTTATTTATTTATTTATTTTTGCTTTTTGGGTCACACCCGCAATGCTCAGGGGTTTCTCCTGGCTCTGCGCTCAGGAATTACTCCTGGCGGTGCTCGGGGGACCATATGGGATGCCAGGGATCGAACCCGGGCCGGCATGGGCCGGCTGCGTGCAAGGCAAACGCCCTACCCGCTGGGCTATCGCTCCCGGCCCGGAAATGATTGGTGTTTTAAATCGTTTCAGAATGGGGAATTGCTGGTTTGGAAGGAGTGTGAATAGCAGCGGGAACAGTAGGAGTGATGGGTTATGAGATTTAGTGTCTGAAGAGAAGGACAGGATATTTGAATGGAAAAGAACAGAGAAGCAAGGGGCTGAGGGCTGAAGTAGGTGAAAACCAGTCCAACGGGAGTTGGGAAGTTGGAGACTAACTGAGGATGGAAAGTCAGAGTTTGAGAGGAATACTTAATTCTCATACCAACCTTCAATTCTTGGCACAAGTGGAGATAGGTTGATGGTGCAACTTGGGGAATATATGGCTAAAATGGAATGAAGATGAATCTCAAGTTGAGTGGCAGAGATGTGAGGTAGATGTCTACTAGATCTCAAAATCTTTTTTGGAGAATGCTGTGTAGTATCTCCGAGGGCTGCTCTATGCTTTAGATGGTTGCAATTCAAGTCTATTATGCTAACAGGGTAAGGGCAGCTGGTATCTGATGTGCAAAAAATTAAAAAAAAATCACTTGATGGTCTTAACAGGAAGCTTCCAGAGAACAATTAAATCACTCATATTCTGCTCTGTGGAGCTTTTGTTTACTTTGTCTTGTTTTTTGGTTGTTGTGAAGCTGGAGACTCAAAGATCTAGCCATGGTGCTCACACACTTCATTTGTGGAGATGACAAAAATGAGTTTGCTGTGTGCAAGAGATGGGGATCCCACAATTTGTTGCGGTTCCTACGAATCCTGTACAGCCGAGCCAGTCATCATTCTCAATACATGTCCACAGGGGGTTGAACTCACAGCCTCACGTTTGCAAGATAGGTGTTTGATGACTGAGTATTCCCAGATCCCCCAGAATAATGTTTTGTAGGTGCAGCTGGCAGTGCTGCGGACTCCCAGGGAGTGCCCAGAGGCACTGGGGGACATAGAGAGGGACAAAGAAAGGGCGTGAGGTGCTGGGATTATAACCCAGGACCTGGCATGTACAAGGCAGGTCTACTGGAGCCATGTGCTGACCCTATTTTTTACACTGTTATTATTTTGTTTTTTAAGGGGGTTGGGGAATGAGGGGAAATAAAAACTTGAACTCCTAGCTCACAAAAAAAAAAAAAAAAAACCCATGTCACAAATACCTAACCCCTTTGGCAAGTCATCGTTACTGCCCTGGAAAGAAAAGAGCGCTTCATGCTTTGATGAAGCCTCTCTCTCTTCCTGCTCCTCCACTTGCTCTTTTCCTATGAGGGTAAGTGAGGGCTGGTGCTCTGGGCAGAGAGAGGCAGCTGGCCATCCGGTTCCAGATGTAGAGCCTTCTTGTAATCACTCTGTGGGGGTGGGGGTCATGGGAGAGGGGGTCCAGAAACTTCGATGAGACTCAGTGTGGTATCTTCTATGTGTATCATTAGCCCTGTGATGGGAACCAGACATATGCATTGCTTTGGACAGCTGTGTACGCCACAGCATTCATAGAGTTTCAGGAAAACAAAATCAGATCTGCTGTGAGCTTGGGAAGACCCTCCAACTCCTCACCCCATAAAGATGCGGGACTCCTGCAATATCTCTGAGTGTGTGCCCAGGGATGGATAGGTAAGTGGTATGTGCAGACCAGGTAGCAGTGAGGGTGTTTGGGGGGGTGTGTACCCACACGGATGGGCAGGAGCACTCGACACAGACAGGCGGCTACAAGAGGCCAAGCTGGGTACAGGTTCTGTACCTTCTCTCTTGGTTCTGTTCCTGCATATGCCAGTTTCATGCTCAGTTCAGTTCTCCTCAGGGTCCCAAGAAAGCTTCGGTGTTTGAAGGGAGCGGGCTTCTACTGGAGGGAAGATACAGCACCTCTGTGACTCCTCAGTAGTGAGGAAACCTTCCCAGAAGCCTCCCTTGTGTCCCTACGGGGACTTGGTACTGTTAGAGCCCTTCCTTTGCTCAGGGTTGCCAGAATTCTTTTTGTTTGTTTGTTTGCTTTTTTGGTTTCAGGCCACGCCCAGCAATACTCAGGGCTTACTCCTGGCACTATACTCAGGGATCACTCCTGGCTCTATACTCAGGGATCACTCCTGGCGGGATTGGGGGATCATATGGGGTGCCGGGATTAAACTTAGGTCAGGCAGGCCATGTGCAAGGCAAACACCCTACTACTGTACTAATGCTCTGACCCCTGATCATTAGAATTCTCAATGAATCATTTAGGCTGAATTGGATGTTGGGAGTATGACTAGGAAAAAGAGGAGGATTGAAGCCAGTCTTATGGGATTCCAGCCTGGCAGAGAGCCTCAGATGATGACCCCGTTCCCAACTCCCGCATTTGCTAGCAGTGTGAACTGGTGCAAATGACCAGCTTCTGGGAGCCTGACTTTCCCTTTTATAAGATCTTGGTGAAAATGGAAACACTTTATAGAAACTTTTTATGAATAAAGAGACATGCAAATGCTAATTGTCTCCCAAGTGGCGCTCAAGAGGCCTGGGCGCTCCTCCCAGAGATACTTGGCCAGCTCAACTGGTGGTTCAAAGCAAGTGCCTGAACCAGTGTGGATCAGGTCCTGTGGTATAGGGATTGCTGGGACCACCCAGGCGGTGCTCAGGTACCTCCCGGTCACATCCAAAGGCTCAGGAGACCATGTGGTGCTGGGATTGGAACCAGGGCTACCTGCATGCAAGGTAAGTGTCTTAACCCTTGTACTATCACTCAGTCCCTAATTGTTTTTTTAGTGATGATGATGTTAGTGATAAGCATTTTTTGTCTATTGAGCACTTCCATGTGCCAGGCCCTGCCACAGACTTAAGTACATTCAGTTACTCACTAACCTTCCATTTCAAGCAACAGTTATAGTCAAGGCATGACATATGAAATGCTTTATTTTCTATCTCAGTTAAGGTGAGATTTAGAGTATGAAGGCTCAAGGATATGGACAGAGAATCAGTGTGGGCTCACTTTGAGCCAAGGTGCTCAGCGATTGGCCTGTGTGACCAAGTAGTGGCAACCGATGTGACACCATTAGACATTAGTTCACTGGTTTGGGGCTCACTATTCTGGAATTTTTAGAACATCTGAAAAATACCTGATACTTTTTCCCCCTTTATTTAGGGTCACACCCGGCAATGCTCAGGGGTTACTTCTGGCTCTTTGCTCAGGAATTACTCCTGGCAGTGCTCAGGGGACCATATAGGATGCCGGGGATTGAACCTGGGTCAGCCGCGTGCAAGGCAAATGCCCTACCCGCTGTGCTATTGCTCCGCCCCGATATTTTTCTTTCTACTGTTTATTTCCCTAAATCTATTTTATTTGCATAATTATGCTTTTGAATTATAGTTGACCTTGTGATCATGTGAGTTTTCTTTTCTTTTTGGGCCACTCCAGTGATGCTCAGGAGTTACTCCTGCCTCTGCACTCAGGAATTACTCCTGGGGGCTGGAGTGATAACACAGTGGGTAGAGCATTTGCCTTGCAAAGTGGCTGACCCAGGTTTAATCCCCTGGCATCCCACATGGTCCCCAAGCACCACCAGGAGTAATTCCTGAGTAGAGAGCCAGAAGTAACCCTTCAGCATTCCCAGGTGTGACCCCCCAATAAAGAAATTACTCCTGGCAGCACTTGGGGGACCATATGGGATGCCGAGGATTGAACCCGGTTGGCCACTTGCAAGGTAAATGCCCTACCCACTGTACTAGCGCTCCAGCCCCAATCATGTGGGTTTAAAGCGCATGGATCTGGGGCCAGAGTGCAGCACAGCAGGGGAGGCGTTTGCCTTGCACGCAGCCGACCAGGGTTTGATCCCGGCATCCCATATGGTCCCTCGAGCACTGCCAGGAGTAATTCCTGAATGCAGAGCTAGGAGTAACTCCTGAGAATTGCTGGGTGTTGACCCAAGAAGCAAATTAAATAAAAACTGCATGGATCCTTGCAGACTGGAGGTTTTTTTCCTGCTTCTGACTCTCTTATCACAGATTCAACCAAATGTGAATGTTGTAGATTGACTTTGTAGCTATGAAGGGCTGAGTGTAAGGGATGTGAGCATCTTTGGGTTTGGGTATTCTTGAGGACCTTAAAACAAATCCCTGGCAGATACTGAGATAACTACAGTAAGTTTGGGGGCAGTCAAAATCTGTATACATGGATTAGGAGGTCTTGTCAAAGGTGGAAATTATCACAAGCGTGTGGAAGTCAGAGATTAGGTAAGACAGAGAAGGGAACAGTGTGTCAGTAATTGTCGAAAGTGCTAATACCAACCTAGAACTGAGCATTAAATACAGGCAAAAAGATACACAATTGTAATCCACAATGTGTAAGGAAAGTTAGAGAGAAAGAGAAAGAGATAAAGAACCTGCCATAGAGGCAGGCTAGGGGAGGGGTGGGGAGGGAATTGGGGACATTGGTGGTGGGAAATGGGCACTGTTAGAGGGATGGGGGCTGGAACACTGTATGACCGAAGCCCAAATATGAACATCTTTTTTTTGGGGGGGTCACACCCGGCTGTGCTCAGGGGTTTTCCTGGCTCTGCACTCAGGAATTACTCCTGGCGGTGCTCAGGGGACCATATGGGATGTCGGGATCGAACCCCTGGCCGGCATGGGCTGGCAGCGTGCAAGGCAAATGCCCTACCGCTGGACTATCGCTCTGGCCCCAAATATGAACATCTTATGAGCATCTTTGTAATTATATATCTCACAGTGGTATAATAAAATTTTTTTTAAAGCTGTATGCAGAGGAGTGGGGAGGTAGCTTGAGCAAAAAAGCTGTGCCCAAGGCCCCGTCTTCAGCTCCTGGTGTTGCATGTCTGCAGACTGATCCCAGCTGCTGCTGTTCTACAGGAATGGCCCTTGTGTTAAATCTTTTAACTGGATAGTAGTTACCCCACTAGCCCCTTAGTTACTCAAGGGCAATATAGTTTATGGCATATTCTCTCTCTCTCTCTCTCTCTCTCTCTCTCTCTCTCTCTCTCTCTCTCTCTCTCCTCTCTGTCTTTGTTTTGGGGTCACGCCCAGCAATGCTTAGGGGTAACTCCTGGCTCTACACTCAAGAATTACTCCTTTTGGTGATGGAGGACCATATGGGATTCCGGAAGCAAACCCAGGTCTGCTGCTTAACGGAGTGTACTCTACCAATGGTACTGAACCAAATTTATTGCATACTTGTATACTTCTTTTTTGGTGTTTTGGGCTATTCCTAGTGATTGTGCTGATGGTGCTTTGTGAATTATATAGTGCCAGGGATTGAATCTGGGCCCCCAGCAGACACACTAGCCCTTTTGTGTCTATTCTTGGTTATCTTATCTGAATCTCATGAAGTCAGGCCGAATTTTTTTTTTTTTTTTTGCTTTTTTTTTGCCACACCTGGCAATGCTCAGGGGTTTCTCCTGGCTCTGCACTCAGGAATTACTCCTGGCATTGTTCGGGGGGACCATATAGGATGCTGGGATCGAACCCAGGCCGGCGTGGGCTGGCCAGTGCAAGGCAAATGCCCTACCCACTGGGCTATCACTCCAGGCCCAATTTTTTGAATTGTATTGAGGTTTTGAATTGAATTGAGGTCTCTCTCTAAAGAGACCTGTCAGATGAGAAGTTAGTAAGGGATTAAAGGGTAGGGCATTCATTTTTTTCATATTCTAAATTCCTCTGCTTTGAACATCATTGCAAAATGGCCTGTTCCCATATGTCAGTACATAGGGGATCATATGTGATACAGGGAATAAATCCAGATTGGCTGCATGCAAGGCAAGCTTCCTGCCTGCTGTGCTATCAGTCTGGCCCCTCTGTGGTTTCTTTTGCTTTGTGCGTTTGTTTGCTTTTTTAGTGCCTGGGAACTTGAAACATTTGCAGGAATTCTTGAATGGTTCAGATTCCATTTAATATACTTTTTCTCAGCCCAAACTTCCCTACTTGCAATTAAAACGGAAAGGGTGTTTTATTATAGAATTTGAGGAAACCATCCCGTATCAGTTCTTCCAATTAATCCAGTCATGCCTTTCCTTTGTAGCTATAGTATTTTTTTTATACATTTTATTATACCACTGCGAGATAAACAATTACAAAGCTGTTCATGTTTGGGTTTCAGTCATAGTGTTCCAACACCCATCCCTCCACCAGTACACATTTCCCACCACCAACATCCTCAGTTTCCCTCTCCCTCCCCATGTAGATATTAGTTCTTAAAAGTCTCAGGGAGGGGCCGGAGGGATAGCCCAGCACCCGGCGGCCTGTGCTGGCCGGGTTCGATCCCCGGCATTCCATATGGTCCCCTGAGCACCGCCAGGAGTAATTCCTGAGTGCAGAGCCAGGAGTAACCCCCTGAGCGTCTCCGGGTGTGACTCAAAAAAAAAAAAAAAACCTTGAGTTTCCCTTTAAAAATAAAAGTCTCAGGGAGGGACACATTTCTCTTTGTGAAACTCAGGTTGAGTTTCACTAGCTTCTCAACCTGAGATGTCTGCTTTCTTTCTCTCCCTAACTTATATTTCTATAAATAAAATGGTTTTGCTTCACTAAAGAAAAGAATCTTAATGATATACAACCAAAGCGCATATCTTGATTTATTGTTCCCTTAGTATAAGTTACTTTAGAGGTTTCGTCAACCTTATGCAAGACACACCTGCTTTTCATTCATGGTTCAAGTCCTGGCACCAGGGACCTCTGCTGGACTTGCAGCCAATTTGTGAGCAGATGAGTGGGAGAAGGGAAGAAGGGCTGGGGGTACTGGTTTGGATCTGGTGTAGATGCCTGTGAGCACTTTGGATGATGTTGGGGGTGGAGGGACCTTGACATAACTTCCTATGTACTTAATACTGTCAGCAGCATCTAACAGAAGTCACTCCAACTCTTCTGCCCTGCCTCTCACAAGATCAGTTTGGGACGGCTGGAGTGATAGTACAGTGGGTGGGACGCTCTCCTTGCATGAGGCTGACCCAAGAGCCTGCCAGAAATAACCCCTGAGTGCAGAGCCAGGAGATTGCTGCTAAACTTAAATAGATTCTTAAAACCATAGTTACAACCATAGTGTCTGATACACACACACAACACACACTCACACACATATATACACACATATAATATATAAATATATCATTGTCACTGCATCACTGTCTTCCCTTTCATAATCAATTTGCTTGAGCGGGCCCCAGTAACATCTCCATATGTCCTGTCTCATGCTAGTAGAGCCAAAGGGCATCTGCTTGCTCCAGGAACATAAAGAGCCTAAACCATTCCATCAGGTCATGGGAATGAGGTATATAATTGATACTGGTATTTGGCATATCAAATACGACACGGGTAGCTTGCCAGGCTCTGCCCTGCGTGTGGCATACTCTTGTAGTCACCTCTGATCTCCAGCATTTATGATGAACCACACAGCCACAAGTGGCTATGCGAGCCGGGCTGTGATAGGTTCTTCTGCTGGGTGGAGAGACGGTAGCAGCTCTGCCCATGTCTGTGAGTCTCTGGATCAGCATACCTGGGCAGGACTTGAAAAGACTGCTGCAGGGTGGGTCTTGATGATCCGGGCTGTGATAGGCTCTTCTGCTGGGTGGAGTTCTGATGAGAGGGGAGTCCGGATGTGGAAAATGGCAGCCCTCATGGAGTGTGTGTGTGGGGGGGTCATTTGGCTTCTAGTGAGGCTCTGCTGGGGTGGCGGGCCAGGGCTAGAACTTGCCGTCTCCTGGATGCCTCGTGAGCGGCTGGGCACAGGGAGAGCCAGTAGCAGCTTTGCCCCATGTCTGTTTTATACACAAACACACACACATATACACTCACACACACATACATATATATATATAACATATATACTGTATCATTGTATCACTGTCTTCCCGTTCATCATCGATTTGCTCGAGCGGGCACCAGTAACATCTCCATATATCCTGTCTCATGCAAGTAGAGTCCAAGGGCACCTGCTTGCTCCAGGATCATAAAGAGCCTCAAACCATTCCATCAGGTCATGGGAATGAGGTCTATAATTTTTACTGGTATTTGGCATTTCAAATACCACACAGGTAGCTTGCCAGGCTCTGCCATGTAGTTAGCATACTCTTGTAGTCATCTCTAAATCCAGCATTTATTGATGAACTGCGTGGCCGCAAGCTGTGATAGGCTGGTCTGCTGGGTGGAGTTCTGACGAGGGGAAGTCCGGATGTGGAAAACGGAGGCCCTCATGGAGTGGGGGATAGTCTGACTTGTTGCGAGGCTCTGCTGGGGTGGCGGGCAAGGGCTCGAACCCGCCATCCCTCCGGGGCACCTCATGAGCAGCTGGGCACAGGGAGAGCCAGTAGCAGCTCTGCCCCATGTCTGTTTTATTTATATATATATATATACATACATATACATATATATTTCATATATACTATATGTGATATATGATATATATACATATATATACAACCATAGTGTCTGATATATATGTTATATTTATAATGTACTTACATTTTTCCCCCACCCATATATTCCCAGGTAACTCTGAAAGCTAAGGTGTCAGGTATGGCAAGAGGAAAAGCAGTTGAGGGGCCCAGCCTTGCCCTGAGGGTGGCCTAAGCTCCTGTTTTGTGACTGGGAGGTAGGAGTGGTGGGTAAGGTGCTGTAGCAATAGCTGGATTGTTTCAGGGAGCAGCCCAAGATGGAAGGTAAAGGTAGGGAACTGAACTCCAAACACTGCTTGTACCAGGTTGCACCATAAGTCAATGGGAAAACCTGGATGTCACTCAGATATTTCTAAATCCAAATGACATGGTTTTGCTTGTTTTCTTGGTTTTTCTCTCTTGATTTGAACTTTAAAAAAAAATTTTTTTTTTTGCTTTTTGGGACATACCCAGCAATGCTCTGGGGTTACTCCTGTCTCTGCACTCAGGAATTACTCCTGGCAGTGGTCAGGGGACCATATGGGGTGCCAGGGATTGAACCTGGGTCTGCAACATGCAAGGCAAACACCCTACCTGGTATACTATGGCTCTGACCCCTTGATTTGAACATTTTTTTTTATGGGATGCCTGGGATCGAACCCAGGCGGCACAGGCCAACCGTGTGCAAGGCAAACGCCCTACCCGCTGGGCTATCACTCTGGCCCAGATTTGAACTTTTGAAAGTACCTCTGAAATAACTTAGGATATGGGGGTGTGTTCATTATCCCCCACAGCTCTCAAACCACTCCCCCACCCCGCCCTGACTTCAGGCTCTCAGCCCTCAGTTTTCTGGGTGTGCTCTGGGGGTTCTGCCTGGGCCATCTCAGAAGGGCAGCTGGTGACCTGTTTCCAGCTGTGTAGGGTCATGGTGCAGTCCAGTGCCTCTACCTCAGAGTGGACAGTGATTGCTGGTGCTTGCACCAACGCTGAGCAGCCAGAGTGTCCGGGGCAGCCAGTCCTTTTGCAAAAAGGGGAGCTGTTTGCACTACCCTGGCCTTCTGCTGGACAATAGGAGCCTGCCTCTTTTTGGGGTCCAGCTACTGCTGCAAGAAGGAAAGGAAGGTGCCCTCACTCCTCATTCTCATCCTGGAGGTTAATTATCTGAGCTCTTTTGAGCCCGTCACTGCAAGATTAGAAGTGACTTGTCTCAGTTTCCCCAAGTCCAGTGTGTGCTGTTTCTTCACCATTCTCTTCCTTTATACTTATTTATTTACTAATTGTGCCTCCCAAGCAGTGCTCAGGGTCCCTGGGAACCGCCTCCTGGTGATACTCAGCAAGGAGGCCTGCTGGTTCAGTGAGACTCTCACAGGGTCCACAGTAGCACTGCTGGGGGCCACTGTGGCCACTCTGGTGGTGCTGGGGGTTGGGGCCCTGTGGTGGCAGAGATCAAACTTGGGCTTTCACATGCAAGCCATGCACCTGTGATGCCTGGGCTAGCGCCACTGTCCCTGATTCTAATGTTTCTAAAATAAGATATGATTGGCATTAGATATATGTATTTGTTTATGTTTAATATACAAGTGTTTTGTAATGTTTTCCTTTTTTCATGAAAAATGTTTTTGTTTTGTTTTTGGGCCATACCCAGTGGTGCTCAGGACTTACTCCTGGCTATGTGTCCAGGGATCGCTGTACTGGTAGGCTTGGGAAACCATCTGGAGTGCCAGGGATCAAACCTGGGTCAGCCATGTGCAAGGCAAGTGCCCTCCCCACTGTACTATTGCTCTGGGCCCTTTGCAAAACATTTTTTAAGGCAGTGGAATAGCCTAGTAATTTATATTATTTTAGGATTGTCAGAAATGTGGTAGTCAGTGCCTTGAGAGTTGTTTGAATAATGCATAATGCCCTCTAACCTGCTTAGTGAACAATAATGTGCGATATTATATAACTTATAAAAGATTAAAAGCTCCCAAAAGGGTCCAGAGTGATAGTACAACGTTAGGGCGTTTACCTAGCATGCAGCCGACCAGGGTTAGAATTCTGACATCCCATATGGCCCCCAAGCACCACCAGGAGTAATTCTTGAGTACAGAGCCAGGAGTAACCCCTGAGAATTGCTGGGTGTGACCCCAAAAAGAAAAAGGAAAAAATAAATTAAATAAAAGCTACCAAAGTGCCCCTTCCTGGTTATTTCTCAGGTAGGAATAAACCTAGAGGGGCGGAGGCGATAGCACAGTGGGTAGGGTGTTTGCCTTGCATGTGGCCGACTTGGGTTTGATCCCGGCATCCCATTTGGTCCCCGAGCACTGCCAGGAGTAATTCTTGAGTGAAGAGTCAGGAGTAACCCCTGAGCATCCGCTGGTGTGACCCAAAAAGAAAAAAAAAGGAATAAACCTAGAAAAGAACTTGTTGATGTAAAAGGAGGGACAATCTAGGTTATAAGAATATATATGTTTCTTGGGGCCAAAGCGATAGAACAGCAGTGAGGGCCTTTGCCTCGCATGCAGCTAACCTGGGTTCAATCCTCGGCTTCCCTTATGGTTCCCCCATGCACTTCCAGGAGTAATTCCTGAGTGTAGAGCCAGAAGTAGACCTGGGCATCACAGGGGGTGACCCCAAAGAAGAATATGTGTTTCTAATATGTGTCCATCCATGCATCCATGCATCCATGCATCATCCATGCATCTACCCATCCATCCATGCATCCATCCATGCATCCATCCATCCATGCATCCATCCATGCATCCATCCTTCCTTCCTTCTATCCATCCATCCATCCATCCATCCATCCATCCATCCATCCATGCATGCATGCATGCATGCATACATTCATGCATCCATCCATGCATTCAGCTATCCAGCTATGTTGCTTTTTGAATTACGCTCAGCGCTGCTCTGGATTTACTCCTGACTCTGCACTCAGGAATTACTTCTGGCAGTGTCCAGGGTACCATATGGGATGCTGTGGATCAAATTGGGTAACCACATGCAAGGCAAACACCCTACCCACTGTACTATTGCTCTGGCTCAAAAATAAAAATTTCTAATCTTCCCCAATACCAATAAGATATTTCCACTTTGAATTAAAACAAAAACACAAATTCAAACATTTGCATTTTTCCTGAATTAGGTCTTGTTAAAAGTATTTCCCTTTCTATAATTTAAAGGATTTATGGTTCTTACTGGAAATATTAGATTGATCCACGAAACTTTTTCTACTTCAATGGTGTTAAAAAACAATGTGCTTCACAGTGGGGGCCAGGTTATGGGGAGTCAGGTATAAGGAAGGATAGAGTCAAATATCCAAACCACAGAGTCAATAACACTGAAGTCAAGAGATCCAAACTTCAGCAAACTCAAAAAGGTGCCTGTCACAGGGGGCAGGCTGGAGGGAAGGGATATTTGAGGGGAAACCTGGGAACACTGGTAGAGGGAAGCTGCCATTGGTGGTGGGATCAGTGTTGCAATATTGTATGTACAAAACTCAACTGTGAATAACTTTTGTAAATCACAGTGCTTTGGTTTTTTAGAAAAAGGTGGGGGATGCTTTAAGTCGAATTGGAAATTACTATACTGGGACCAGAGCAATAGCACAGTGGGTAGGATGTTTGCCTTGCACACAGCTGACCTGGGTTTGATCCTCAGCATCCCATATGGTCCCTCAAGCACAGCCAGGAGTAATTCCTGAGTGTAATTCCTGAGTGCAGAGCCAGGGAGTAACCCCTGAGCATTGCTGGGTGTGACCCAAAAAGCAAAACACAACAAAAACATAAATTACTGTGTTCTTGAGTGCCTGTGATCTGCTAGGGAATAAGAAGCATATAAAAAAAAACAACTTAAACTAACTCCTCCCCCCCAACACACACACACACACACTCACATATATAGAGTGCTTTT